>QPKB01000002.1:61505641-61670431 GCA_003546025.1 Camphora micrantha
GGGACAGAACCGCAGGCGGGCTCCGGCGCAGGCGAGCTCCGGCGAAGGCAGGTGCGGCGAGAGGGCAGAGCGCGGGAGGGGTAGAGCAGAGCGCGGGAGGGGGAAAAAATCGATGAAAACAGTGAAATGAAGTGGGTTTTCGCGGAGGGGATATAAGGGGCTTTTGCGACCGCCTTTGCGACCGCCAATGGCGGTCGCTAATGGTCCTATTAGCGACCGCCACTGGCGGTCGCCCGCTTCTAGCTGTGCCAAAACCCCCTTTTCTAGTAGTGTTTATGTGTTTTTGCACCTATAATTCAGTGATAGCAATTGTATATTAATTTTTTAGATTATAAGAAATATATGATATCGAGTTATATATGTAGATGTTGAAGACGTATATATTTACCGATTATTGTATGAATGAAATGGTAGCCACTATGAGATTTGGTGGCTTGTTGCATACCACTGTTAGAGGGCCCTATAACATCCCTTATATAATTTAGAAATAAATAACGCGTAATTAACTACCTGAACACCTAAATGCAGATGTAATTTTATTTCTATTGCCCCCGGTACATATTTATATTTTTTTTAATGTATCTTTTTCTCGAGTGAAGTTTTTTTTTTTTTCGTTACAGCTCAATAAAATTTGTTTTGTTTTCGATTGAGAAATATATTGAGTAAACAATTACAAAATATAAGTTTTTGGACCTAATATAATGCTTGGGTCTATAATTCATCACAGGCTTGCAATTAGACATTGTACCTAATTGATTTACTCATTTTATTCAGTTCATATATATAGAAATTAAAGATCATTAGTTTTGAGCAATTTATGAAATTATAGCATTCATAAGTAAACCCTATTTCTACATTGTATTCATCATAATTTTCAACTAAAATCCATTAATAAATGAGTGGGCACTACACCAAAATAGGATATTAGTAACGCTCAAGGTTTTTGGTAAGTAACGGTTTTTAAGTGTAATTAGTTTCCTAACGTTTTATGGGCGTCCACATTGGTTTTAAAATGTTACATTAATTTTACTTGATTTAATTGTTATTTTGTTACGGTAAGTTTATAACCCTGTACACTACTAAAAAACTACTTGACATTTGGCGCCCAAAACCAACTTTTTCATTCCCCCAATTTTTTCTCCCGCTCCCGCCCTGCTCCCGCGCCCTGCTCAAGGACTTTTAACATCTCCCTCTCCCTCTCTTGCGTCGGTGTCTCTCTCTCTCTCTTCCTCTCCCTCTCCCTCTTCCTCTCCCTCCAGCGAGGATAATCCCTTTCCCCAGAGGCCAAACGTCGTCAACCAGACATCTCCCGTCTCTTCCCCTTCCCGTGGGACGTCCCAGGTGAGTCATCCAATTAATCTTCTTCTTCCTCCCTCTCTAGTTTATATTGATTCAAATCTTTAATTTAGATAATGTTACAAGGCTGTATCGATTGATTGCTGCAATATCAACGTTGCTTATTGTAGAATCAGATCCAAGCCTTTTTCTTTCTGGACCCAAAAATGAAACCTTAAAAATTGGTGATTAATGATGGGATTTTTCAATTGATAATTTTTGGCTTCAGGGAGTTTCTCCTTTTCTTAGCAACAAGTTCTCTGTTCTTTTTTGGGAGTAATAGTCACAACGATTTATATATTAGTCCAGCAAGCCTATTGTAGTGCATGACATCGACATGTGGCTTTCATGTTTATTTAGTTTCCTACTGCAATTCATCTCAAATTTTAGGATAATGAGGGAGTCGTTTGGTGGAAATGTTGCTCCCAAAATGAAACATTGGATATGGGATTTGATGCACAATCTCGACCTTCCTCTAAATACGTGAAGGTGGCATCGACTCTCTTTGGAGAAATTTTTTTTTTTTTTTTACATCTTCTTCCTCCTCTCTTCCCAAATCCAATCCAACAAGGAACACCAAATAAAGAGAAAAGGGATGGCATTCTGAATTGATTTGGTTGTATTTTTCTGTTCGATCTTGCAAGAAATCTCAGAATAAGTTGATCAGACCTCACTCCTTGATGCAACACTTGAACATGATGGTCTTCACCATGGGCCAATTGCAATCGGTACAAACCATACTCGGTTGATGGTTTGAGATGGTGGATGTGAAGATGGAGGGGAAAGGGTCAGATGGAATGCAGGGACATGGGTCTTTGGCCATTGCCATGCCTATATTACTTGTCATACTTACATGGGTTTTTTTTTTTTTTGTTAGAAAGTCATACTTACATGGTTAAACTTTTGAAATTCAGTTTAAGAAATTTTTGGAATTCATTTTAAGAAATTTTCGGAATTCAGTATTCGGGTATTTTGATTTTTGATGCATGAAAATATGTGAATTTACATACCATTCTTACAAGTGGGGTTCATGGCTGATCTGATGTGTCTATATCTCATTTTTACTTCATTTTATAGCCCTTTTTTTGATTGTATTTTGATTCCTCGTGTTTTTTTTTTAAATTGAATTCTAAAGTCCCTATCATACCCTGATATACCGCTACGGCCCTGGCTCTCAATCTTTAAGGTGATCTCTTCCCACATGTAAAATACTTTTTTCTCTCAATCTTCCTCAGGTTAGTTGCATAATTAAAGATTGCATGTGGGGCACCTTGGTTCAATGAGCACTGTCACAAATCTGAATGCCTAATATATAACCATTGAATGTGACCCAATTCTTTATTTCACTGTCTACCTGTAAACCCTCCATCATTGAAGTAAATGGGTTTTACTTCTTTTGCACTATGGAAACTCTGACCTAAGATAAAATAGCTAATGTGAGTAGGGTCAGGCATTCAATGTAAAGACCGTAAAGATGGATAATCTAAGATTATTAAAGAACACATTTAATTACACAGCTCAAACAGCATGAAACGATTAGAAAAGAATACTCACACTGCACACTTCCTTTTTATAAGTTTGGAGGTGTATGTAAACTGTCTCTGTCACTTAATTTTATATATAGGTAAAGACATTTTGGCCTTCTAAGATTCAGAGGCATCGGCCATCAGCCGTCAAGAACAACCAAAAGTTCTTGATGTGGTTTTGAGTTCCAAACTGTTGATTTGATATTGTTATTGTTGTTATGACTATTGATTCATGTTTTCTTTGATATTGTTTCATGTTTTCTTTGGTTTTGGTGAATATTTGGATGGATTGTTTTTTATTTTCCTTTTTGATTAATGGTTTTGATCTATGGGCTATTGAAACTCTGAGAAAGTTATTATTATTATTTTTTGTTAAAGATAGTTTTTTTTTTCTTGGGCTTTTTTATATGGTTATGGCTGAAAGTGCATGATTATGTATGACATTAACCGTTACAATTACTTATTTGTGTTTACTTGATGTGTTAACTACAGAATGTCACAGCCGATTCTAAAAGAATGGATGAATGAAACAGATAGACTAGGGAGTGTGTACAGGCAGGGGGTTTCAGATTTTATTCTATTTGCTAGTGGTAAAGACCCAACATCGACCACGTGTCCTTGCCCTTGTAAAAAAATGCCGAAATGGAAAAAGGTTTGCATATGATATAGTTAGAAAACATTTGATTCTTTATGGTATAGAATCAACATATCGTGTATGGGCTTTACATGGCGAGAACCCATATAAGGATCGAATGGTAAACCAAGTTGAAAAAGAAAATACTGAGGCAGAAGGACTAGGGATGGAGAATTTTGTTGATGTTGCTTATGGCGTGCATGAAGAGTTGGTGGATGATTTGAATGAAGGTGATGGAAGTCAGGTCGAAGATGTTGAACACCCTGTTGTTATAGAGCCTGATTTGGGTAAAAGGTACCATGAATATAAGAAAAAAGCAGAAGAAAAATTATATCCTTCATGCGAGGCTCCTGTAACAACTCTTTCCGCAATTGTATACCTCCATAACTTGAAGAAGCAGTATAAATGGTCGGGAAATAGTGTGACTGCACTTTTGTCTCTATTAAAAACATGGTTGCCAAACGGAAACACTTTGCCTTCTAAATATCCTGTAATGAAGGCAATGTTAAAAGATCTGGGAATGAAAGCTGAGTGTATAGATGCCTGTGAAAATAACTGTATGTTATATTGGAAGACCGAAGCTGATTTAACGGTGTGTAGTCAATGTCAAACACCTAGATACAAAGTGAAGGAGGGGAAAATGGGGAAGAAAGAAACAAAAGAGGCGAGAAAAGTATTGAGACATTTTCCATTGATCCCAAGACTCAAAAGGTTGTACACAATACCATGGATAGCGCATGAAATGACATGGCATGATAGAGCTACACCTTCTTGGAATTATATGCGGCATCCGATTGATTCGCTTCAGTGGAAGACATGTAAAGATGATTGGCCAGATTTTGCTAAGGAAGGGCGTAATGTCTGGCTTGGAATTGCAACTGATGGATTCAATCCACGTGGAGTTCAATCCACTGGTTATAGTTGTTGGCCTGTTTACTTGGTGCCTTATAATCTCCCACCGTCTTTGTGCATGAAATCTGAGTTCCATATGATGTCATTGTTAATACCTGGGCCGAAAGCACCGAGTCAAAACATCGATGTATACCTTCAACCGCTAGTTGAGGAGTTACAACAGTTATGGGAAGAAGGGGTTGCAGCTTATGACATGCACAAAAAGAGAGCATTTTACTTTAAGGGCAATGTTGGTGTGGGGCATTCATGATTTTCCGGCATATGGCAACTTATCAGGCTGCGTAACACATGGTTACAAAGCTTGTCCTATTTGTGGTGATGAAACTCCGTCTATGCACCTTGGGAATGCAAGGAAGATCGTCTACACAAATTACCGCATGTTTCTTAAATCTGATCACCCGTTTAGGCAAGGCAAATACTTAGGGCTGAAGACAAAGGAGTTAAAACCCCCTCCAACAAGGTTAAAGGGAGAAGTAATTGAGAAAAAGCTAAGCCGTGTCCACTATGTACCTGGTAAAGTCTTAAAAGGTACCAAACGGAGTATTGATAATGTGGATGTGGTTGATAATGGAGATGACGAAGATGATGAAGTTACTGAGGCATGGTATAAAAGGTCTATTCTTTTTTGTTTGAAATATTGGCCAAAACATACAATTCGACATGTTATTGATGTGATGCACACTGAAAAGAATGTCGCAGAACACCTATTAAATGCGATTTTGGACAAGAAAGGAACAAAGGATACAGTACAGGCGCGAGAGGATTTAAGGAAAATGGGGATTCATAGTGGCCAGTGGATGCAAACAGACCCAATTACGGGGAGATCTGTAAAACCAAAGGCCCCATTTGTCTTGAATAAAGATGAGAAGTTAGAGTTTTGCAAAATTTTGAAAGACTTGAAGCTTCCTTCAGGGTTTTCCTCGAACCTAAAAAACATTGTCACTTTGAGTCCTCCTGATCTCCTTACAATGAAATCACATGACTATCATGTGATTATGTGTTATTTGCTCCCGGTTTTGCTTCAACACGCTTATCCAAAAAACCGTGACTTGCGAAGAGCTATTCACCAGATTAGCTTATTCTTTAACCTCCTTTGTTCGAAAGTCGTCATCAGACATGAAATTCAAGCTGCAAAATACATGGTTGCAGAGGCACTGTGTGTGTTGGAAAAATATTTTCCAACATCTTTTTTTGATATCAGCATCCACCTCATGGTTCATTTGGCTGATGAAGGGTTAATTTGTGGACCTGTTTATCCCAGGTGGATGTTTCCGTTTGAACGGTATGTATAATTCCTTTATTTTTATTTGATTTTTAACTGCAACTATGACGAAACAATGAAGTACAATTTTTTTTATTTAATAGGGCAATGAAGGAGTGTAAAAATATCACCAGCAATAAACGATATGTCGAAGGCTCCATTGCAGAGTCCTATATTGTTTCTGAATCCGTTAGGTATGCTATGGAGTACATGCCAAATTCACGAGATGGAAACCACAAAGCTACTCATGAGGCATTTCTAGATGAAGATGGCGAGTATAGTGATGAAGGGCCAATACTTGAGGGTAAAATTGTGACCCTAGGCAAGGAACAATGGATACAAATACGTAGATGGGTCCTTTTTCGACTAGACGTTGAAAAGCTTGATGAATACTATAGGTTTGATTTCTTGACACATTTGGCTCAAAAACTTACTACTCCAAAAAGTTGTAAATACTTGTGTCAAACTGAATGAACAATTTGCAGTGAGTATCGTGCCTTGCAAGAAACTACTCTTGGTAAAAGAAAAGGAATAGCAAAGACGGAAGTGGAGATACAGACTGAGTTCATTGCCTGGTTATATGACAAGGTATTGCTATATATATTACGCTTAATATGATTTTACATCTAGTAATTTTATCTTTCTAAATGGCGGTTTTTGTCATTTCACAGTTGTTGGCTGCAAAAGACACGGACTGTGACTTATGGCGATTTGTTGTGGGACCATTATTCAAAGCTAAAACGTATAAAAAGTATCGTGTCAATGGTTTTGTGTTCTCTACTAGGTCGCATGACGAAACAGTTGCCACACAAGACAGTGGTGTTTGTATGAATGCAATCACTGCATTTACATCAAGTAGGAAGGACAAAAATCCCATTAATGCATCGACCAAGTGGTATGGGGTTATTGAAGAGATAATAGAGTTGGACTATACGACCTTTCATCATGTTGTCTTTTACTGCAATTGGGTGAGGGTGGAGGACAAGACCAATGGTTGTAAACTTTGTCCAGATTCTAATTTGGTGATGGTTAATCTCAATAGGCTAAAGAGTATCAATAATTCTTTTGATGAGCCAGTGATTCTTGCATCTGAGGCTAGTCAAGTATTTTACTCGAAGGATTTGAGAAATCCCAATTGGTGGGTAGTCATACATTCGCCTAGGCGATTGACATGTGAAGTGGATGATCTAGATGCACCAACTGTCTTCCAATCTATTCTCGATGACCAACCTAGTTTGGAGTCATTGATGCAAAGTCTAACCTGACTGTAATAGTTGCACACTTTTATTAATTGGTGAGACGTACAGTTACATGCAAAATTTATCATTTTCTACATTTAGATATAAATATTCCTTTTCAGTTTGCTTTAGATATAAATTTCTCATGTAATAGTATCTACTAACAATCCTTTGTCAAATATTAGGCTATTTTACAATGGCATCAGGTCAATCACGCCTTATTGCTTCCCAACCTTCTAGTTCAGTGCCACTTCCATCTCATAATTCAACTTCAGGAGCCTCACCAGCAACTGGAACCATTAGTAAGTTACCTATAGAGTTCAATGCGGACGGCATTGCCGTGGGTCCTAACCATGCCGAATGGAATTCTCGTGTTGGTTATTACGTTTGAGCTCGTATTCCAATTCATTACAAGGACTGGAGGAAAATAGATGGAAGTTTCAAAAATGATGTTTGGAATGAATTAATGGTAAGGTTTACATGTACATTTGATGTTTTGGATACATGTATCCGACATTTGCTTATGACTAATCTTTTTTCCTGAAGATAAGTGCTGAAGATCTAATCTTTTTTACTTGTTGTATGTAGCAAGAATTTGAGCCTAATGTTCCCCAATCAGCGGCACGCCAAGCAGTAGAAAAGGACTTTCCCCAAAAGTTCAGATCAGCAAAGTATACCTTACGGAAAGAGATTTTGAGTAAGTGCGGGGGTGTGGAAGAAGCCATTGCAGCATGCCCATTGGGTAAAGATCCAAATCATTGGGCAATGTTTGTTAGAAATGAGAGTACTGATGAAGTGAAAGCTAGAAATGCAAAGAATGCAGAGAACGCGAAAAAGAATAAATATCGGCATACTAATGGGCGTGGCACATACGCCCATATGTTGGATAAAATGGTAGGTGTCTATTATTGCACCATTAAATTCCATTCTCTTTATCCCAACAACTAATGAAGATTGTTTTTGCAGGATAAAGAAGATCCTAGCAGAAAACATGGACGGGTAGATAGTTGGAAAAAAGGACATGAGCGCCGTGATGGGACTATATTGGAGAGTGCTCGAATTCATTATGTAAGTTCTAAAAAACAGAAGATTAATTCTTTTAATTTATATTACTACTCATATCATTGGTTGATAATATAGGAACAAGTTGAGGCTGCTCAAAAAAGAAGAAAAGAGGCAAGCTCGAAAGGTGAGGCTAGTGTATTTGAAGTAGCCTTGGATAACGATGAATTGGCTGAAGTCTTTGGGCCCGATAAAAGCAGTAGAACTCGTGGAATCAGCTCGACCAAGTCTAAGAACCAATTGCAACGTACAGCTATTGCAAAGGCATTACTGCAACAAGCAAGCTCTTCATCCAATTCTGAGTTGAAAGGGGAATTGAATGAGATGAAGGCTTCCATATGTAATGTCATGGGTGTGTTAACGGTGAGTTACACTTGTGCCTCCTTGCATTTAATACCATTTATATATAACTAATTGTTATCTCCATTGTGTCAGGATGTACTTAAGCTTGTAAGAAACAATGGAATGTCAAGTGCTCAAGCCGCATGCGGGACAACACCACCCGAAACTGAAGTTGGTTCCAATTCAGTTTGCCGTCAGACTCAACGAAACTTAAAGGACATGTTCGACTCTGTGAATCCTTCTCCTAGGACACTTGGTTCTTCACCAAATGTAACCTTACTAGATAGGAATGGTCTTGCGGTTGCTAAGGGTTACGTTATGACAGAGACAACTGGAATTTGCCATGGCAGAAAAGTTCTCATAGGTGAAAAACAAGTCTACATTGAGGAAGTTTTAGTTGGTGATGCTCTTGTTTATGATGGCCCCCAAGATGGAATAAGGTATCTGGATGGTTTTAGTGCAGGAGGGCCTTTGATTTGGCTAGAGTCAAGGATGGAAATTTCTTAATTAGTTGTTTTGGATATGTTTATTGACTTATTATGTTTAACTTGAACTTATTGGCTAGTTTATGTTTTGAGTGCATTTTGCTTGATATGGATGTAAGAACTTATTGGCTTGTTTATTTGGATGTGTTTGCATATTTCTTCTTTTATAAATATTAATTTGGATTGCTTGCTTGTTTAAATAATCAGGTTCAACCTTCATTTTGTTCTTTTTCCCAGTCAATCTTTTGGCTGATTGTTTTATTGCATTTGTTAAGTGATAGTGATCATTAATTGTTTTGGAATGGAAAGTGTCAAAACCAGAATTGTGTAAGCTAAGTGATTGAGTGGATGAGAAGGATATCATAGGCTCAGAAATTAGGCTTTGTCTGTATGCCTTTTTTCTTTTGGGGCTTCCCTTGATTTCCTGCAGGTTTTGGTTTCATGGTGGAGGACAATGCACAGGTATTCCCTGCAGCCTGAGATGTTTAGATGGGATGGGTGGCCAAACAGGGGAGGAACAATGTTCTGGCCTGAAGGTTCAATCATGTTGGGATTGAAGAAGGTTGGACTGAGTTTGGTTATGGACTGAGAAGGTTGAAGAAAGTCAGAAGATTTATAACCATGCTGCCAATTGATCACTCAAATTGCAGAAAAGGTAGATTTAATTTCAATATAATTCATCAATCTGATTTCCCCTTTTATAAGGGCCACATCTATCAATCTAAATCTATATTATTAATCAGGTCTGAAGTTGTGGATCTGAATCTGAACTGTAAAGCTGCCCCTTATTGGACAGTATGCGAGCAAAGGGATGGAGGTGAAGGGGTAGACAATGGTGTTGGTGCAGGTGAACCTCTGATTTCCACCCTCTACAGTGCATCTTGAAGCCTGTTAATATGTCCTCAGTGACTGAACCATAAATCCATCCTATCTGCATGGAAGGAAAACATGATTCAGGCCTCTGTTGAGTAGAAAGGTAGTTCTTCTTGTTAACCTTTTTCTTTGAAAAAAACAGAGTATTTTCTCAGAATGAAGATAGTTTTGTTCTTTAGTGAAACAAAATTTTCATAATTTCAAAAACTATCATGTAACCATTTAATAATTCTTTCATTTAAGATAAATTAAATGGTTTTCAACTACATAGCTTTCTCCATTCAAATCTGAACATAGCAAAGAATCATTGCTTCAGAACCTCTGTATTTCTCATCATCTCTCCATCAGGCAGGGATTCTTCATTTTTCATTTTCTCATGGAAACAAGAACTTAGGATCTGATTGGATGAGGAGAAATAGCAGAACAGCTTTGGTGGAGAAAGTTGTTGCTATGAACTTGTACCAAACTGACCCCTTAACCAGGCCTTAATCCAGCCTATTGGTGAAACATTGAATTCTGTTGGGCCCACTGTGGACTGTAAGCCACTGAGAGACTTTTGGGGTATTTACATCTATAGTGGGGCTGGTTAGATAAATGAACATTATCACTGAACCATGGCCCTGCGTCCATCCAATCAGGTGACTTATTACAGCTGCTTAGGCCTAGTTTTAGGCCTAGCTCAGAGCCATTTTTCATGTAGTTAGCCATGTTCCTGATTCCTATGTATTCCAGATCAACAAGGTGAAAGCAGGCCCAAGTTCAGATATTTTGTAATTGGACCTAATATCTAACCTGGGCCATTACAATGGGCCCCACAACTTCAACTGAATCTAATCCAAAAGGAGCTAGGCCAAAGCTGGGACAGCATTATAACTGCAGCAGCAGTTGAAGAAATGTTGAAGGAAAAAAGAAAAACCTCTTTGCCCCATTCCGTCTTCTCCTCATAGCCATAGCACAAGATTATCCTCTTCTTGGACAGGTTCTTATTTTCTTGATTTATGATGATCTTGTTTCTTTGTTGTACATGTCTTCCTTTTTTTTTTTTTTTTTTTTTTTTTTTTTTTTTTTGTGATGTAGCTGCGTACATGGATAGGTCTGAATCTATTTGATCTTATAACTGAGAATCTGTATGTAATAATTTAGTTTTGTGTTGTTTTGATTGTACAAGGTCACTGGTTGACCCACTTCCCGATGGATTTTTTTTTTTTTTGAAATTTGGGGATCTCAAAGTCCATATCATGAACTTGAAATCTGCAATTTTACGGTTCAAAAAAATATCATTTGCCTCGTGTTCCATTCGCGCACTTTTCCAACCCAATCGGTCAAATCTGCCGAATCCAATCTGAGTACCCCTGTTTAGGTCACTAGTTGACCCACTTCCCGATGGATTTTTTTTTTGAAATTTGGGGATCTCAAAGTCCATATCATGAACTTGAATTCTGCAATTTTTCGGTTCAAAAAAATATCATTTGCCTCGTGTTCCATTCGCGCACTTTTCCAACCCAATCGGTCAAATCTGCCGAATCCAATCTGAGTACCCCTGTTTAGGTCACTAGTTGACCCACTTCCCGATGGATTTTTTTTTTTGAAATTTGGGGATCTCAAAGTCCATATCATGAACTTGAAATCTGCAATTTTACGGTTCAAAAAAATATCATTTGCCTCGTGTTCCATTCGCGCACTTTTCCAACCCAATCGGTCAAATCTGCCGAATCCAATCTGAGTACCCCTGTTTAGGTCACTAGTTGACCCACTTCCCGATGGATTTTCTTTTTGAAATTTGGGGATCTCAAAGTCCATATCATGAACTTGAAATCTGCAATTTTACGGTTCAAAACAATATCATTTGCCTCGTGTTCCATTCGCGCACTTTTCCAACCCAATCGGTCAAATCTGCCGAATCCAATCTGAGTACCCCTGTTTAGGTCACTAGTTGACCCACTTCCCGATGGATTTTCTTTTTGAAATTTGGGGATCTCAAAGTCCATATCATGAACTTGAAATCTGCAATTTGTCGGTTCAAAAAAATATCATTTGCCTCGTGTTCCATTCGCGCACTTTTCCAACCCAATCGGTGAAATCTGCCGAATCCAATCTGAGTACCCCTGTTTAGGTCACTAGTTGACCCACTTCCCGATGGATTTTCTTTTTGAAATTTGGGGATCTCAAAGTCCATATCATGAACTTGAATTCTACAATTTTTCGGTTCAAAAAAATATCATTTGCCTCGTGTTCCATTCGCGCACTTTTCCAACCCAATCGGTCAAATCTGCCGAATCCAATCTGAGTACCCCTGTTTAGGTCACTAGTTGACCCACTTCCCGATGGATTTTCTTTTTGAAATTTGGGGATCTCAAAGTCCATATCATGAACTTGAATTCTGCAATTTTTCGGTGAAAAAAAATCGGATTTGCCTCGTGTTCCATTCGCGCACTTTTCCTATCCTAGTGCTTCATTTTATAACTTGTAAAAAGGGTGGATTATTAAAGTGGAGTTTTGCCCAACAAAATAGATTCTCATCTTGAGTAAATAGCCATATATTCATATGTAAGAAGGATTAACTAGTGATTGGGTGGCATGTTGTTGAAAATTTACTTTCATGGCAGATGATAACTGATGAGATTTACTTTCTTCTACTGACTGCTAGCAGTTTAATTATAAGCTTTGTAGCAGTCAAGAAATTGCTTCTTGACTGGTTCTTTAGTTTGTTTTGTGCCTGGCATTTGGCCTCTGCATAGCAAAACTGAGCTACATATGGAGCTAGAAATAGTTATCCTGCATAAATGCACCATGTTTTATTCATTTATCATCAGTCATAACAGGAAGTATATACAGTTATCCTGCATAACTGCCTGTAGCACAGTTGGAAGGTGCTCTTAGTGGTAGAGTACAACCATCATCAAGGTACAATACAGAGGCATTTCCATCAAATCTGGATCTTTGAAAATTATGTCATTTCTTGGTGGAGCATAGCCAGAAATTGATGTGGTAGGTGTGACTGGATTTTTTTTATAGTGGTGTAAGTAATTTCTGGCTTGTGAACAGTCATTTAGAAATACTTGGTCGGAAAAGCTTTTAGGCTATATGTGTGGCAGATTGAGATGGAATCGATCATAGCCATATGTACCAATTTGAGAGTAGATATGGTTTCAAAATCAAACCTTTTCTTGTTTATAGTTTGCATAAAGTTCCTCTTTAATCATTGGCTCAAAGCCTCAAACATCTTAATAATGGCTGACCTAGCTGAATCAAATCTTCTTTTGTTATTTCCCTTACTGTTTGTCTTTTTATTTATTTTTTGACCTATTTAATCCATTGTTCTTAATAATTATGTTCGCCTTTCAGCTAATTGGTGTTCGAGTTATTCCATTGGCAAAAGCTAACCTTAATTACACTGCACAGGCTCTCATAATATCAGGAGGTACTATCTAAATTGAAAAATCAGATTTTTGTGGGCATTGCACTGTACTGCATGCATTAGTCACCACAAGATGGGATGATGCTCGTAGTGCATTGAAAATGGGATGATGCTCGTAGTGCAATTTATTTATTAATTACACATGCTTATCACTTGGTCATTCTTCTTAAAAAGGATGGTAAGTTCTAGATTTCTTGAATGGCTTGTTGCAGCTAAGCAGGTTTTTGTATGTTTCTCAATGACAGTACCATCAGTTGAATACCTTTGCAGTGCTTTTGTTTCCATCCACTTAGTGGAGTTTGAATTTTGTACCAAGCACACCTCAATTATTTCTTGTCATTGTCTTACTTTACACTTCTCTGTTTTAATAGTTTCTCTGATTCATCTTCATAAACTAGTTCAATTTTTTTCATCCATAGAAGAAATTTCATGTCTAAATGACCAACTGAGGCAGATTAAAAATTCCATTAGGGGGGCACAATGATTGTTCCCCACCTTGGAAATTAGCTGATTTTATGAACAAGGGAAAGCTTCACTGTCCGCAGTTGATGCCTTTTCACCCATATCCCAACAGAATGGAATCTAGAAGTGGACTTGCTTGCAAAGGCTAGTGTATTCAGACATGAATTCTTTCATACATTTTTCAAGCTTTAATGTTACTGCTACTTTTCTGTATGTTCATTATATGACCAAGGCCGGTGGCACACTTGGAAGGTGCTCAGTTTTGAAACCTTGAGGTTATAGATTACATTTTAAGCTTGTTTCTTTTTCTTGTTTTACTTGGTTGTTAAAGAACCAACTTTAACATATCAGACTAGTGATGGTTCCTTAAATATTGGACCTTTCATATTTAAATCAAATATTTATGAGAGAAAATCTACAGTTCTGGAACTAGAAATGATCTGATCTTTTCTGTAGCATATCAGTAAACCAGTCTTGGTTATATGTATATGGATTAAGAGAGTAATTCAAAGGTTCTTGAATGTTGTTATTTTGCTCTTGGTATGTGATTCCAATGTTGTTCTCCCCGATAGTTAATTTTTCTGCCGCCTTGGTAACAATCAGGAGTCTTCACTGTTCTTATGTAGAAATTAAGATGATGATACATGTTAGTTTACTTCATGTTATTTCTTGCTGTTATGTATAGACAGTTTTAGCATTAAGGCTATATTACAAGTTCTGCTAAAACACCTTGGCGTCTGTAGGAACCCAATTGTCTTTGTTAGTTGCAAGAGTACTGGTGTGTGGCATCTGGTTCTTTTTTCTTCTTCTAATTATTCAGAAATTTTTCCTTTGATCTTGTAGGTAGAACAAGATGAAACCAGAAGTTACCGAACACACAAGTTGGTTCACCAATAGCCTACTCTCCTCCTGGTAAGTTACTTCCTGATGAGCTTTTCCCAACTTGGCTTTTGCTGTTCTATATTTCAGTTTTTAAGCCAATTTGGGAGAGAGAGCATGTTTTTTTTACTCTCACTTGGAATCAATGTATCTTGCAGCAGGTAGCTGAGTTGATAAATTTTAATACTGTTTTGTTTTTTTCCACAGTATTTCTTCATTGGACTTGGTTTCAAAATGGATGGGTGAAAGTGAGAAGCTGGTTTCAAACCTTTTTCAAATGACACATGAGAGCTTCCATCTATCATCTTCATTGATGAAATAGATTCATTATGTGGTCAATGTGGCGAAGGCAACGAAAGTGAAGCTTCTCGGCAAATCAAAACAGAACTTCTTGTACAGATGTAGGTATCTCAAATGAGTCTGGAGAAGTCTTGTTATAATATGCCATGTTCCAAGGTTTTACGAGTACTGACTAGAATGCACTGAAGTAGTAATTTGCCACTGCCATTTGAGATGTGCTGGTGCTTCATTTACTACACAGTTCTGTAACATGATATTGACTTGTGTTGTATATTTGGGTTTGGATGTGACAAGCACTTGCAACTATTTTTTTTATTATGAAGTATCTTTTGCATGATCATTACCATATCATGATGAGGAGAGATTTTTATTTTTATTTTTGTCTACTCTATATATTTAGGTACATGCAATATTGAATATTCTTCAAGCCAACATTAGTGCACAGATGTTTTTTATTCATTTGCAATGGATTTTATATGCATGATCTAGTATATTTGGTCCGTTTATTTCTTAGGAACTTTTACAATAATCTAGACCATAAGAGATGCATTCATGATTGGCTCTCATTTCTGAGTAGGCATCACTCAGTGGCTACTTTTGATGGCCCATATATGCTTTATGTTTTTCTCATAACAATATGTATGAACCGTGTAAAAGGCCATTTTTATATATGCAGCAGGTTCGATATTCAGGGGTGGTTTTTGGATTTTTTTTTTTACACATCTAACAGTTTTGTAACGGTTATAAACCGTTAGGAATGTTATGAATCAATAACACAAATTTAGCATGACAAAACGTTACAAAAGATTTCACAACCGTTAGGAATGTTATGAATCAGTAACTCAAATTTGGCATGAAAAAACGTTACATAGTTTGCAAAACTGTGACAAATATTTAAGTGTAAAATACCGTTACAAAACTTGCGAAACTATTACTGTTTTATTAAAAATTGTTAACACAACTGAGTATTGAAACCGTTAGGAACTAATTTTAGTAACGGAAATCAAGCGTTACAATTGAAATGGTTTTAACGGTTTATAACCGTTAGGGATGTTTAAAACAGATTAGAAACGCCCAAACTGTGACCCAAAAAAACCGTTACAATTTTTTTTAGTAACGGTTGTGGACCGTTAGGTATGTCCTGAAATGGTCTAGTGGGGCTTAATCTCATTCTTGAGTTTCTAATTATTCACAGGCTGGTAAGTAGATCCAGTACCGAAATCCTTAACTTGTTCTATTTGGAAACGCTCCAAATCCAAGAATCTCATAATACAGATTAGTGGGCCTAATATCATGACTCGGTATCTAATTAATCACAGGTTTGTAGCTAGACCCAGTACCCAACTCTATATATTACTACATTGTATTCATCATAATTTTCTACTAAAAGTCATGAATAAATGAGTGGGCCTAATTTCATGCCTGTGTTTCTAATTATTCACTGGCTTGTAGCTAGATCCAGTACCGAAATCCTTAAGTTGTTTTATTTGTAAATGCTCCAAATCCAAGAATCTAATAATATAAAATGATACCTATCATGGTTGGGTCTCTAATTAATCACATGCATGCATTTAGACCCAGTACCCAATTCAATAATATATTTTTTTTTAAATTCTTAAGGACACTAAAACCAAGTATGTCTAAATAGAAATTACTGTGACTGATATCATGGTTAAGTCTGTAATTAATCATAGGCTTACAGTTAGACCCAATACCATATTATTTGGAGATTGGCTAAATCCAAGAATTTCAAAATATAAAACATATTCGGGATTAATGAAAGAAACAACAGGTTGAGGGAGAGAGATACTAATATGATAGAATTCATGAAAAACAAAAAGAGAGAAAGATACTAACATGATATTCTTTTTCCACCAGCAGTAATAGATTTGTTCGAATTTGGAGTTCAAAAAATAAAATTATATATTTCATAAACATAAGCATGGAATGAAATATTAAATAAATTTCAGTTAAAAGATAAAAAAGAAGCAAGTTCGCAAAAGTACCTCAAGATTTTTGAAATAATGATCGTGCCCTTTTGTCGTTCTATGGAAGTTTGGAGCTCGTTGACACTTGTTGTTTATGCGGCGGGGCCACATATCAGTTGTCTGCAAGAGCATTGAAGATGTATACTCATGGTCAGCTTAAGGTACAAATCTGTTGCCCTATTCTTATAAAACTAAAAGCCCACATGAGACATAACTTTTGTCCTCTTCTTTTCTCCCATGACTGACTCCCTCTCTTTGTTGGCTACCTCTCTCCATTATATTCTCTCTCTACTCACTCTGTTTCTACAACCCCCTCACGACCTTTCCCATCTCCACTCATCAACTAACCACAATTAGAACAACACACCACTAATCTCACTTCTCACAGCGACATGGGTCTCCATCACCTTCTCCATCCACGATCCTCACTCAACTCCAACACAGCTACAACCCCAACATCACACCGAATACACCCAGCCAAACAATGTTGCACCTCCAACCAAACACAACGAACATGACATTGTAAGATGCGGTAAAAGCATAAGTGGGGAGGATATTTTCATAAGAAATATTTCTACACCTTATCCTTACACACACAACTATATGCATACCGGGTAATCTTTTCTTGACAAACAATTCTATCCTTTTGATTGTCCAACTTATAATATATTAAATTATATTATTTAATATATATTATTAATATATTTAGCATAAATTTTTAATATCCAGTAATGGATATATTGTACAATATTATATTGTACAATATTATAAGATCAGAGAGTAGTGATATCCTCGTTACCTTATAATATATTAATAAAACTATTGACCTATTGGCACTATATAAATTATAGTGGAAGTGTATATAGTTATAGTTTAAACCAGTATATAAATAGGGTCCTGTACTTTAATTAAATGTATGTTGGAAAAATTATACTTTTAAGTGGTAGACTATTACAATGGAGAAAAATAGTCAGTTAAGAATAGTAGAAACGAACAATATACTATTAAATTTATTTTTAATATAACTTATTCTATAGTGATATGCTTGGACCACATAATCCTCATATTATAAATATTCACCTGATCAAATAAGTTATATAATATTATCTATCATTCTCTAATAAATCACGTTGGCTCATTGATTTCAGCCCGAAATCACGTGTAGTAATTTATATTAATCAGCCAACGTCAATTATTACGTTGACAAATACGTTAATTAATTACTCAAGCTGGCCGTGATTTATGTTGATTTTCGTAAATTTAATTAATCTATGATTATTTACCTACATTCATTGCCTACATTATCTTGTTCCAATTCGTCATTGATTTCAGCCCGAAATCACGTCATGCAACTGAATCTGGATATGTGGTGCCGGGCTTTGAAATCTATTATTATCAAAATAAATACCTACATTTTGAAGTATTGTGATGGCCTGATGGGTCAAAAATTGCTTTCAATCAGGCTTGTTTCATTTAATACATAACATTAATCTAAACGATCATATGTTATATTATACATATAATGTACAATATATATATAATTACAATTAGATGTAATTGTGTATAACATCTTCCCACTGTAGAATAATCCTGTAGAACAATTTCCCACGTTTCAACATCTGTAAAATTGTTTCACCTTCGGCCAGTGAAGGTGGGTCCCACCTGATGGACGGTCTTGATCATAATATGGTAATAGCAGTCATCGAGCAAGAGATGGGTAACATTGAAAATTTCAGATTTACTATATTTTCATTATTATTTTTTTCCTCTTGTGATTTGAGGATTGCATGGACCACTCCCTCTTCCTGCAACTCTCTCTCTAACTCTTTCTTTCTCACTCCATTTATTCACTCCGCCCCACTCACTCTCTCTAGCTGACCAGTCGTTCTCTCCCTCTCTCTGCAACTCTCTCTCAGCCTCTTCCTCTCCCACTCCCTCTCCTCACTCTGCCCCACTCTCTCTCTCTCTCTCAGTGGGCGGCTACCTCCTCTCTATCTTCCATTCTCCCTTTCCTCTCTCATTCACTCTCCTCTCTCTCTCTTTCCCTGCGCACCCATTCCTCTACCGGAGCCCAGTCCACCCACCTGCACTCCTCCCTCTTCCTGCCACTCTCTCTTTGCCTCTTTCTATCTCACTCCCTCTCCTCACTCCGCCCCACTCACTCTCTTTCTGCCATTCTCCTTTTCCTCTCTCACTCCCTCTCCTCTCTCTCTCTCTCTCTCTCTTTCCCTACGCACCCATCTCCTCTACTAGAGGCCAGTCCACCCACCTACACTCCTTCACTGCACACCCACTGCACCCATGTCCTCTACCGGAGCCTAGTCCACCCACCTGCACTTCTCCCTCTTCCTGCCACTCTCTCTCTCTCTCTCTCTCTCTCTCTCTCTCTCTGCCTCTTTCTCCCTCACTCCCTATCCTCACTCCGCCCCACTCTCTCTCTCTCTGCCCACTCTTTCTCTCCCTCTCCCTGCCACTCTCTCTGCCTTTTTCTCTCTCACTCCCTCTCCTCACGCCGCCCCACTCTCTCTCTCATTGCCTGCCTCCCTCCTCTCTCTCTGCCATTCTCTCTCTCTGCCCGCAGTCCCTCTCCTCTCTCTCTCTCCCTCCCTCCCAGCGCATCCATCTCCTCTAACTGAGCCTAGTCCACCCACCTGCACTCCTTCACCACACACCCACTGCACCCATCTCCTCTACCCGAGCCCAGTCCACCCGCCTGCACTTCTCCCTCTTCCTGCCACTCTCTCTTTGCCTCTTTATCTCTCACTGCCTCTCCTCACTCCGCCCCCACTGTCTCTCTCTGCCCACTCGTTCTCTCCCTCTCCCTGCCACTCTCTCTCTCTCTGCCTCTTTCTCTCTCCTCACTCCGCTCCAGTCTCTCCCTCTCTCATTCCCGCCCACTCCAACCCAAGCATGCATAGCCCAAAACACAGAGATTCCAGTAATGAAATCAAACTCTGTATTCATCTCTCTCTTTCAAACAGTCAAATAAAGATGAGTATGAAACATCCAAAAACACTCAAAACGTTTAAATAGCTAGGGAGAACAGAGAAAAGATTTTAAGCCAAATGATTCAGTAAAACAGTCAACGAATCAGAGAATCTATTATCATATATGAAAAAGCTTACCTATGACAGAAAACCCGACGAAATGGTAGAGATGAACTAAGGAAACGCCGATTTTGCCTGGGTCCATGCAGTAGTTATGATTAGATGAAATGGTAGCTTCCGTTCTTTAGACAAAATGGTAGAGATGAAGTAAGGAAACGTTGTATTTGCCTCGGTACGTTCAGATGAAATGATATAGATGAAGTAAGGAAATGCTGATTTTGCCTTGGGTACGTTCAGATGAAATGGTAGAGATGAAGGAGATGTGATCAGATGAAATGGTAGAGATGAAGTAAGGAGACGATGATTTTGCGTCGTTAATTAGTTATCATCGGTTACGAAGAGAGAGTGGGGAGTGGGGTTTATGTACGGGAGATTTGAGTGGTTCTGTGGAAGACATGCAGCAACACAGGTGTCAGCAGAAGAAGGGACACTACATTCCCTTAGAATAACATCATGTTGTGTTTATACATAGTAATTACCCTTACTATGGAATGTCTAAAGTTTTGTAGACATGGCAGCCCCGTGTTTCAATCTGGGAACCCTCCCTCTAATACCCTTCGAATCATGAAATCCTGTATAACACTGTGAGAGGATCAGGGAATGCAAGCGGAAGACGAACTTGACAGATTCCAGACTTTGAAACCATAGGGATTTTTTGTGTTTTGGACTGTGGGACCCACGTGGGCCCCCGATGTTAGATCTGATCCGTGGATCCAGAGGAGGGCCCACGGACGACCTTAAAGAGGTTGGACCCATAGGCAGTGGACACCACTGGCCCACCATCCATTAGGCTGATCAGAGAAGGCGTGATTTAGGGGAAAAGAGTTAGTTTTGGCATCTGATGGTTGTGGGGCACGAGGGACGATCGGATCACAGATCTAGTTGATGAAAATAGGTGGGCCTCGTGGATGCGATTTCAAAACTTTTGACCCACTTGACGCAGAGATCAAATGCCCATAAGGTCATTAACCATATCCAGGATGCAATCCCTCATACTCATATACCATGTACAGCAATAATACAAGCAACACCATGTAAAATAATCTACAAAAGATTAGAGAAGCAGAATATACCTTTACTGCCCGGTTGTGCTCTAATGGAGAAGGAAACTACTTTAGATCTCCAAGACCTCTTAGTCTTCCACGCTATGACCGGTACCAGATCTCTTCTCTGAAGGAGATGAGTGGGATCTCCTAAAGAAAACAACTACAAGCTCTAAAGGAAACTTGAAGAGAACTAGAAGAAGAAAAGTATGTGCAACTCTTGCACAAAGGGGGAAGGGCGTGAATTCCAAGTTTGTATATGTCCCAGCCCCTTTGTTACTCCTTTTATAGCAATAAGCAACCTCCTTCTCTTGTACTAATTGAAATAGAAGTCTTACTTCTACACAAAGTAGTAACATTACTATTACCATTATTAGAAGTCTCACTTCAAATAAAAATAGTAACTTCCTAATTTCTTCATCTTAGAGTTCTAGTAGGATTAGTATATTTCCAATAACTTGGGCTAGACGAATGCAAGACGAATGACCACAAGGTTGTGGTTGAATTTTTGAAAAATCAAGTTTTCGCTCGCTTTGGTATACCCCGCGCAATCATCAGCGACGGTGGTAAGCACTTTTGCAACCAAGTATTTCAAGTTTTAATGGGGAAGTACCACATCACACACAAAGTTGCCACACCATACCATCCTCAGACTAGCGGGCAAGTAGAAATTTCCAATCGTGAGATCAAGAACATCCTGGAGAAGACAGTCAATCCAAATCGGAAAGACTGGTCTTTGCGTTTGCATGATGCACTGTGGGCATATCGGACAGCCTTCAAGACACCTATCGGAATGTCTCCGTACAGGTTGGTCTTCGGCAAGGCATGTCACTTGCCGGTTGAGCTAGAACATCGAGCATATTGGGCGATCAAGCGCCTAAACTTTGACTTAGAAAAGGCAGGGGTCCAACGGAAACTTCAGCTTGCTGAACTGGAGGAAATGAGAAATGAATCATATGAATGTGCGAGGAGTTATAAGGCCAGGACCAAAATGTTTCATGATAAGAGAATTCTAAGGAAAGAATTTCATCCTGGCCAGAAGGTTTTGCTATACAACTCCAGATTGCACTTGTTCCCAGGTAAGCTAAAGTCTCGATGGTCAGGACCCTATGTCATTCAGACAGTCCATTCCCATGGTGCAGTTGAACTTCTGAATCCCAGAGATGGTAGCACCTTCCAAGTGAATGGGCAGAGATTGAAAGAGTACCTTGAGTTTGTGGATCCTGAGAATGTTGTTGAGGAGGTCCTTCTTGTGGACTGTGGATAAACTGGCCTCATACATTGTTAATTGCGTCTGGCTGAAGACGTTAAACTTAGCGCTTATTAGGAGGCAACCCAATATACCCATGTGTCAACACCCCATGGTGAGAAATTTCAATTTATCTTCCTTGTCCTATTTTATTTCTGTTCTGCATAAACATTGGGGACAATGTTTAGAATAGGTTTGGGGGTGAGGCACTGCGTTTCATGCATTGCATTTTGCTTGTACATAAGTCTTGGTTTCCATTTATATCAAAAACTTAAAAAATTTGAAAAATTCCAAAATCACTAAAAATTTGAAAAAAAAAAATCAAAAATTGTCCATGGATTTTAGCTTGAGAGTTGTCATATGTACAAGTCCTAGAAACTTTTTACACATTTAGCCACATGAGTGTAGTCCAAGAGAAGAGCAAATCACTTCTGAGAGACCCGGAAGAATCATTAGTGAAGACTAGAACCCATTGAGCGATTGAGCGTATTTATATCCGTTTGGGTGAGGACTCTTCTGCGCTATTCCTGAGTAGAATGAAGAGCTACTCCTAGAGCTTCTTAGTCCAGCACTTCCAATCTCATAAGTGCTATTCCTTGTTCTAACCATAGAGGTGATACCAAAATGCGAAGAAACCTTGACTTGTAGCTTATGATACATTTTTCCGAACTAAGGAGAAGATGATAGGCATTCAAAAAAAAAAAAAAGATCCAATGGCCAAATTTTGAATCCACCTATTACATTTTATACCCTTAGTAACCCTTTTGAGCCTATTTTACAAGAAACCTTCCTTCACTGTCCCAAGCCTCATCACCCACATATATATAGCCTTTTTGACCAATTGTTTTTTTTTAAAAGGGTAAGGATACATGAAGAAAGGAAGGACTTGAGCATTAACGATGAAGACTTCACATGGGCTACCAAAGATAAATGTTCTACAAAGGGATGACAAAGGAATAAAGGAATTTGAAAGTTGATTCCAAAAAGAAAAGTAGAAAGAAGAAAAAGAAAAAAAAAAAAAAGATAAACAAAAAATAGAAATGAGAACCAAAAAAAAAAAAAATGTGGGAAACCAAAGAAAAGAGAAAGCACAAAAAAGAGATAGAATGGAATAAAGAACACAAAGCAAAAGAAACAAGTGAAGATAGTGGAAGACCTTCCTATGAAGACTTGAAGACCCTTACCTTCTTAAAAACCTTAGCCACATTTAACCCTTATCCTACCTATTAACCCTAACCCCATTACAACCTATGAAAGACCTATTGGATCCTAAGGACGGTTTGGTGTTGAATGAGTGAGAAGTTGAGTGAGCATCTCCACCTTCTATTAGTTATATCTTATTCTTTGAGATCAATCCTTCTATACATAAGCTCCGTTTTTCATTAATTATGTGAGTTCTTAGCCTTGTTCAAACTCACATACTGAGAGTTAGTCAGTAAAATCTGTGTGCTTCCATTATTGAGAGTATGTCCTGTAAGGCTGTAGTCAAGGCGAAATGTATTCCGAAGGGGATTAAGGTTGTGTGAGCTTCAACTTGAAGATTGCATGATTATTGGCTAAATACACACACATACACAAAGGGACTTAGGTATTGACTGACATATCTTCAGGAGTTGGCTAGTGTTCTTAACTTAGTACTCATTCTTATTAGCTTGCTAAAGACTGTTGGACATCAAAAATATTTTCTTTTTACAATAAAAAGAATTTTGTGGGATTTATTCGCTGAAAACCCTCACGAGACAAAACTCGTCCACCAGGGGAAACCTAGGGGTTTAACGGCTTGTTGCACGAGCTAAGTGCAGCCGCGATTCCTGCGAAAGTGAGTTAGGATCTTTACCGTGTTTTCTTGCATATAGTATAGTTTTTCTTCATAGTTTTTGCTCGAGACTAGCAAAATGTAGGTTTGGGGGTGTGATGAGTGTTAAATATTGCATATTTTACCCCTCATTAATCAGTGTTTTATTAGCATCTCATATGCATATTATTTGCTTTACACGGAGATTTTATCATTCTATCACATTAACGAATTATCGGATTATCATGCATAAATCTGATTATTTATAGCATTTCTCTTGTGTAGGTAGACCCCGCGATTACCCCAACCTTCCAGCTAGTGATTCAAGGTATCAAGAAGATATTTCAATAAAGAAGTTACATGAAGAAATCTTGGTGAAATGTTGAATAATTTCAAAATAGGAGGAGAAGACTTTATGGATTAAAGAAGTCATTTTTTAACACAAAGGATTGGTTGGTGTATTGGTTAGAGCTTGGGTTGGTATGGAATAGGTCATGAGTTCAAATCCCAACAATTGCATGTTATTATTATTTTTTTTCCATCCAACTCACCTCTCCACCAATCAAAGCTTGCCATGATACAAATCCTTGTGAAAGGATATGAGCCAATCAAAAGCCTCCAACATGAAGGACCACATAAAGCAAAAGGCACATATCTTTTTGAAAGGAAAGTTTGTTGCAACCAATCAAAATGAAGCTATCCATGTGAAAGCAAGAGAGCCAATGAAAAGCCTTCAAGTCAAATTCAAGCAATCCATGTGAAAGCAAATGAGCCAATCAAAAGCTTTTAAGTTGCAACCAATCAAATGGGAGCAATCCTTGTAAAAGGAAATGAGCCAATCAAATGTCTTCAATGTTCCTATAAATTGGAATATGTTTGTAGAGGAAGCGGAGATCTTTTGGCAAGTTAGTCTTCTTGCAAGTTTATTTTTACTTTTAGATTGTAATTAGGAGCTTCTTTGTAACTAATCTAGAGAGAGTGTGTGTAATTGAATATTATTAATGAAGATTTGGAGCTCTTTCTTGATGTTTAGTGGCTAAAGCTCTTCGATTAGGCTCTCCTTTTGAAGCTAAGTAATGTGATTAATTCAATTCCATGCATGTTTTAGTTTAAATTTCCTACTTGTGCCTTGATTGATTAGTAGATTTTAGATTTAATTGTGCTAATCACTCGCATTTATCATGCTCTATCTCTACACTTGATGCTTTGATAATCTCAATTGATGCTTTGTAGTTGGATTAAGTTCTCTCACATAGCATGCTCTAGAGCCCTTATCTTTGATCTTTTGTAGCTTGATTTTGATGATTTATTGTTAGGGTAGCTAGATGATGATCTAGGATCTTAGCCTTTGATTTTCTTTATTTTGATCTTTATTGCTATATCATCAAATCCAATTAGGCAAGAGATTGCTAATTGGATTGTAGACTTGGGAATTGAATTAAAACATGCATTGTTTGAATTAATTACATACTTAGTGGATTTTGGATTGCCTAATCTCTTCCTTTTATTATTGTTAATTTAAATCTTCGTTTGATTTGTTATTTTTACTTCTAAATTGCTAAATCTACATTTCAAATCAATTGTTTTAAATTCCTACACATTTCATACCACATCTTCACATCAAATCTTCCATTTCCACCACCATTCATTCATCCACTAGTTTAGTGTAGATATTTTAGTTTGTTAATTAGTTGTTTACATTGCATAGTTTACTAGTTATAGTTTTTCACTTCAATTTTCTATATTAGCTATATATTAGTTCAACTCTCATTTTAATTGGATTCATTGCTTGTTCCATCCTCTCTTCGTGGGATCGATAATCCGGACTCTTTAGTCCTTACTACTTGGCGACACCGTAGTCTTGCGGTTAAGCGTGCACATATAAGTGTCGATCAAGTTCTTGGCGCCGTTGCCGGGGAAAGGCATTGAAAAGCTTTGAATTTCATAGAGTTGAACTAATTTTTAGCTTAGGGTATTTTTTATCTTTCCTTTATTTTCCTTGCGGATTCTACACATTGTTTATGTTTGTTTTGTAGGGAATTCCTCACTTGGAGCGAAGGAAAGTGGAAAAGTACATTGAAGAACTTGAAGATTTTACTTGCTTTCTTAGTTTAGGATTAGTTTAGATATTTATTTGTTTTCTTAGTTGGTTGCATTAGGTATTTATTATCAAAGTTGTAATAATTTTGGTTGCGGGTCAGCCCGTGACCTATTCACTTTACTTTACGCACTTTACTTAAGTAGTTAGTTGTTTAGTAGAATTGCAATAAATTGCTTGTAGGGAAGGAGGACGGTTGGACTATACCGTTGCGGCCCCTCACATTTGTACACGGAAATTGGTGTCCGTGGTGTGAGTCGACGACAACTGATTCGTCCCCCGAAATAATCGGGAGGTTTGGATTTCCTAACCCCGCGAATCCCTTGCAAGCAGTTTTACTTTGTTGGTTGTTCTTTGCTTTATAGTGTAATTTTTTCAAATACACTTGCAATTTGGTGCACTATTAGTAAAGGGCAAATTACCCAAACAAGATAAGGATTCGGATTTCATCACCGTTTCCTTGCCCTTAGGATTTCATTTTAATTCTCACTTAGTTTAGAACCAATAAATCATAATAAAATTGAGTAGAAACGTGACCTTAGGTTACGAGCTCAATAGGGAAGACCACCACGGTTGTACCAATTGTGTGCCTTGACGGATTTTTTGGTGCCTAAGCAAACCTTGTCCCTTGGCCACCATCTTGCCAAATAGGGAGACAACGTTGTTGTTCGAGGAGTTGGTTTTTAAGAGGAGCCTTCGCCTAGCGCGTCGTGATCCCACCATCTACCTGGGGGTTAACTGGCCAGGATTTCCGTTTCATAGGTCCAGGTTGGAGGCCAGAGTGTCATCTTCACAGTTAGGAGCTGTCTAGAATTCTTTTAGGTAACCTTAGTTTAGATTAGCTTTTCATTTAGTTTTCGAACTTTTTGTTATGTTGCATTGATTTCATTGAGCTACCATTGCATTGCTAGGTTAGTCGCAGTTGTATGCGAGTGTGGATACGTGACCAAGGCCGATTAGTGAGGATTGATTACCTTGCTTTACCCGCCCCACCCATAGTACCCACAATGGCTGCCCAAAACCCTCAGCAAAGGACCCTCAATGAACTTTTTGCACCATTTTCATCCACTTCACCTAGCTGTATAGTTTTGCCAGAGAATAATGCAAACCAATTTGAGATCCGGCCCGCCACCATCAACATGTTACCAAAATTCCATGGATCAGAGTATGAGCAGCCCTATATTCATTTGAACAAATTTCTGAACATCTGCCACACGTTTAAGAATCAAAATCTGGATAATGAAGCCGTGAAGCTTAGGTTGTTTCCCCTCTCGCTAGAAGATCATGCAGCCGCCTGGCTAAATTCCTTGACTCCAAACTCCATTACCACCTGGGATGAGCTTGTCAAAAAGTTTATGTCCAAATTTTTCCCAGTGACCAAAACTGAGCAGTTTAGGAGTGCCATCAGGAACTTTAGGGGACGACTGGAGGAAGAATTTTCCGAAACCTGGGAGAGATTCCATGACCTATTGATCAAATGCCCACATCACGGGATTGACAAAGGAGAGTTGATACATTTCTTTTATAGAGGTCTTACGAACCCCCAGCGTATCTTGATTGAATCAATGCACAAAGGAGAATTCATGAATCAAACTGCCAATCAAGCATATGAATTCCTTGTCAAGCTTGTGGAAAATTCACAGAATTGGAGCAATAATAGGAAAGACTTAGAGAGAGATGAGACAGGGATCCAGAAGCCTGGAATGTACAACATCAAACAGGACCCTGAGTTGAAAAATGTGATGACCAATTTAGTTCAGGGAGTGGAAAATTTGAGCAAAAAAATAGGATCTATGTCTGTGATGTCATGCCAACCCACCCCTCAGCAACATGATCCCACCTTGAGAAGTATGAGTGAACTACATCATGTTTGTATGTTATGCGATAGTTGTGAGCATACAGTTGAGAGTTGCCCTAATCTGCCATTTGTCAAGTCTGAGCAAGCCAATGCACTGAATTCCTACGGAAACTTCTGAAAACCAACTGTTAACACTTTCAGTCAGACCTACCACCCAGACAATAGGTTCCATCCCAATTTTTCATACCGTCAAGCTGAGCCTATTCAGTCCCAGGGAGGTCTGCCCGGATTCCAATCGCAGTATCCTAGGCAGCAATATCAACTACCTACTCAAACTAATCATCTCATGGTTCCTCATCCTCAGCAGCCCACACAGCAGAATCAATTTCACCAACAACATCAATTTCAACCACAGAACCAGTGTAGGGCACTAGTCCCAGATCAGATGCCTAACTACTCTACACCAGCACAAGCCCCTCAGCAATCCTCTCATCTGGAGAACTTGTTGACCAAATTCATTCAAATCCAAGAGCAGACTAACCAAGCCCAGAGCCAGTCCATTGCAAAACTAGAGGCCCAACTAGGTCAGCTCACCTTACAGTTGTCTGAGAGAGAAAAGGGCCAATTCCCGAGCCAAACCATTCCTAATCCAAAAGGACAGCCCAATCAGCCCAGAGGCCAGTGTTCGGTAGAGAATAATGAGCATGTGAAGGCGATCCATACACTGAGATCAGGAAAAACTGTTGACAATAGAGTTGAGATGCCTGAAGAGGATCAAAGAGAGAAGATTTTTTTAGGAAAACCAGAGAGTTCGAGGAAAGTTGTCGAACCCGAGAGAGAGATTTTGAAGAAAGATTTGAAAGAGAATTCAGAAAGAGAAAAAGAGAAAGAGAAAGGAGAATCCATACCAAGAGGAGACCCACAGAGAGAGCATATTCAGAAACCCATTATAGTTGACCCATCATCCTCAGAAGGGGTAACTAGAGCACCATTCCCACACCGATTGAAAGAGACTAGGAAAAAGGATCACTTTGAGGGAATCTTAGAAGTTTTCAAAAATGTCCAAATAAACATACCCCTCCTTGATGCCATAAAGCAAATCCCTTCATACTCCAAGTTTTTGAAAGATCTGACCACTGTCAAGCGGAAAACCTCAGTGCCCAGGACCGCTGTGATGGCAGCCCAAGCATCAGGGTTGATCCAGCAAACCATTGCACCTAAATACAAAGACCCTGGTTGCCCTACCATTACCATTCAAATAGGAGATTCCGTTATGGAAAGGTGTCTCCTCGATCTTGGGGCAAGCGTGAATTTACTGCCGTACTCCGTGTACACGCAGTTGGGCCTAGGAGGACTGAAAAAGACTGATATTACCCTTTGTCTTGCTGATAGGTCAGTCAAGTATCCGAAAGGTGTGGTTGAAGATGTAATCGTGAAAGTTAAGGATTTTTATTTTCCAGTTGATTTTGTGGTTTTAGATACCGAACCAGTGGCAGCCCCCGACCGACATATTCCTGTCATTCTTGGTCGACCGTTCCTTGCAACATCAGATGCAGTGATTAGATGCAGGAATGGGGTTGTGACACTTAGTTTCGGGAACATGAAGTTGGAGTTGAATGTTTTTCGTAACGGACTCCAAACATTAGACCTAGATGATGATGAGGAAGTAAACATGATTGACACATTAGTTGATCAAATAGTCCAATCATCATGTTACACAGATCCGCTGGAGGAATGTCTGGCTCACTTCAATGCCAACATAGACATCAACGAGTCCATATGCGAAGTTAATGCATTCTTGGATTCGGCCCAGCCGATGGATGTTGGCCAATGGAAGCACAAAATTGAGCCTATCTTTACATCCACCTCTGAATCTAAGGTCGAAAAAGAATCAGTTATTGTTGAGCCACCCAAGTTAGAATTGAAACCATTACCCGAGAATTTAAAGTATGCCTACTTGGGGCCCTCTGCTAGCAACCCAGTAATTATTGCCTCAGACCTTGAGGAAGAGCAGGAAAAGAAATTACTGGATGTGCTGAAAGACCATCAGAGTGCCCTAGGTTGGACCATCTCGGACATTAAAGGAATCAGTCCCTCTATAGTTATGCACCAGATTCATCTGGAAGAAGGTGCCAAACCATGTCGTGAACCGCAGAGGCGACTAAATCCGGTCCTAAAGGAAGTAGTGAGGGGAGAAGTAATCAAGCTTTTAGACGCCGGCATTATCTACCCGATTTCTGACAGTCAATGGGTGAGTCCTATCCAAGTAGTACCCAAGAAATCTGGCGTAACCGTTGTTGCCAATAAGGACAATGAACTGGTCCCAACCCGTGTTCAAACAAGTTGGAGAGTCTGTATTGATTACAGAAAATTGAATTCAATGACCAGGAAGGACCACTTTCCATTACCCTTCATTGATCAGATGTTGGAAAGATTAGCCGGCCATGCTTTCTATTGCTTCTTGGATGGTTATTCAGGGTATAACCAGATCCATATCTCCCCCGAGGACCAAGAGAAGACAACATTCACCTGTCCTTTTGGCACATTTGCCTATAGGCGTATGCCGTTTGGCCTGTGCAACGCACCTGCGACTTTTCAAAGGTGTATGTTGAGCATTTTCTCAGACATGGTGGAAAGATTTTTGGAAGTCTTCATGGATGACTTTTCTGTTTTTGGCTCAAGTTTTGATAGTTGTTTGCACCACTTGACCTTGGTATTGCAAAGATGTAAGGAAAAGAACCTGATTTTGAACTGGGAGAAGTGTCATTTTATGGTCAAGTCAGGCATTGTTTTGGGTCATATTGTGTCAAGTAAGGGCATTGAAGTAGATAAAGCCAAGGTCGACTTGATTGTGAACCTGCCCTCTCCTAAAACTGTGCGAGAGGTGAGAGCCTTTTTGGGCCACGCAGGCTTCTATCGACGCTTTATCAAGGACTTCAGCAAAATTGCTCGCCCTCTCTGTGATCTCTTGGCAAAGGATGCTAATTTTAATTTTTCTGCTTCATGTTTAGAATCATTTGATCGTTTGAAACGAGAGTTGACATCTGCACCCATAATCCGTCCTCCTGATTGGACGAAACCTTTTGAATTGATGTGCGATGCTTCTAATTATGCTCTTGGAGCCATACTGGGACAGAGAATAGACAAATTGCCTCATGTCATCTACTATGCTAGTAGGACCCTTAACGACGCACAGCTTAACTATACCACCACCGAGAAGGAATTGCTGGCTGTCGTTTTCGCATTGGATAAGTTCAGATCCTATCTTATAGGGTCAAAAGTCATTGTCTTCACTGATCATGCCGCATTGAAATATTTATTGAGCAAGAAAGATGCTAAAGCTCGGTTGATTAGGTGGATACTGCTTTTGCAAGAATTTGACCTAGAGATACGGGATAAGAAGGGGTCTGAAAACGTAGTAGCTGACCATGTTTCGCGTTTGATTGTCGATTCCTCTGAAAACCATTCGATTTTAGAAACCTTCCCAGACGAGCATTTGTTAGTTGTTGAAAGTAAAACCCCGTGGTATGCAGATATAGTTAACTATCTGGTGACCGGGAAAACACCAAGCAATTGGTCTAAAAATGACCAATTTCGCTTCTTGTCTAGGGCTAAATACTATTTTTGGGATGATCCCTATTTGTTTAAACACTGCCCTGACCAAATCATTAGGAGGTGTGTACCCGAAATGGACCAGAAGTGCATACTTGAGTTCTGTCATAACCATGCTTGCGGGGGACATTTTTCTGGTAAAAAGACAGCAGCAAAGGTGCTGCAATCTGGATTTATTTGGCCTACCCTTTTCAAGGATGCACATGAGCACTATAGGAACTGTGCGAATAAAGTGATTTTTCCGGTTAAATCCTCTTAAAAAAAATTCCTTAAGATATTTTAAATTTTAAAGTGACATTTACACATGGCCCCTCTAAGATTTTCTTTTTTTCACAATAGCCCCCCGATGCCTATATCCTGGTTCTGCCCCTCTTGAGTGAGATACTGGGCATAGATGGCTAGTGCCCACTATCCTGACATGCAAAATATGATTTGTGGATTAGATATTGACAAAAGTTAGGAATCACCGGAATGTTGTGGGGTATTTAATTAAAGAGAATAATTATAAACCGTTCAATGGTACTGTGTTCAACATTCACTCATAATACTTTTGATTAAATTGGATGGTTAGCGACATAAGATGAGATTGTGATTTTGCTAATAGGTTATCCAAGGAATTCTATTTATTTGGGTGGGGCCAGTGGACCACTATCTCTGCCACATGGGTGGAGTTCTAGCGTCGCATGGTAACAAAAAAATCGGATTATTCAAATTGTACTGTTTTGGATTTGACCCGTGCAAAACTCCATTATATTTTATTCTGTTTTGATTTGTTACTTTACTGTACTTTATTTTACATGTAAAATTATTGAATGAGATACGAATGATGCCCCATGATTGTTTTGCTTGGAGTTTTTGTGCATGACCGTCTTTATCAATTCAATTCAAATCATTAATTGATGCAAACAGTATAAGTGGGACTTGCACTCGCTAGGGGATCGCTGTAGTTTACAAAAGTCGACAGTTATTTATTTATTTATTTCCGCTGATACTTACAACTCACAGGCACTCTGCTCTTTTTCTGGGGTGGTGAAATGAGCGAAGCCAACCAATTGAATTCAGCCCTTTACTGAGTCCAGCTTATCTTAGCTAGCTGGACTCAATTTCAGAGCTAGCCAGTTTCCTCATTTGAAGGGGTTCCATGCTTCTAGTTACCGAACACCACTCAGTTTTTGCGACTAGCTTACCAATTTGACGTGCCAATGGGTGCCCTGGTTGTATGTTTACTTTAGAGAACAGACCGCATTTATGTAGGGTTTGGGATCACTGGATCAGGTAACAAAGTCCACTAGAATCTTGAAATACCGATCCTTGGACCGGTCCCAATATCAGGGGTGATATTGGGACCGAACTTTGGGACCGGTCCAAGGATCGGTCCCAAACATTCGGTCCATGTAGACTTTTTCTTAGAAAATACCACCTATAGTAGAAGGTGTAGCTAGTACTAATTACACTCTTTTACACCATATATAGCCCAATAAGGTCGGGTTGGGTCAAGAGATGTCAAACCAGCCCGGCAAAATCTCGGCCCGAACGGGCCATGGGCGGGGCCGGGCCCTACCCTTCCGTGCTCAATGTGCCTTTTTTTTTTTTTTTTTTATCGATTCTTGAGATTTAATAGCTGGCACACATATGATTTAAAAGTTCAAGACTCATTTGACCATTGTTATGATATGTTATAACTTATGATTAAGTATTGGTGTGAAATATAATATAATGCTTAACAAGATTCTTGATATAGTTTAACTACATGTCACACAATATCTCATTAGGTGAGTTTTATTGTCACTATATATTAGAATGTTCTCACATGACTATCATGATCCAACGGTTCATATACAATTAGAATGTTCAAGATCAGATTAATCATTATATTTAATTAGTGGCGCCACACATCTTCTAATGGACAAATTGAGAATCGGAATAAGTGATCTCAGTGATCCAGTGATACAAACACACAATGAACAGATCACATAAAATCACACCTCAGAATTTTACTACTTCGATGATCATCGTGATAAAATCATTAATTGATCAAAGGTGGGCCATGATCATGAAAATAAATAAAGAACCTGAAACCTGAAACCTTGATGATGTAAGTGTAGGATTCTTTTCTTCTAGGTACTACCGTACTTCTACCCTTTCTATGATCATCCTCTCTTTTTTTTTTCTTTTTGTCCCTTTTAACATTCTAATTGAACAAGTACGTAGAAATTAAGAAAAAAACTTTGGAAGCTTCAAATCTCAGCCATTCAATACAATCAAGAAATTAAAATACCCAATCATTAGAAATCTCAAAGAAAACATTCAAATATATATATATATATATATATATCATTGCAGAGAAAGAAATAAAGAGAAAAGAAAAAAAAAAAAAGAAAGAAAACATGACAACATACAGTAATTGCTTCTTTAGACTTATAATGAATGAACGGAAAATAGAATTAAAAAATCATTAAAATAAACAAACAGGGGAGAGTGAAAGAGTGAAAGAGTTGAATGATTTAAGAGAGAGCTAGAGAGTGTATAGAGAGTGAAAGAGTTGAATGCTTTAATGAGAAATAAGAATGAGAGGGTTAAGCTATTTATAGACTTTATAAAATTCAAAAAGACACAAAATACCCCTTATATGACTGTTTTATGGCTATTGTGGGGTAGGGGATTAAAATGGACAAAAATACATGAAAATAACCGTTGGGGCAGGCCAGGCTGGTCTTGCCTTGCGGGCCGACCCTTATGGATGGAACCGCGCACAGCAGGCCGTGCCATAACGGGTCGTGTCGAAATGGGCCGGCAGTGCCCATTCCCTCGGCCCAGCACGGGCCGTGCCACAAGCCGTTGACTGGTGGGTTGTGCCGTGCCGAAACAGGCCGGCCCGACCCATTTGACATCTCTAGTAGGGTCAATGGTTTGAGTTCTAAAATTAGGCTTTACCATGGATATGGACACGACCTGAGAGAATCATTCGAATCCTAGTGCATGCTCACATATTTTATATATATATATATATATATATATATATATAAATACATGAAATCTTGGTGGGATGGTAATGATATATGATGGAGTAGATATGCAAGAATGACAATGGTGTGCTGGAATCTTGATGATATATACTGATGGTCACGGGATTGGGCATGAGTCAAATGAGTGTGGCCTCTCTCTCTTCATCTCTTAGCAATTTCATCCTTTCATATACACCTCATCTATCTTGAGTTAGAGATAATATCTCCATAATTCATGCGCCATCTAAGTCGGTTTTCCTCCTATATTAAGAAAGTTAATGTTCTATAGAACAAAAAAGAAGAACAGTTGAGCAGCAACAGCTTCCAAGTGCATTAACTGAACCTATATGAATCTTTCTTGGGATGCATATATCCCCCGTCACAAGTGATGGCCCACGAAATTGGAGTTATATCAGAGAAATATAAAGTCGGATTTGACTTTGAGATGGTAATTTCTTTTCCTTCTTTTGTTTTTTTTTTTTTTTCTTATTTGGTTGGTAGAAACTCTAAGACGGTAAAAGAATTTCTATTATTAAAAAAAATATTGAGATGTCCTCTTCCTTTGGGTGAAGAGTTGCTGCAAAGTGATTTTCATATAATTTACTTCATAATCCTAAAGGCAATAAGTAGGAGCAACTTAGAAAGAAGCTGTTCAAAAGCAACAAAATGCAACTTGTTTTGAAATTAGAGTGAGAGCATAATTCCAAAACACCTTAGTAACTCGGGTTGACCAAAGATACATCTTATTGGGTTTATATCTTGTATTTTAGGTTTACCAGAGTTGACTATTTTACCGGATTCAGGGACAAGGGTATTTTGATCATTGTTCCGATGTAATGTGTAACCATAGACTCTCAAGAGACTAAGATGTGAATCTATACTCTTTTACCGTGGACGTAGGTGGTTTTGCCAAACCATGTAAAATCCCGGTTTCTCTATTGTGTGGGAGGATCAATCAATCGTAGGTTTCGCTCTTCCGCACGCATGCCGGTACAGCCGATACGAACAAAACTTAGGGTGAAAAAAATGAAAAAGGGAGGAGAAAGGAGATCCTACATTTGCATAGAAAATGGGGTAAAAAAATAGCATGATTTTGCAGAAGAAATAGAACTAAAAATGCATATGCTTGAACCTAAAAGCCAAAGCTTTGGCATAGCTACATGGTGTTGTTGCTACTGCAAGCCTGCAAACATGAACCACCAGCCACCGCTAGCTGCTGCTCCAACTTTCTCTTCTTCTCTTGGTCTTTTCCTCCCCTCTTCTTCCCTTTCTTCCTCTCTTTCCCTCTTTCTTTTCCCAATCCCTTCTCCCCGCTTCCGTCAGTGCTTCTGTCGGCAGAATAGAATGGCAAAAGTCACAAAACGCTATCAATGGGTTTTGGTCTTCAATTTGACACACACGGTGTGAGTCTTCCACTGCTCTATACTTCTACACACAAAAAAGTCCTGGATTCCATTCGAGTGTTGTGACCCACATATTTTGAATATAAACCAATTAAATGCGCGCCTCCTTTGAAACGGTCCCACAATAAATTTATAATTTTAAATTTTAAACCATTAATGCCCTCTCCTAAAGTCTAAACTATTAATGCCCCCTTTTTAATTGCACTACTCATAATAAATCCCCCTCTTAAATGGTCCCTCCATAAATCTCAATCAAATAAGAGTTTGGCCCAAGTCACATTGATAACTTATAAACATCCAAAAAAAATATTTAAAAAATCTATTAAATATTAGAACATTTTATTTTACTACTACCCCTCTAATAAATATGGTATATAAATGAAAGATCTAAAATTTCTGAAAATAAAAGCCTTTTTTTCTTGAATATAGAAAGAATTTTTTTACAAATCTAATATGAAAAGTGATAATTATTTTAAGTGACTAGATTTAGGGTTATAGTTGTGTGCTACACGTTGGATTTATAAACAATAAGGATGAACCAAGGATAAAATATTAAAATTAAACATATTAATATGTTTCAGATAAAACAGTGATACAGGCTGCCATAACTTAGAAGGATTGATATTTTGCTTTATAATATGTACTAATACAAAAGGATTATGTTTCCCAGCATTTTACAATATCTTTTTTATTTTTTGGATATTGTTTTTGAAATTCTTTGGAATAAAATAAAAATCCAAGCCGCGACTACTGCGATAGACTTCAAGCTGCGACTCATACCAATACCATATCGGTTTTTGGGGTCGACCGATACCGCAAATTTAAACCATGGTCCGAGCCCTTTGACGGCCTTACCCATTTCTAAAAACTCTTTTTACTTTTCAATGTCCCCCTGAGAATTTTAACTTTTTTTTCTTTAACGTGAGATCCATCTAAAAATCATGAAAATAATTGTGGCACGTGGAATTCCTGCATAATGAACTGGCAACAAATATATATAATTAACAACTGCTGGAGCCTCTGGAACGTGGCTGACCAATCCAGCATGTTGTAAAGTTTGAAATAGGTGAAACTATAATCATGGTTTCACTTAGAATTAACAACTCAGATAACAAAGACCATGCATTTTCTAATAAACTAGCCAGCAGGCGAGGCACTGCATACTGCATGCATCCATCACTGGTAGAGCTCCGAAGGGAGACGTGGTGTGAGTAGTACTTCGAGTGGACCCTCCTTTGGCATCGTCAAGCCCAACCCCTGATCACTCATATCCACAGGTTCACCGAATGGGGTCACCAGATCAAACCCATGTAGCAGCCGAGCCAGGGTCAGGTGCATTACCTGCGCTGCCATCGATATACCCGGGCACGATCTCCTGCCCGACCCGAAAGGTATAAATTCAAAGTGTTGGCCCCTGAAATCCAGGTCCGCTTGAGTGGTGAGAAATCTCTCTGGTCTATACTCCTCAGGGTCCGACCACTTGCGTGGATCCCGTTGAATCTTCCAAAGGTTAGAAATCAACCACGTTCCAGCGGGAACATAATAGCCGTTGATGTAGCAGCTCTCAATGGCCCGGTGGGGTACTGAGAGTGGGCCTGGCGGGTATAGGCGCAATGTTTCCTTGATGATTGCTTGTAGGTAGACCAACTTCTTTAAATCCGATTCGTCAACATTCCTCTCCTTTCCCACTTGGGTATCTAATTCCTCTTGAGCTTTCTTCAACACGTTAGGATTGTTGAGCAGTAGTGAGAGTGCCCACGTCATTGTCACTGAAGTAGTGTCAGTCCCAGCTGTGATGAGGTTCTGCAAAAGGAAACAACATAATTTACTGAAGAACCAAAGGTAAATATTAAGAAAATGATGTTATCAAATAGTTTTTCCTTAGGTCCTAATATTGATTTGCATTAAAAATTCATAGGAATTAAATACATACAATGGTTAAAAATGAAGATCCAAGGTGAGATTTCAAATTTTGAAATTGAGTTTAATCCTCATTTTAAATCAACCTATGTATTCAGTTTCTTTTAATTATATTGCAAAAAAAAAAAAAGGCCCACGAAGATAGAATCAATGAAAGAAGAGAAATGAATTTCTGCCATTTGAAAGTAAGGTCTCGAGCAAAACTTTCTACCTCAATTTGAGCTATGCCCACCATTAATTAGATAGACCACATCTACAACATGTTTATAAAACAGGAGAACTGAAAGGAAAAAAATATAAAGGAGTAGAATTATGTGTTTTGAGAGTAAAATAGGAGTAGGTCCCAGTGTTCAATTGAGCACATGGATGGCGGGAACTTGGTTTACTCCACATCAGCCATGTTTTCAATCATACCTTCAATTTTATGGTGGGGCCTATTTTGATTAAAGTGAAATATGAGGATATGTATATAACTGGTAAGGCTGGGATTCGTCTAGAACAAGTAAGGGTTATCTCTATGTGGGTATGAGGGCACCATGATGGAGTTATTCTTAGTTACAGCTCCGGCAGGAGATCTAGACAAATTACATGACTGGCCCATTAATTGATTAATTTATATTCAGAGATACAGGACTGATCGACCGTATAATAATCATTAGATCCTGGATCAGTTGAGCAAATTACGTACCAGTGGGAGTACTTTAAGAATGGTATCCTGATCGTAATCAGCAGATAGCTTGGCACCTTCTAACGTGGACAGCATCACATGCATAAAGTCCTCTCTTCCTTCTACAACACCAGAGAGTCTCATCCGACGGTGCTCCTCCAACCAGCTCGCCATTATAGAGTCCATCTCCTTTGCAGCCTTCTTCATAGCACTCTCGTATCCTCCCAAATCAAACCACTTGAGAAACGGAAGCGAATCCGACAAAAGGAATATCCCACCTAGATAAAACAGCTCGCCGATTGCTTTTTGGAACCGCCTCGCTTCGCCTTCATCCCTCTAATGTTGCTGCCAAAGTAGCGCTTCCCTGCAATCATCATTACAACTATGTTAAAAATTACGTCCTTCAGCTGTTGCTTCATTTCCACCTTAACGGGTCGGTTCCCATTTCGTGCCCATGCATTGTGCAGCTCCTTCATGCTCGTGTTCACCTCAGAGGCTCGGACATGCTTGAGCAGCTCGAGCTGGCGGTTCGAAAGCAGCTCGATCGTAGCTATCTTACGCAACTCGCGCCAGTAGGGACCGTAGGAAGAGAAGCCTAAGAAGGCGTAGTCATAGCCCAAGTACTTGCCTGTAGCATTTGTGGGACGGCCAGCGAGGGCCTGGTCGTTGGTGGTGAAGCACTCCTTGGCTGCCTCCCATGTGCTCACGACAACCACACGGTTGACGCCCAGTCGGAGCATGAAGACTGGCCCGAGCTTATCTGCCATTGCTCCAAGGACCCGGAAGATAAGTTTGCCTCCACCTAGCTGATGAAGGTGACCTATTACTGGCAACGCCCCAGCTGGTTGAGGTGGCTGCTTGCCGTTGGTGCTCTCGTTTTTCTTTCTTTTCCATTGAGTGTAGAAAAGGACCAAAGCAACAAACCCAGCAATAATTTGCAACGGGGAAGCCAATTCCACCATATTTGAGGTTGGGGTGAGATGGTAATCACTGCTCCACTGGATATGCTTTTGCAGGAAAGAGAATGTCAAACTCTATGCAACTTGCATCCCACGAATGAAAAACTCGCAGCAACTCACTCATTTGAATTTATACAACAGGAATACAAGCAAATTCTTCCACGTGAAGTGCAAGTGCAGCTCCGCGGGACTGTCTTATTGCCCACTCAAACAGTAGTCTTGTCATACCATGATTTAGCATTAGGTACAACTGTCTCCGTTGGATTCTTAGAAAAAAAAGAAAAAAAAAAAAAAAGGGCTATGATTAAGATTCCCTTAATACTTTAATGATCCTAAATCAATGGCTAGCATCATCTCCCACTGTCCACGTTATCTGCAACCAAACAGTGTATGTTGGTTTGGACTTTGAACGAAAAGGGAAGAATATCATAAGTGGAGGACCCAGGATTTTTGTTTGGGTGGGGCTAAACCTTTACTCGGTTTAATTAACTTTTTTCACATGAATAATACCCAAAGGGCAAATTTATTATATTTGAATAGAAATAAAACTTTCCTTCCAATTGAAGGGTCTTCCTACTACCTCTCCAAAATTCATGTTATCATTGATTCATTATCTTCAAATAAGCTTAAGATAACATTTTTCTTTAATCCTAGGCGTTTGAATGCCGTGCCACGGTGAATTGGGTGAGCACCCAATTACCCTATTTGGGTTTCCAAATGGGTTTTATTTGGATCTAAAGAATTTGGTTGTACGTACTTACCTTAGGTGTAAAAATAATTTCCTATAGTTGGTCATGGGCTCATGGCAAAAAAGAAAAACCACCACTTAAATGTAACTCAAATTATTCACACATGAACTCTAAGAACCTATTTTTGTATGAATTGAAGATTATAGTATGCCCAATGGTGATTTGGTCATCTTGTAGACATACTCATATTTGGTGATTTAGGGCTTATGTTTAGATTAGGATTTGGAGATTAATTGTTCAAATTTAGGTATAGAGTCATTAGAATTATGCTATATCTGAGGAGGGAGGGAGATTGCTTTATTTATGGTTATTTGGTATGAGAGAGACTAACCACGAGATGACCCGCAAGAAAATTTTAATTTTAGTGAAGAGGATCTCACACTCTCAATAAAAAGAAAATGTTGAAGAGAATAACGCGAAGATGATCCAGTACCATCGGCATGAAGAAAATGTCAAAAGACAAGATTGTTTTTATCAAGGTTTTGTGATGAAGGGCAATCACACTTTTTACATTTACACGTGGAGCGACTATTTATTAATTATAAGTGGGATATTAATTGTAAGTGGGATATGTTCAAGCCCATTCAGTTTCTCAAGATTATCAAAATAGACCCGGGCGACTTAGGTTCGCCCCTGAATATTAGTGAACGTGGTTTTCGCAAATAGCACGTGAAAGAGGACACGTTGGTCGGAAAAAAAAAGTTGGGGGGAGGGAGGACAGTGATAGTCATACCCAACCTTTTCAATAAAAACAAAGAAAGTGCCTTCCCCAAACAGTGTCGTGAACAAGAATAGTGAAATGAGTGGTCCAATTAAGTTCACTAGTAGAAGTTGCCGTGCCCACTCAGGAATAATGACAAATTATCATAGATTTAACGGCCCCACTTACACATGCGACACACATGCAGTCTCCCCCGCGACAGCCTTTCCTGATAAGAATTAAGATACCACATGGAAGTGCTGTATATATATTCTGAGTTCACCTATGAAGTAACCAGTGAGCCAATGAAAGAAAGTTCCAACCATTCATTGTAATCATGGTTTAAAATTTCGTTCTCGATCGTGATATTGGTCGGGCCGAAAAACTAATATGTTGTCGGAATCGGATGCGGATATCGGTCCGTCGCGGTCGTCGCATTGTGAAATTTTTTTTTAATCCAAAAAATTCACAAAAATCCAGAATATTAGAAAATGCAGGAAAACAGTATTTTTTTTTTTTTTCATTAGTAACAACAATAAATCAAAATCTCGGTCACCCAAAGTTATGAGTCATGACTGTGTCGCAGTTCGATGTCTTCTCCAATATTTCATATAATGCAATCATTATTGATGGTCATGATCAATTTATCAGTGTAAAATATAAGAAAATAAAGTTAACATATGAATCATCATTTAATACTAACTCAATCATCAAATAAGTTGTGAAATTAAAGACCCTAAAGATGACTTATTAAAATCAGAAATATTAATAAGCCTTTGGTATCACAAATATTCTAGCAAGTAACAACAATTATTTTTAGAAAAATAAAGATTTAATAAAATCATTTTCAAAATCCTAAATATATAGGTCTATCATAGAAGTATATAGATCAATCATTTACACACCATAGAATGGTCATAAATAATTAAAAGAACATATTTATGATTAAATCCCCAAAAAATGATATAATATTATTCAAATATTAAAAAAATCTGAAAATAAAAGAATTGAAAAAAAAAATTCAAAATCATGTGTGTGAGTAGATCTCGCATGAAAGTATGTATATCTAACTTCTAAATGAAGAACACAACAAAAGTGACAAACCCAACGATTTCTTTACTTCATCTAAAATTAAAAAATAAAAAACACATAATAAAATCCTTTAAGTTGATTTTCTCTTACCTTAAATAATATTTTCTTTAAGAAATAGATGTGGAATTTGAAACTATGCAAGATGGATGTGTGATGGAGTATGGTTGTTGCTCTAAGGAGTAAGAAGATGAGAGGAGAGGAGAAGAAGATGAAGATGGATAAAAAGATAAAAAAAATAGGGTTTTGACACATTTTATAAGATCTCGGCTGAAATCTCGGTAAAACTGAGATAAAAGATATCTACGCCGATATGGGCCGAGATATTGGGGATATTTGGCCCCGAGATACCGATATCGATATCCCGGGGTCATATCGGATCGGTATGGGCCGATACCGGTTCATATCGGCCGATATGAATTTGTATCGGCTGATATTTTCAACCATGGTAACCATCCCACCATTTGTTATATATAATTGCAGCAGGTCTCACTTGAATTAGGAGTTGGATAAGACCATCAGATTTTATTTTAATTTAATTTTATTTTATTTTACTTTAAGGTAAATTTGTTTTGAAAGAAAGAAGAGAACACCCTTAGATTGATCATTTATTAGTCGTGTGGTCTCCTTACTTTATATTTTATTTAGTATGTGATTAAATCCAATTGTGATTAAATCCAATTGTAGTCTTAGTTCTAATTAGAGAGAAATTTGATCTGAAAGTAATATATAAAAAACTTAAATTAATTGGAATAAAGATATAGGCCCACATGATGGATTATCATATATAAGTTTAAAATATTCTTTAAGACGACCTAAAAGGTTTCGTAGTGTACAAGAGTACATAAAATCAAATCAAATCAATTCAAGTCAGTCCCTTCCTACATCAAATGTAATATCTGAGTGACAGGGGCGAAACTGCCCCCCTAAATTAAAAAAAGCAAATTTAACCAGAAAAATCAATTTATCCGCACGTGTTACGCAATCAAATACTTTAGCAAATGGTGCACAAATTAGAGCAATAGGGCCCAATTTTTATTTTTGTAACCTATTTGGCGCATAACCGGCGCCGACCTTATTTACACTGCATAAGGTCGGCGCTGACCTTATTTACACTGAAAGTTGTAATTTTTTCAGAAAAAAATTCTAAGTCAGGGTCGGTGATGACCTTAGCAGTGTAAAATAAGGTCATCATCGATGCAGGTTTTCTATTTTTTTGACTAAAAGTTGTAACCTTTTTTAGGTATTTTTGAAAAAATATTTTAAGTCAGGGTCTGTGATGACCTTAGCAGTGTAAAATAAGGTCATCACCAACACATATTTCCTTTTTTTTTTTTTTTACCAAAAGTTGTAACTTTTTTTTAGGCATTCTCGAAAAAAAAAAATTCTAAGTCAGGGTCGGTGATGACCTTAGCAGTATAAAATAAAGGTCATCACTGACGCAGGTTTCTTACGTTTTTGACCAAAAGTTGTAACTTTTTTCAGGCATTCTCTGAAAAAGATTCTAAGTCAGGGTCGGTGATGACCATAGCAGTCTAAAATAAGTGATACAATATCGGTGATGACGCTATATAAATTTGGAAAGAAAAAATCATAAGGGGACCAATACATTTACATCAAAAGGCCCCTATGTGCTTCAAATATAACATTTTAAATATAAACAAAAACATTTTATGCATTCAATTGACATTTAATCAATCCATCAACATCCCATATACATTTACTTAAATTTGCCTGCACATCTCCTCAGTTTAAAGTTACAAATTGACAACATCTACAACATAACCATACTTCAATTATAAGTTACATTAGGATCAATATCCAAGAACACATATAGCACAATAAATGTAGGGGGAGGCACTGAAAGACAGGAGGCAAGACTGAGAGTAGAGGGAGGTTAAGATAAATCATTCAAACATATTCACTCCTGCGAAAAGTAACAGTTTGAATAACATTAACTATAGATCGAAAGGAAATTCAAATTATTAGCGGTTGTGTGGAAGAGAGTATACCAAACCACGTCCAATAGCGACGGAAATGTGATGCTCTTGCTCGTACAAAAGTTGGGCTGGTTGTGCATTTGAGGTACTAGCCTCGTTGCGGGGTAATTCGTTTTTTCTTGTATTCTCTTTAGATATCTGTATACATCCAAATTATACATGACAACATTGAATGTAATAAAGGTAGGCATACATAAAAATTGTTCACAAGTCGGAAATAATGAGCGCTAAAAATTTTATGCTTATATGGAATAGCGAACACTAAAAATGTACATTTCATAACAATCCAATATTAGAGTTAGATTACGCCACTTGAAGTAAGTGATAAACAGTTTTGTCTAACACCACAATAGTTAAAGTTCATATAGGATGAATTATTGACTTTGCAAGGAAGTATAGGATGTATTATTTGTTATTTGCAACCAACTACATTTGTTAATATTGTTAATATTATTTATTAACTTAAAAAAAATATATATGCACTAAAAAATTGGTGCATCTCCAATTTTTACTCTCTTTACAATTTTCATATTAAAAATTTAGTTGGTTGCTTACCCGTGCTCACAATGGATTTCTCTTTGCTAGTAAAGTATGAGACCAATATTATTCTAGTTAAATTACCGTAACTTTTTTATTTTATAACCTTTATCTTTGTATATGAGTCATTCCTTTGATATATGGTCTGATTAAAAAGAGTTTCATTATTGATCCCATGGTGGTTCCCTGATAATAGTTTCAGATGTGGTTCAACTAAAATGTGGTTTCATAAAGAAACTAGTGACCATTTTTTAAACACGAAATGGCCTAGTTTTTTGTCACTTGACTAAGACATGTTTTCCACATGGATCTCATGCATTTGGGCTACATCAATGAGGCAAGTTTTGACAATAGACAAAAAGATTAATCAAATAAAAGGAAACTAATCAAACTATAATTTTAATTTAATTATAGATCCAACTGAACGCCAAAAAACAAAATGAATCTATTATCTTAAAGCTTTGGGACCAAAATCAACTCAATCCATTTCACAAAACAAGAAAAATGAGCAAGATGAACAAATTCATTCTAACTGCCAAAGACGATAAATGCTCCGAAACCATCATCCTTCTTAACTCAGAAAACCCCAAATTCAAAATCCTACAAACCCTAGTCCATTCAAACGAATAATCTATAAATCTCACAACGACGTTGAAGCCCATGTACCATGCATTTCAATATCGTTTGTGGGATGGCAGGAGAACCAAAAGGAAGGAAAATACAAACACATAGAGAAAGACTAAAACATGGAAGAGATAGATACATCTGCAGTCAAGATAGAAAAAAAAGATTATGGAAAAACCGATCGGGAGCAAAGAGATGCAGTTGAGGAGGAAGTTTGAAGCCTAATATAACTGAAAATGGCAGCAACCACGCAGGAGTACTCGTCCAAGGTCAGTCTCGGCGGTAATCTGGAAGAGAGAAGAAAAGAATGAGAAAAAAAAGGATTTCGAGTCCTAATAGGATTCGCAGACAGGGTCGGCCCCGACTTTTTGCATTGTAAATAAGGTCAGAGCTGATAATGTGCCAAATAGGTAAAAAAAAAAAAAAAAAAAAAAAGAAAATTGAGTACAATTCCTCTAATTGGTGCACCACTTGCTAAAGTGTTTGATTGGGTAACGCGTGCGAATAAAGTGATTTTTCCGGTTAAATCCTCTTAAAAAAAATTCCTTAAGATATTTTAAATTTTAAAGTGACATTTACACATGGCCCCTCTAAGATTTTCTTTTTTTCACAATAGCCCCCCGATGCCTATATCCTGGTTCTGCCCCTCTTGAGTGAGATACTGGGCATAGATGGCTAGTGCCCACTATCCTGACATGCAAAATATGATTTGTGGATTAGATATTGACAAAAGTTAGGAATCACCGGAATGTTGTGGGGTATTTAATTAAAGAGAATAATTATAAACCGTTCAATGGTACTGTGTTCAACATTCACTCATAATACTTTTGATTAAATTGGATGGTTAGCGACATAAGATGAGATTGTGATTTTGCTAATAGGTTATCCAAGGAATTCTATTTATTTGGGTGGGGCCAGTGGACCACTATCTCTGCCACATGGGTGGAGTTCTAGCGTCGCATGGTAACAAAAATCGGATTATTCAAATTGTACTGTTTTGGATTTGACCCGTGCAAAACTCCATTATATTTTATTCTGTTTTGATTTGTTACTTTACTGTACTTTATTTTACATGTAAAATTATTGAATGAGATACGAATGATGCCCCATGATTGTTTTGCTTGGAGTTTTTGTGCATGACCGTCTTTATCAATTCAATTCAAATCATTAATTGATGCAAACAGTATAAGTGGGACTTGCACTCGCTAGGGGATCGCTGTAGTTTACAAAAGTCGACAGTTATTTATTTATTTATTTCCGCTGATACTTACAACTCACAGGCACTCTGCTCTTTTTCTGGGGTGGTGAAATGAGCGAAGCCAACCAATTGAATTCAGCCCTTTACTGAGTCCAGCTTATCTTAGCTAGCTGGACTCAATTTCAGAGCTAGCCAGTTTCCTCATTTGAAGGGGTTCCATGCTTCTAGTTACCGAACACCACTCAGTTTTTGCGACTAGCTTACCAATTTGACGTGCCAATGGGTGCCCTGGTTGTATGTTTACTTTAGAGAACAGACCGCATTTATGTAGGGTTTGGGATCACTGGATCAGGTAACAAAGTCCACTAGAATCTTGAAATACCGATCCTTGGACCGGTCCCAATATCAGGGGTGATATTGGGACCAAACTTTGGGACCGGTCCAAGGATCGGTCCCAAACATTCGGTCCATGTAGACTTTTTCTTAGAAAATACCACCTATAGTAGAAGGTGTAGCTAGTACTAATTACACTCTTTTACACCATATATAGCCCAATAAGGTCGGGTTGGGTCAAGAGATGTCAAACCAGCCCGGCAAAATCTCGGCCCGAACGGGCCATGGGCGGGGCCGGGCCCTACCCTTCCGTGCTCAATGTGCCTTTTTTTTTTTTTTTTTATCGATTCTTGAGATTTAATAGCTGGCACACATATGATTTAAAAGTTCAAGACTCATTTGACCATTGTTATGATATGTTTATAACTTATGATTAAGTATTGGTGTGAAATATAATATAATGCTTAACAAGATTCTTGATATAGTTTAACTACATGTCACACAATATCTCATTAGGTGAGTTTTATTGTCACTATATATTAGAATGTTCTCACATGACTATCATGATCCAACGGTTCATATACAATTAGAATGTTCAAGATCAGATTAATCATTATATTTAATTAGTGGCGCCACACATCTTCTAATGGACAAATTGAGAATCGGAATAAGTGATCTCAGTGATCCAGTGATACAAACACACAATGAACAGATCACATAAAATCACACCTCAGAATTTTACTACTTCGATGATCATCGTGATAAAATCATTAATTGATCAAAGGTGGGCCATGATCATGAAAATAAATAAAGAACCTGAAACCTGAAACCTTGATGATGTAAGTGTAGGATTCTTTCTTCTAGGTACTACCGTACTTCTACCCTTTCTATGATCATCCTCTCTTTTTTTTTTCTTTTTGTCCCTTTTAACATTCTAATTGAACAAGTACGTAGAAATTAAGAAAAAAACTTTGGAAGCTTCAAATCTCAGCCATTCAATACAATCAAGAAATTAAAATACCCAATCATTAGAAATCTCAAAGAAAACATTCAAATATATATATATATATATATATATCATTGCAGAGAAAGAAATAAAGAGAAAAGAAAAAAAAAAAGAAAGAAAACATGACAACATACAGTAATTGCTTCTTTAGACTTATAATGAATGAACGGAAAATAGAATTAAAAAATCATTAAAATAAACAAACAGGGGAGAGTGAAAGAGTGAAAGAGTTGAATGATTTAAGAGAGAGCTAGAGAGTGTATAGAGAGTGAAAGAGTTGAATGCTTTAATGAGAAATAAGAATGAGAGGGTTAAGCTATTTATAGACTTTATAAAATTTAAAAAGACACAAAATACCCCTTATATGACTGTTTTATGGCTATTGTGGGGTAGGGGATTAAAATGGACAAAAATACATGAAAATAACCGTTGGGGCAGGCCAGGCTGGTCTTGCCTTGCGGGCCGACCCTTATGGATGGAACCGCCCACAGCAGGCCGTGCCATAACGGGTCGTGTCGAAATGGGCCGGCAGTGCCCATTCCCTCGGCCCAGCACGGGCCGTGCCACAAGCCGTTGACTGGTGGGTTGTGCCGTGCCGAAACAGGCCGGCCCGACCCATTTGACATCTCTAGTAGGGTCAATGGTTTGAGTTCTAAAATTAGGCTTTACCATGGATATGGACACGACCTGAGAGAATCATTCGAATCCTAGTGCATGCTCACATATTATTATATATATATATATATATATATATATATATAAATACATGAAATCTTGGTGGGATGGTAATGATATATGATGGAGTAGATATGCAAGAATGACAATGGTGTGCTGGAATCTTGATGATATATACTGATGGTCACGGGATTGGGCATGAGTCAAATGAGTGTGGCCTCTCTCTCTTCATCTCTTAGCAATTTCATCCTTTCATATACACCTCATCTATCTTGAGTTAGAGATAATATCTCCATAATTCATGCGCCATCTAAGTCGGTTTTCCTCCTATATTAAGAAAGTTAATGTTCTATAGAACAAAAAAGAAGAACAGTTGAGCAGCAACAGCTTCCAAGTGCATTAACTGAACCTATATGAATCTTTCTTGGGATGCATATATCCCCGTCACAAGTGATGGCCCACGAAATTGGAGTTATATCAGAGAAGATATAAAGTCGGATTTGACTTTGAGATGGTAATTTCTTTTCCTTCTTTTGTTTTTTTTTTTTTTTTCTTATTTGGTTGGTAGAAACTCTAAGACGGTAAAAGAATTTCTATTATTAAAAAAAATATTGAGATGTCCTCTTCCTTTGGGTGAAGAGTTGCTGCAAAGTGATTTTCATATAATTTACTTCATAATCCTAAAGGCAATAAGTAGGAGCAACTTAGAAAGAAGCTGTTCAAAAGCAACAAAATGCAACTTGTTTTGAAATTAGAGTGAGAGCATAATTCCAAAACACCTTAGTAACTCGGGTTGACCAAAGATACATCTTATTGGGTTTATATCTTGTATTTTAGGTTTACCAGAGTTGACTATTTTACCGGATTCAGGGACAAGGGTATTTTGATCATTGTTCCGATGTAATGTGTAACCATAGACTCTCAAGAGACTAAGATGTGAATCTATACTCTTTTACCGTGGACGTAGGTGGTTTTGCCAAACCATGTAAAATCCCGGTTTCTCTATTGTGTGGGAGGATCAATCAATCGTAGGTTTCGCTCTTCCGCACGCATGCCGGTACAGCCGATACGAACAAAACTTAGGGTGAAAAAAATGAAAAAGGGAGGAGAAAGGAGATCCTACATTTGCATAGAAAATGGGGTAAAAAAATAGCATGATTTTGCAGAAGAAATAGAACTAAAAATGCATATGCTTGAACCTAAAAGCCAAAGCTTTGGCATAGCTACATGGTGTTGTTGCTACTGCAAGCCTGCAAACATGAACCACCAGCCACCGCTAGCTGCTGCTCCAACTTTCTCTTCTTCTCTTGGTCTTTTCCTCCCCCTCTTCTTCCCCTTTCTTCCTCTCTTTCCCTCTTTCTTTTCCCAATCCCTTCTCCCCGCTTCCGTCAGTGCTTCTGTCGGCAGAATAGAATGGCAAAAGTCACAAAACGCTATCAATGGGTTTTGGTCTTCAATTTGACACACACGGTGTGAGTCTTCCACTGCTCTATACTTCTACACACAAAAAAGTCCTGGATTCCATTCGAGTGTTGTGACCCACATATTTTGAATATAAACCAATTAAATGCGCGCCTCCTTTGAAACGGTCCCACAATAAATTTATAATTTTAAATTTTAAACCATTAATGCCCTCTCCTAAAGTCTAAACTATTAATGCCCCCTTTTTAATTGCACTACTCATAATAAATCCCCCTCTTAAATGGTCCCTCCATAAATCTCAATCAAATAAGAGTTTGGCCCAAGTCACATTGATAACTTATAAACATCCAAAAAAAATATTTAAAAAATCTATTAAATATTAGAACATTTTATTTTACTACTACCCCTCTAATAAATATGGTATATAAATGAAAGATCTAAAATTTCTGAAAATAAAAGCCTTTTTTTCTTGAATATAGAAAGAATTTTTTTACAAATCTAATATGAAAAGTGATAATTATTTTAAGTGACTAGATTTAGGGTTATAGTTGTGTGCTACACGTTGGATTTATAAACAATAAGGATGAACCAAGGATAAAATATTAAAATTAAACATATTAATATGTTTCAGATAAAACAGTGATACAGGCTGCCATAACTTAGAAGGATTGATATTTTGCTTTATAATATGTACTAATACAAAAGGATTATGTTTCCCAGCATTTTACAATATCTTTTTTATTTTTTGGATATTGTTTTTGAAATTCTTTGGAATAAAATAAAAATCCAAGCCGCGACTACTGCGATAGACTTCAAGCTGCGACTCATACCAATACCATATCGGTTTTTGGGGTCGACCGATACCGCAAATTTAAACCATGGTCCGAGCCCTTTGACGGCCTTACCCATTTCTAAAAACTCTTTTTACTTTTCAATGTCCCCCTGAGAATTTTAACTTTTTTTTCTTTAACGTGAGATCCATCTAAAAATCATGAAAATAATTGTGGCACGTGGAATTCCTGCATAATGAACTGGCAACAAATATATATAATTAACAACTGCTGGAGCCTCTGGAACGTGGCTGACCAATCCAGCATGTTGTAAAGTTTGAAATAGGTGAAACTATAATCATGGTTTCACTTAGAATTAACAACTCAGATAACAAAGACCATGCATTTTCTAATAAACTAGCCAGCAGGCGAGGCACTGCATACTGCATGCATCCATCACTGGTAGAGCTCCGAAGGGAGACGTGGTGTGAGTAGTACTTCGAGTGGACCCTCCTTTGGCATCGTCAAGCCCAACCCCTGATCACTCATATCCACAGGTTCACCGAATGGGGTCACCAGATCAAACCCATGTAGCAGCCGAGCCAGGGTCAGGTGCATTACCTGCGCTGCCATCGATATACCCGGGCACGATCTCCTGCCCGACCCGAAAGGTATAAATTCAAAGTGTTGGCCCCTGAAATCCAGGTCCGCTTGAGTGGTGAGAAATCTCTCTGGTCTATACTCCTCAGGGTCCGACCACTTGCGTGGATCCCGTTGAATCTTCCAAAGGTTAGAAATCAACCACGTTCCAGCGGGAACATAATAGCCGTTGATGTAGCAGCTCTCAATGGCCCGGTGGGGTACTGAGAGTGGGCCTGGCGGGTATAGGCGCAATGTTTCCTTGATGATTGCTTGTAGGTAGACCAACTTCTTTAAATCCGATTCGTCAACATTCCTCTCCTTTCCCACTTGGGTATCTAATTCCTCTTGAGCTTTCTTCAACACGTTAGGATTGTTGAGCAGTAGTGAGAGTGCCCACGTCATTGTCACTGAAGTAGTGTCAGTCCCAGCTGTGATGAGGTTCTGCAAAAGGAAACAACATAATTTACTGAAGAACCAAAGGTAAATATTAAGAAAATGATGTTATCAAATAGTTTTTCCTTAGGTCCTAATATTGATTTGCATTAAAAATTCATAGGAATTAAATACATACAATGGTTAAAAATGAAGATCCAAGGTGAGATTTCAAATTTTGAAATTGAGTTTAATCCTCATTTTAAATCAACCTATGTATTCAGTTTCTTTTAATTATATTGCAAAAAAAAAAAAAAGGCCCACGAAGATAGAATCAATGAAAGAAGAGAAATGAATTTCTGCCATTTGAAAGTAAGGTCTCGAGCAAAACTTTCTACCTCAATTTGAGCTATGCCCACCATTAATTAGATAGACCACATCTACAACATGTTTATAAAACAGGAGAACTGAAAGGAAAAAATATAAAGGAGTAGAATTATGTGTTTTGAGAGTAAAATAGGAGTAGGTCCCAGTGTTCAATTGAGCACATGGATGGCGGGAACTTGGTTTACTCCACATCAGCCATGTTTTCAATCATACCTTCAATTTTATGGTGGGGCCTATTTTGATTAAAGTGAAATATGAGGATATGTATATAACTGGTAAGGCTGGGATTCGTCTAGAACAAGTAAGGGTTATCTCTATGTGGGTATGAGGGCACCATGATGGAGTTATTCTTAGTTACAGCTCCGGCAGGAGATCTAGACAAATTACATGACTGGCCCATTAATTGATTAATTTATATTCAGAGATACAGGACTGATCGACCGTATAATAATCATTAGATCCTGGATCAGTTGAGCAAATTACGTACCAGTGGGAGTACTTTAAGAATGGTATCCTGATCGTAATCAGCAGATAGCTTGGCACCTTCTAACGTGGACAGCATCACATGCATAAAGTCCTCTCTTCCTTCTACAACACCAGAGAGTCTCATCCGACGGTGCTCCTCCAACCAGCTCGCCATTATAGAGTCCATCTCCTTTGCAGCCTTCTTCATAGCACTCTCGTATCCTCCCAAATCAAACCACTTGAGAAACGGAAGCGAATCCGACAAAAGGAATATCCCACCTAGATAAAACAGCTCGCCGATTGCTTTTTGGAACCGCCTCGCTTCGCCTTCATCCCCTCTAATGTTGCTGCCAAAGTAGCGCTTCCCTGCAATCATCATTACAACTATGTTAAAAATTACGTCCTTCAGCTGTTGCTTCATTTCCACCTTAACGGGTCGGTTCCCATTTCGTGCCCATGCATTGTGCAGCTCCTTCATGCTCGTGTTCACCTCAGAGGCTCGGACATGCTTGAGCAGCTCGAGCTGGCGGTTCGAAAGCAGCTCGATCGTAGCTATCTTACGCAACTCGCGCCAGTAGGGACCGTAGGAAGAGAAGCCTAAGAAGGCGTAGTCATAGCCCAAGTACTTGCCTGTAGCATTTGTGGGACGGCCAGCGAGGGCCTGGTCGTTGGTGGTGAAGCACTCCTTGGCTGCCTCCCATGTGCTCACGACAACCACACGGTTGACGCCCAGTCGGAGCATGAAGACTGGCCCGAGCTTATCTGCCATTGCTCCAAGGACCCGGAAGATAAGTTTGCCTCCACCTAGCTGATGAAGGTGACCTATTACTGGCAACGCCCCAGCTGGTTGAGGTGGCTGCTTGCCGTTGGTGCTCTCGTTTTTCTTTCTTTTCCATTGAGTGTAGAAAAGGACCAAAGCAACAAACCCAGCAATAATTTGCAACGGGGAAGCCAATTCCACCATATTTGAGGTTGGGGTGAGATGGTAATCACTGCTCCACTGGATATGCTTTTGCAGGAAAGAGAATGTCAAACTCTATGCAACTTGCATCCCACGAATGAAAACTCGCAGCAACTCACTCATTTGAATTTATACAACAGGAATACAAGCAAATTCTTCCACGTGAAGTGCAAGTGCAGCTCCGCGGGACTGTCTTATTGCCCACTCAAACAGTAGTCTTGTCATACCATGATTTAGCATTAGGTACAACTGTCTCCGTTGGATTCTTAGAAAAAAAAGAAAAAAAAAAAAAAGGCTATGATTAAGATTCCCTTAATACTTTAATGATCCTAAATCAATGGCTAGCATCATCTCCCACTGTCCACGTTATCTGCAACCAAACAGTGTATGTTGGTTTGGACTTTGAACGAAAAGGGAAGAATATCATAAGTGGAGGACCCAGGATTTTTGTTTGGGTGGGGCTAAACCTTTACTCGGTTTAATTAACTTTTTTCACATGAATAATACCCAAAGGGCAAATTTATTATATTTGAATAGAAATAAAACTTTCCTTCCAATTGAAGGGTCTTCCTACTACCTCTCCAAAATTCATGTTATCATTGATTCATTATCTTCAAATAAGCTTAAGATAACATTTTTCTTTAATCCTAGGCGTTTGAATGCCGTGCCACGGTGAATTGGGTGAGCACCCAATTACCCTATTTGGGTTTCCAAATGGGTTTTATTTGGATCTAAAGAATTTGGTTGTACGTACTTACCTTAGGTGTAAAAATAATTTCCTATAGTTGGTCATGGGCTCATGGCAAAAAAGAAAAACCACCACTTAAATGTAACTCAAATTATTCACACATGAACTCTAAGAACCTATTTTTGTATGAATTGAAGATTATAGTATGCCCAATGGTGATTTGGTCATCTTGTAGACATACTCATATTTGGTGATTTAGGGCTTATGTTTAGATTAGGATTTGGAGATTAATTGTTCAAATTTAGGTATAGAGTCATTAGAATTATGCTATATCTGAGGAGGGAGGGAGATTGCTTTATTTATGGTTATTTGGTATGAGAGAGACTAACCACGAGATGACCCGCAAGAAAATTTTAATTTTAGTGAAGAGGATCTCACACTCTCAATAAAAAGAAAATGTTGAAGAGAATAACGCGAAGATGATCCAGTACCATCGGCATGAAGAAAATGTCAAAAGACAAGATTGTTTTTATCAAGGTTTTGTGATGAAGGGCAATCACACTTTTTACATTTACACGTGGAGCGACTATTTATTAATTATAAGTGGGATATTAATTGTAAGTGGGATATGTTCAAGCCCATTCAGTTTCTCAAGATTATCAAAATAGACCCGGGCGACTTAGGTTCGCCCCTGAATATTAGTGAACGTGGTTTTCGCAAATAGCACGTGAAAGAGGACACGTTGGTCGGAAAAAAAAAAGTTGGGGGGAGGGAGGACAGTGATAGTCATACCCAACCTTTTCAATAAAAACAAAAGAAAGTGCCTTCCCCAAACAGTGTCGTGAACAAGAATAGTGAAATGAGTGGTCCAATTAAGTTCACTAGTAGAAGTTGCCGTGCCCACTCAGGAATAATGACAAATTATCATAGATTTAACGGCCCCACTTACACATGCGACACACATGCAGTCTCCCCCGCGACAGCCTTTCCTGATAAGAATTAAGATACCACATGGAAGTGCTGTATATATATTCTGAGTTCACCTATGAAGTAACCAGTGAGCCAATGAAAGAAAGTTCCAACCATTCATTGTAATCATGGTTTAAAATTTCGTTCTCGATCGTGATATTGGTCGGGCCGAAAAACTAATATGTTGTCGGAATCGGATGCGGATATCGGTCCGTCGCGGTCGTCGCATTGTGAAATTTTTTTTTAATCCAAAAAATTCACAAAAATCCAGAATATTAGAAAATGCAGGAAAACAGTATTTTTTTTTTTTTCATTAGTAACAACAATAAATCAAAATCTCGGTCACCCAAAGTTATGAGTCATGACTGTGTCGCAGTTCGATGTCTTCTCCAATATTTCATATAATGCAATCATTATTGATGGTCATGATCAATTTATCAGTGTAAAATATAAGAAAATAAAGTTAACATATGAATCATCATTTAATACTAACTCAATCATCAAATAAGTTGTGAAATTAAAGACCCTAAAGATGACTTATTAAAATCAGAAATATTAATAAGCCTTTGGTATCACAAATATTCTAGCAAGTAACAACAATTATTTTTAGAAAAATAAAGATTTAATAAAATCATTTTCAAAATCCTAAATATATAGGTCTATCATAGAAGTATATAGATCAATCATTTACACACCATAGAATGGTCATAAATAATTAAAAGAACATATTTATGATTAAATCCCCAAAAAATGATATAATATTATTCAAATATTAAAAAAATCTGAAAATAAAAGAATTGAAAAAAAAAATTCAAAATCATGTGTGTGAGTAGATCTCGCATGAAAGTATGTATATCTAACTTCTAAATGAAGAACACAACAAAAGTGACAAACCCAACGATTTCTTTACTTCATCTAAAATTAAAAAATAAAAAACACATAATAAAATCCTTTAAGTTGATTTTCTCTTACCTTAAATAATATTTTCTTTAAGAAATAGATGTGGAATTTGAAACTATGCAAGATGGATGTGTGATGGAGTATGGTTGTTGCTCTAAGGAGTAAGAAGATGAGAGGAGAGGAGAAGAAGATGAAGATGGATAAAAAGATAAAAAAAATAGGGTTTTTGACACATTTTATAAGATCTCGGCTGAAATCTCGGTAAAACTGAGATAAAAGATATCTACGCCGATATGGGCCGAGATATTGGGGATATTTGGCCCCGAGATACCGATATCGATATCCCGGGTCATATCGGATCGGTATGGGCCGATACCGGTTCATATCGGCCGATATGAATTTGTATCGGCTGATATTTTCAACCATGGTAACCATCCCACCATTTGTTATATATAATTGCAGCAGGTCTCACTTGAATTAGGAGTTGGATAAGACCATCAGATTTTATTTTAATTTAATTTTATTTTATTTTACTTTAAGGTAAATTTGTTTTGAAAGAAAGAAGAGAACACCCTTTAGATTGATCATTTATTAGTCGTGTGGTCTCCTTACTTTATATTTTATTTAGTATGTGATTAAATCCAATTGTGATTAAATCCAATTGTAGTCTTAGTTCTAATTAGAGAGAAATTTGATCTGAAAGTAATATATAAAAAACTTAAATTAATTGGAATAAAGATATAGGCCCACATGATGGATTATCATATATAAGTTTAAAATATTCTTTAAGACGACCTAAAAGGTTTCGTAGTGTACAAGAGTACATAAAATCAAATCAAATCAATTCAAGTCAGTCCCTTCCTACATCAAATGTAATATCTGAGTGACAGGGGCGAAACTGCCCCCCTAAATTAAAAAAAAGCAAATTTAACCAGAAAAATCAATTTATCCGCACGTGTTACGCAATCAAATACTTTAGCAAATGGTGCACAAATTAGAGCAATAGGGCCCATTTTTTTATTTTTGTAACCTATTTGGCGCATAACCGGCGCCGACCTTATTTACACTGCATAAGGTCGGCGCTGACCTTATTTACACTGAAAGTTGTAATTTTTTCAGAAAAAAATTCTAAGTCAGGGTCGGTGATGACCTTAGCAGTGTAAAATAAGGTCATCATCGATGCAGGTTTTCTATTTTTTTGACTAAAAGTTGTAACCTTTTTTAGGTATTTTTGAAAAAATATTTTAAGTCAGGGTCTGTGATGACCTTAGCAGTGTAAAATAAGGTCATCACCAACACATATTTCCTTTTTTTTTTTTTTTACCAAAAGTTGTAACTTTTTTTAGGCATTCTCGAAAAAAAAAAATTCTAAGTCAGGGTCGGTGATGACCTTAGCAGTATAAAATAAGGTCATCACTGACGCAGGTTTCTTACGTTTTTGACCAAAAGTTGTAACTTTTTTCAGGCATTCTCTGAAAAAGATTCTAAGTCAGGGTCGGTGATGACCATAGCAGTCTAAAATAAGTGATACAATATCGGTGATGACGCTATATAAATTTGGAAAGAAAAAATCATAAGGGGACCAATACATTTACATCAAAAGGCCCCTATGTGCTTCAAATATAACATTTTAAATATAAACAAAAACATTTTATGCATTCAATTGACATTTAATCAATCCATCAACATCCCATATACATTTACTTAAATTGCCTGCACATCTCCTCAGTTTAAAGTTACAAATTGACAACATCTACAACATAACCATACTTCAATTATAAGTTACATTAGGATCAATATCCAAGAACACATATAGCACAATAAATGTAGGGGGAGGCACTGAAAGACAGGAGGCAAGACTGAGAGTAGAGGGAGGTTAAGATAAATCATTCAAACATATTCACTCCTGCGAAAAGTAACAGTTTGAATAACATTAACTATAGATCGAAAGGAAATTCAAATTATTAGCGGTTGTGTGGAAGAGAGTATACCAAACCACGTCCAATAGCGACGGAAATGTGATGCTCTTGCTCGTACAAAAGTTGGGCTGGTTGTGCATTTGAGGTACTAGCCTCGTTGCGGGGTAATTCGTTTTTCTCTTGTATTCTCTTTAGATATCTGTATACATCCAAATTATACATGACAACATTGAATGTAATAAAGGTAGGCATACATAAAAATTGTTCACAAGTCGGAAATAATGAGCGCTAAAAAATTTTATGCTTATATGGAATAGCGAACACTAAAAATGTACATTTCATAACAATCCAATATTAGAGTTAGATTACGCCACTTGAAGTAAGTGATAAACAGTTTTGTCTAACACCACAATAGTTAAAGTTCATATAGGATGAATTATTGACTTTGCAAGGAAGTATAGGATGTATTATTTGTTATTTGCAACCAACTACATTTGTTAATATTGTTAATATTATTTATTAACTTAAAAAAAATATATATGCACTAAAAAATTGGTGCATCTCCAATTTTTACTCTCTTTACAATTTTCATATTAAAAATTTAGTTGGTTGCTTACCCGTGCTCACAATGGATTTCTCTTTGCTAGTAAAGTATGAGACCAATATTATTCTAGTTAAATTACCGTAACTTTTTTATTTTATAACCTTTATCTTTGTATATGAGTCATTCCTTTGATATATGGTCTGATTAAAAAGAGTTTCATTATTGATCCCATGGTGGTTCCCTGATAATAGTTTCAGATGTGGTTCAACTAAAATGTGGTTTCATAAAGAAACTAGTGACCATTTTTTAAACACGAAATGGCCTAGTTTTTTGTCACTTGACTAAGACATGTTTTCCACATGGATCTCATGCATTTGGGCTACATCAATGAGGCAAGTTTTGACAATAGACAAAAAGATTAATCAAATAAAAGGAAACTAATCAAACTATAATTTTAATTTAATTATAGATCCAACTGAACGCCAAAAAACAAAATGAATCTATTATCTTAAAGCTTTGGGACCAAAATCAACTCAATCCATTTCACAAAACAAGAAAAATGAGCAAGATGAACAAATTCATTCTAACTGCCAAAGACGATAAATGCTCCGAAACCATCATCCTTCTTAACTCAGAAAACCCCAAATTCAAAATCCTACAAACCCTAGTCCATTCAAACGAATAATCTATAAATCTCACAACGACGTTGAAGCCCATGTACCATGCATTTCAATATCGTTTGTGGGATGGCAGGAGAACCAAAAGGAAGGAAAATACAAACACATAGAGAAAGACTAAAACATGGAAGAGATAGATACATCTGCAGTCAAGATAGAAAAAAAAGATTATGGAAAAACCGATCGGGAGCAAAGAGATGCAGTTGAGGAGGAAGTTTGAAGCCTAATATAACTGAAAATGGCAGCAACCACGCAGGAGTACTCGTCCAAGGTCAGTCTCGGCGGTAATCTGGAAGAGAGAGAAAAAGAATGAGAAAAAAAAAGGATTTCGAGTCCTAATAGGATTCGCAGACAGGGTCGGCCCCGACTTTTTGCATTGTAAATAAGGTCAGAGCTGATAATGTGCCAAATAGGTAAAAAAAAAAAAAAAAAAAAAAAAAAGAAAATTGAGTACAATTCCTCTAATTGGTGCACCACTTGCTAAAGTGTTTGATTGGGTAACGCGTGCGAATAAAGTGATTTTTCCGGTTAAATCCTCTTAAAAAAAATTCCTTAAGATATTTTAAATTTTAAAGTGACATTTACACATGGCCCCTCTAAGATTTTCTTTTTTTCACAATAGCCCCCCGATGCCTATATCCTGGTTCTGCCCTCTTGAGTGAGATACTGGGCATAGATGGCTAGTGCCCACTATCCTGACATGCAAAATATGATTTGTGGATTAGATATTGACAAAAGTTAGGAATCACCGGAATGTTGTGGGGTATTTAATTAAAGAGAATAATTATAAACCGTTCAATGGTACTGTGTTCAACATTCACTCATAATACTTTTGATTAAATTGGATGGTTAGCGACATAAGATGAGATTGTGATTTTGCTAATAGGTTATCCAAGGAATTCTATTTATTTGGGTGGGGCCAGTGGACCACTATCTCTGCCACATGGGTGGAGTTCTAGCGTCGCATGGTAACAAAAATCAGATTATTCAAATTGTACTGTTTTGATTTTGACCCGTGCAAAACTCCATTATATTTTATTCTGTTTTGATTTGTTACTTTACTGTACTTTATTTTACATGTAAAATTATTGAATGAGATACGAATGATGCCCATGATTGTTTTGCTTGGAGTTTTTGTGCATGACCGTCTTTATCAATTCAATTCAAATCATTAATTGATGCAAACAGTATAAGTGGGACTTGCACTCGCTAGGGGATCGCTGTAGTTTACAAAAGTCGACAGTTATTTATTTATTTATTTCCGCTGATACTTACAACTCACAGGCACTCTGCTCTTTTTCTGGGGTGGTGAAATGAGCGAAGCCAACCAATTGAATTCAGCCCTTTACTGAGTCCAGCTTATCTTAGCTAGCTGGACTCAATTTCAGAGCTAGCCAGTTTCCTCATTTGAAGGGGTTCCATGCTTCTAGTTACCGAACACCACTCAGTTTTTTGCGACTAGCTTACCAATTTGACGTGCCAATGGGTGCCCTGGTTGTATGTTTACTTTAGAGAACAGACCGCATTTATGTAGGGTTTGGGATCACTGGATCAGGTAACAAAGTCCACTAGAATCTTGAAATACCGATCCTTGGACCGGTCCCAATATCAGGGGTGATATTGGGACCGAACTTTGGGACCGGTCCAAGGATCGGTCCCAAACATTCGGTCCATGTAGACTTTTTCTTAGAAAATACCACCTATAGTAGAAGGTGTAGCTAGTACTAATTACACTCTTTTACACCATATATAGCCCAATAAGGTCGGGTTGGGTCAAGAGATGTCAAACCAGCCCGGCAAAATCTCGGCCCGAACGGGCCATGGGCGGGGCCGGGCCTACCCTTCCGTGCTCAATGTGCCTTTTTTTTTTTTTTTTATCGATTCTTGAGATTTAATAGCTGGCACACATATGATTTAAAAGTTCAAGACTCATTTGACCATTGTTATGATATGTTATAACTTATGATTAAGTATTGGTGTGAAATATAATATAATGCTTAACAAGATTCTTGATATAGTTTAACTACATGTCACACAATATCTCATTAGGTGAGTTTTATTGTCACTATATATTAGAATGTTCTCACATGACTATCATGATCCAACGGTTCATATACAATTAGAATGTTCAAGATCAGATTAATCATTATATTTAATTAGTGGCGCCACACATCTTCTAATGGACAAATTGAGAATCGGAATAAGTGATCTCAGTGATCCAGTGATACAAACACACAATGAACAGATCACATAAAATCACACCTCAGAATTTTACTACTTCGATGATCATCGTGATAAAATCATTAATTGATCAAAGGTGGGCCATGATCATGAAAAATAAATAAAGAACCTGAAACCTGAAACCTTGATGATGTAAGTGTAGGATTCTTTTCTTCTAGGTACTACCGTACTTCTACCCTTTCTATGATCATCCTCTCTTTTTTTTTTCTTTTTGTCCCTTTTAACATTCTAATTGAACAAGTACGTAGAAATTAAGAAAAAAAACTTTGGAAGCTTCAAATCTCAGCCATTCAATACAATCAAGAAATTAAAATACCCAATCATTAGAAATCTCAAAGAAAACATTCAAATATATATATATATATATATATATCATTGCAGAGAAAGAAATAAAGAGAAAAGAAAAAAAAAAAAGAAAGAAAACATGACAACATACAGTAATTGCTTCTTTAGACTTATAATGAATGAACGGAAAATAGAATTAAAAAATCATTAAAATAAACAAACAGGGGAGAGTGAAAGAGTGAAAGAGTTGAATGATTTAAGAGAGAGCTAGAGAGTGTATAGAGAGTGAAAGAGTCGAATGCTTTAATGAGAAATAAGAATGAGAGGGTTAAGCTATTTATAGACTTTATAAAATTCAAAAAGACACAAAATACCCCTTATATGACTGTTTTATGGCTATTGTGGGGTAGGGGATTAAAATGGACAAAAATACATGAAAATAACCGTTGGGGCAGGCCAGGCTGGTCTTGCCTTGCGGGCCGACCCTTATGGATGGAACCGCGCACAGCAGGCCGTGCCATAACGGGTCGTGTCGAAATGGGCCGGCAGTGCCCATTCCCTCGGCCCAGCACGGGCCGTGCCACAAGCCGTTGACTGGTGGGTTGTGCCGTGCCGAAACAGGCCGGCCCGACCCATTTGACATCTCTAGTAGGGTCAATGGTTTGAGTTCTAAAATTAGGCTTTACCATGGATATGGACACGACCTGAGAGAATCATTCGAATCCTAGTGCATGCTCACATATTTTATATATATATATATATATATATATATATATATATAAATACATGAAATCTTGGTGGGATGGTAATGATATATGATGGAGTAGATATGCAAGAATGACAATGGTGTGCTGGAATCTTGATGATATATACTGATGGTCACGGGATTGGGCATGAGTCAAATGAGTGTGGCCTCTCTCTCTTCATCTCTTAGCAATTTCATCCTTTCATATACACCTCATCTATCTTGAGTTAGAGATAATATCTCCATAATTCATGCGCCATCTAAGTCGGTTTTCCTCCTATATTAAGAAAGTTAATGTTCTATAGAACAAAAAAGAAGAACAGTTGAGCAGCAACAGCTTCCAAGTGCATTAACTGAACCTATATGAATCTTTCTTGGGATGCATATATCCCCCGTCACAAGTGATGGCCCACGAAATTGGAGTTATATCAGAGAAATATAAAGTCGGATTTGACTTTGAGATGGTAATTTCTTTTCCTTCTTTTGTTTTTTTTTTTTTTTCTTATTTGGTTGGTAGAAACTCTAAGACGGTAAAAGAATTTCTATTATTAAAAAAAAATATTGAGATGTCCTCTTCCTTTGGGTGAAGAGTTGCTGCAAAGTGATTTTCATATAATTTACTTCATAATCCTAAAGGCAATAAGTAGGAGCAACTTAGAAAGAAGCTGTTCAAAAGCAACAAAATGCAACTTGTTTTGAAATTAGAGTGAGAGCATAATTCCAAAACACCTTAGTAACTCGGGTTGACCAAAGATACATCTTATTGGGTTTATATCTTGTATTTTAGGTTTACCAGAGTTGACTATTTTACCGGATTCAGGGACAAGGGTATTTTGATCATTGTTCCGATGTAATGTGTAACCATAGACTCTCAAGAGACTAAGATGTGAATCTATACTCTTTTACCGTGGACGTAGGTGGTTTTGCCAAACCATGTAAAATCCCGGTTTCTCTATTGTGTGGGAGGATCAATCAATCGTAGGTTTCGCTCTTCCGCACGCATGCCGGTACAGCCGATACGAACAAAACTTAGGGTGAAAAAAATGAAAAAGGGAGGAGAAAGGAGATCCTACATTTGCATAGAAAATGGGGTAAAAAAATAGCATGATTTTGCAGAAGAAATAGAACTAAAAATGCATATGCTTGAACCTAAAAGCCAAAGCTTTGGCATAGCTACATGGTGTTGTTGCTACTGCAAGCCTGCAAACATGAACCACCAGCCACCGCTAGCTGCTGCTCCAACTTTCTCTTCTTCTCTTGGTCTTTTCCTCCCCCTCTTCTTCCCCTTTCTTCCTCTCTTTCCCACTTTCTTTTCCCAATCCCTTCTCCCCGCTTCCGTCAGTGCTTCTGTCGGCAGAATAGAATGGCAAAAGTCACAAAACGCTATCAATGGGTTTTGGTCTTCAATTTGACACACACGGTGTGAGTCTTCCACTGCTCTATACTTCTACACACAAAAAAGTCCTGGATTCCATTCGAGTGTTGTGACCCACATATTTTGAATATAAACCAATTAAATGCGCGCCTCCTTTGAAACGGTCCCACAATAAATTTATAATTTTAAATTTTAAACCATTAATGCCCTCTCCTAAAGTCTAAACTATTAATGCCCCCTTTTTAATTGCACTACTCATAATAAATCCCCCTCTTAAATGGTCCCTCCATAAATCTCAATCAAATAAGAGTTTGGCCCAAGTCACATTGATAACTTATAAACATCCAAAAAAAATATTTAAAAAATCTATTAAATATTAGAACATTTTATTTTACTACTACCCCTCTAATAAATATGGTATATAAATGAAAGATCTAAAATTTCTGAAAATAAAAGCCTTTTTTTCTTGAATATAGAAAGAATTTTTTTACAAATCTAATATGAAAAGTGATAATTATTTTAAGTGACTAGATTTAGGGTTATAGTTGTGTGCTACACGTTGGATTTATAAACAATAAGGATGAACCAAGGATAAAATATTAAAATTAAACATATTAATATGTTTCAGATAAAACAGTGATACAGGCTGCCATAACTTAGAAGGATTGATATTTTGCTTTATAATATGTACTAATACAAAAGGATTATGTTTCCCAGCATTTTACAATATCTTTTTTATTTTTTGGATATTGTTTTTGAAATTCTTTGGAATAAAATAAAAATCCAAGCCGCGACTACTGCGATAGACTTCAAGCTGCGACTCATACCAATACCATATCGGTTTTTGGGGTCGACCGATACCGCAAATTTAAACCATGGTCCGAGCCCTTTGACGGCCTTACCCATTTCTAAAAACTCTTTTTACTTTTCAATGTCCCCCTGAGAATTTTAACTTTTTTTTCTTTAACGTGAGATCCATCTAAAAATCATGAAAATAATTGTGGCACGTGGAATTCCTGCATAATGAACTGGCAACAAATATATATAATTAACAACTGCTGGAGCCTCTGGAACGTGGCTGACCAATCCAGCATGTTGTAAAGTTTGAAATAGGTGAAACTATAATCATGGTTTCACTTAGAATTAACAACTCAGATAACAAAGACCATGCATTTTCTAATAAACTAGCCAGCAGGCGAGGCACTGCATACTGCATGCATCCATCACTGGTAGAGCTCCGAAGGGAGACGTGGTGTGAGTAGTACTTCGAGTGGACCCTCCTTTGGCATCGTCAAGCCCAACCCCTGATCACTCATATCCACAGGTTCACCGAATGGGGTCACCAGATCAAACCCATGTAGCAGCCGAGCCAGGGTCAGGTGCATTACCTGCGCTGCCATCGATATACCCGGGCACGATCTCCTGCCCGACCCGAAAGGTATAAATTCAAAGTGTTGGCCCCTGAAATCCAGGTCCGCTTGAGTGGTGAGAAATCTCTCTGGTCTATACTCCTCAGGGTCCGACCACTTGCGTGGATCCCGTTGAATCTTCCAAAGGTTAGAAATCAACCACGTTCCAGCGGGAACATAATAGCCGTTGATGTAGCAGCTCTCAATGGCCCGGTGGGGTACTGAGAGTGGGCCTGGCGGGTATAGGCGCAATGTTTCCTTGATGATTGCTTGTAGGTAGACCAACTTCTTTAAATCCGATTCGTCAACATTCCTCTCCTTTCCCACTTGGGTATCTAATTCCTCTTGAGCTTTCTTCAACACGTTAGGATTGTTGAGCAGTAGTGAGAGTGCCCACGTCATTGTCACTGAAGTAGTGTCAGTCCCAGCTGTGATGAGGTTCTGCAAAAGGAAACAACATAATTTACTGAAGAACCAAAGGTAAATATTAAGAAAATGATGTTATCAAATAGTTTTTCCTTAGGTCCTAATATTGATTTGCATTAAAAATTCATAGGAATTAAATACATACAATGGTTAAAAATGAAGATCCAAGGTGAGATTTCAAATTTTGAAATTGAGTTTAATCCTCATTTTAAATCAACCTATGTATTCAGTTTCTTTTAATTATATTGCAAAAAAAAAAAAAAGGCCCACGAAGATAGAATCAATGAAAGAAGAGAAATGAATTTCTGCCATTTGAAAGTAAGGTCTCGAGCAAAACTTTCTACCTCAATTTGAGCTATGCCCACCATTAATTAGATAGACCACATCTACAACATGTTTATAAAACAGGAGAACTGAAAGGAAAAAAATATAAAGGAGTAGAATTATGTGTTTTGAGAGTAAAATAGGAGTAGGTCCCAGTGTTCAATTGAGCACATGGATGGCGGGAACTTGGTTTACTCCACATCAGCCATGTTTTCAATCATACCTTCAATTTTATGGTGGGGCCTATTTTGATTAAAGTGAAATATGAGGATATGTATATAACTGGTAAGGCTGGGATTCGTCTAGAACAAGTAAGGGTTATCTCTATGTGGGTATGAGGGCACCATGATGGAGTTATTCTTAGTTACAGCTCCGGCAGGAGATCTAGACAAATTACATGACTGGCCCATTAATTGATTAATTTATATTCAGAGATACAGGACTGATCGACCGTATAATAATCATTAGATCCTGGATCAGTTGAGCAAATTACGTACCAGTGGGAGTACTTTAAGAATGGTATCCTGATCGTAATCAGCAGATAGCTTGGCACCTTCTAACGTGGACAGCATCACATGCATAAAGTCCTCTCTTCCTTCTACAACACCAGAGAGTCTCATCCGACGGTGCTCCTCCAACCAGCTCGCCATTGTAGAGTCCATCTCCTTTGCAGCCTTCTTCATAGCACTCTCGTATCCTCCCAAATCAAACCACTTGAGAAACGGAAGCGAATCCGACAAAAGGAATATCCCACCTAGATAAAACAGCTCGCCGATTGCTTTTTGGAACCGCCTCGCTTCGCCTTCATCCCCTCTAATGTTGCTGCCAAAGTAGCGCTTCCCTGCAATCATCATTACAACTATGTTAAAAATTACGTCCTTCAGCTGTTGCTTCATTTCCACCTTAACGGGTCTGTTCCCATTTCGTGCCCATGCATTGTGCAGCTCCTTCATGCTCGTGTTCACCTCAGAGGCTCGGACATGCTTGAGCAGCTCGAGCTGGCGGTTCGAAAGCAGCTCGATCGTAGCTATCTTACGCAACTCGCGCCAGTAGGGACCGTAGGAAGAGAAGCCTAAGAAGGCGTAGTCATAGCCCAAGTACTTGCCTGTAGCATTTGTGGGACGGCCAGCGAGGGCCTGGTCGTTGGTGGTGAAGCACTCCTTGGCTGCCTCCCATGTGCTCACGACAACCACACGGTTGACGCCCAGTCGGAGCATGAAGACTGGCCCGAGCTTATCTGCCATTGCTCCAAGGACCCGGAAGATAAGTTTGCCTCCACCTAGCTGATGAAGGTGACCTATTACTGGCAACGCCCCAGCTGGTTGAGGTGGCTGCTTGCCGTTGGTGGTGCTCTCGTTTTTCTTTCTTTTCCCATTGAGTGTAGAAAAGGACCAAAGCAACAAACCCAGCAATAATTTGCAACGGGGAAGCCAATTCCACCATATTTGAGGTTGGGGTGAGATGGTAAATCACTGCTCCACTGGATATGCTTTTGCAGGAAAGAGAATGTCAAACTCTATGCAACTTGCATCCCACGAATGAAAACTCGCAGCAACTCACTCATTTGAATTTATACAACAGGAATACAAGCAAATTCTTCCACGTGAAGTGCAAGTGCAGCTCCGCGGGACTGTCTTATTGCCCACTCAAACAGTAGTCTTGTCATACCATGATTTAGCATTAGGTACAACTGTCTCCGTTGGATTCTTAGAAAAAAAAGAAAAAAAAAAAAAAAAAGCTATGATTAAGATTCCCTTAATACTTTAATGATCCTAAATCAATGGCTAGCATCATCTCCCACTGTCCACGTTATCTGCAACCAAACAGTGTATGTTGGTTTGGACTTTGAACGAAAAGGGAAGAATATCATAAGTGAAGTGGAGGACCCAGGATTTTTGTTTGGGTGGGGCTAAACCTTTACTCGGTTTAATTAACTTTTTTCACATGAATAATACCGAAAGAGCAAATTTATTGCAATTAAATGGAAATAATACTTTCCTTCCAATTGAAGGGTCTTCCTACTACCTCTCCAAAATTCATATTATCATTGATTCATTATCTTCAAATAAGCTTAAGATAACATTTTCTTTAATCCTAGGCGTTTGAATGCCGTGCCTCGGTGAATTGGGTGAGCACCCAATTACCCAATTTGGGTTTCCAAATGGGCTTTATTTGGATCTAAAGAATTTGGTTGCATGTACTTACCTTAGGCGTAAAAATAATTTCCTATAGTTGGTCATGGGCTCATGGCAAAAAAGAAAAATCACCACTTAAATGTAACTCAAATTATTCACCCATGAACTCTAAGACCCTATTTTTGTATGAATTGAATATTAAAGTATGCCCAATGGCGATTTGGTCATCTTGTAGACATGCTCATATTTGGTGATTTAGGGCTTATGTTTAGATTTGGATTTGGAGATTAATACTTCAAGTTTAGGTATAGAGTCATTAGAATTATGTTATATCTGAGGAGGGAAGGAGATTGCTTTATTTATGGTTATTTGGTATGGAAGAGACTAACCACGAGATGACCAGCAAGAAAATTTTAATTTTAGTGAAGAGGATCTCACACTCTCAATAAAAAGAAAATGTTGAAGAGAATAACGCGAAGATGATCCAGTACCATCGACATGAAGAAAATGTCAAAAGACAAGATTGTTTTTATCAAGGTTTTGTGATGAAGGGCAATCGCACTTTTTGCATTTACACGTGGAGCGACTATTTATTAATTATAAGTGAAATATGTTCAAGTCCATTCAGTTTCTTAAGATTATCAAAATAGACCCGGACGACCAGGTCATATGCACGAAGGTTCGCCCCTGAATATCAGCGAACGTGATGGTTTTCACAAATAGCACGTGAAAGGGGAGACGCTGGTCGGAAACAAAAGTTGGGGCGAGAGGCCTTTCTTGATAAGAATTAAGATACCACATGGAAGTCCTATATATATATATATATATATATATTCTGACTTCACCTATGAAGTAACTAGTGAGCCAATGAAAGAAATTCCCAACCATTCATTGTACCATCCCACCAACTGTTATATATGATTGCAGCAGGTCTCACTTGAATCAGGAGTTGGACAACACCATTAGATTTTATTTTATTTTTTATTTTTTTTACTTTAAGATAAATTTATATTGAAAGAAAGAAGAGAACACCCTTAGATTGATCATTTATTAGACGTGTGGTCTCCTTTCTTCATGTTTTATTCAGTATATGATTAAATCCAATTGTAGTATTAGTTCTAATTAGAGAGAAATTTGATCCGAAAGTAATATATACAAAACTTAAATTAATTGAAATAAAGATATAGGCCCACATGATGGATTGGCATAGATAAGTTTAAAATATTCTTTAGGGCGTGTTTGGATGTGTTGTGAAGTGAGGTGAGGTGAGGTGAGGTAAAGCCTGTATTATCTGTTGATCCGTAAAATAAATATGATCTGATCCGTGGATTTTTAACTGATCTGAAGGTAAACGGATTTGTGACGGATTGAAAATCTTGTAATCCGTTAGCAATGGATTGATGAAGGATTTCACCCTCAATCCCCGAATTTAAGATGTCTAAAAGTAAAATAAAAAAAAATTTTAAGGGGTCAAATCTAAAATTTTTTACAACATATTTGATATCTTTCTTTTAACATTTGATTGAACGAATTAATCCGATCCAATCCGGTCCTCCACGGATCGGATCGGATCAACTTTTAACAGCCATGGATTGGTGACGGACTCCAAATCCATCAATCCGTAGATAACAGATTGGTGACGGATTTGGCCCAATCCACACCAATTCGATCCGTGTACACTCCTACCAACTGAGTAAAAAAATTAATAATAATAAAAAATAAATAAATAGAGTTCTTCTACGTGGTGTGCGGCTCCACTTGTACGAGACACTCTTAGCCCACTTAAACAGTGCAGCCCCTTTAAGAGTTTTCTCATACCACCTATGATTAAGATGCCATAGGATAACATTCTCCTGTATATTATTTAGAGTTCTTGAAACTAATGTTGGGTAACTGTCCACGTTATCTGCAACCAAACAATGTAGGTTAATGGTTTGGACGAAACGGTGATAATATCAGTAGAGAGTGTTTTGAACTGGTTTTCACAAATGAGAGGTTCTATTGGCACCTTAGAACTTTCTCTCGCCACCGCCCAAAAAAAAAAAAAAAGAAATTTTTTTCCTAAACTACCCGCCTCCCTCTCTCACCCTCCGTCGACCCTCTTCCCTCATTCCCCTAGTATCTGGATGGGGTCAGCCGCCCCACCCCCCTCCCCTCCCTAGTATCCGGATGGGGTCAGCCGCCCCCCCACCCCCCCCCCCCCAACACACACACACACACTTTCTCTCTCCCTCTTTTTTCCTCCCTCCTCCTCTATTTTCTGTCCCTCTCCCTCCCCCTCCCAGTTGCCGGCGGGGAGGGAGATCGAATGGCAACCCTTGGGCTGTAGATGAGTTTTTGCCGGCGACTGGGAGGGTGATGAGAGGAAGAGTTGGGGAGGGAAGGAGAGAGAAGAAGAGTTTGGAAGAAGAGGGAAAGAAAATAGAGGGGGAGGGAGGAAGAAACAGGGAGAGAGAGGGAGGCCGGCCGGGATAAACTTATTCAGTTCATCTTGGGCTTTCTTCAGCAGGTTTGGATTGTTTAGTAGTATGGAAAGCACCCAAGTTAGCGTAAATGAAGTAGTGTCGGTCCCAGCGAGGATGAGGCTCTACAAAACAATATCAAGTTCACATGATCATTTGGGTAGAGCCTGTGTCCTCACGGTTGATTGATTGATAATTCAGGGCATTGGAAAGCTACAGTTGATCGAAGAAGAAAAGGGTATGAAACCTGTTTCTGGATATGGGAGGAGTTTTATTCCAACAGTTTCTAGTTTTGGATCCAGTTCATTGCCTGTTCTTACTTGATGACTTAAGCCAGAATCGACCAGGTCAATTTTTTAGAAGACACATTTTAAGAACAAGCAATTCGATTCTTGTGCCATTTGAGAGTCTTCATAGCTTAAATTACACTGCTTATTTTAAAGGCCCCACTTTTGTCCTTAATTGATCTGATTTTTAGACCCCATTAGGCCCACGTACTATCTTCTATCATAATCCCCCATCTTTGAATTTATGCGATCCCTAATGCAGATCTGCGTTGGACGTGAAACTAGATCCAGGCCTCCATATAGAAACAAATCCAGATCCAGATCCGCCATTCACGTTCACACTGACCAGTGACGATGTTAGATGTAATTGAGGCTTTACGCCATGCACGTTCATGCTAGACCAGTATTGAATTTGCATACCTCATAAAAAGAAAATCCACAGGTTTTATAGCTCACACAGAATGATTATCAAATGTGGGTTTTATTTATTAAACTAAATAAATGTTTAAAGACAAAAACACATTTTCTTTGCTATCTTAAAGTAAAACTGACACATTCCATGACATTTGTGGTTTTTATTTTTATTTTTTTTTGTTTTTTTTGTAGAATTTATAAAAACAAAAATTCACAAATTTATAGCTTCCATTGAATGATTACTAAATATGAATTTCGTTTTCCAAAACTCAATATATGGCGAGAAGATAAAAACCATAAAAAGAAAAAAAAAAAAAAACATTTGGAACAAAACCCCAAACAAGATCATGGATTTTGGGCAGAATCGTGGAAAATGACTTTTGGCTGGAGGCAAATGACCTTTTTGTCATTTTGGAGTCTTTTGTTACTATCTCGTGGAACTTAAGAGGGACGAATTCGTCAAAACTCCTAAATAAAAAATAAATAAATAAATAAAACAACATTAAAAAAAAAAAACCAACAATATCAGTATATATATGACTTTATGTTGTTTGCCCTCGCAAATGTATATGACTTTATCTTGTTTGCCCGCTGCAAATGAGACGTATATGACTTTATCTTCTGAGTTTGTCTTTCATTTGGACATGAGCTTCAGGAGGTCCAAAGATTTGCGGCTCTCTCTCTCAGTCTCTCCAAGCCGGCCTTCCTTTTCTATATACAATTTTGCATTTTAGCGCAAAAAAAAAAAAAAAAAAAATAAAAAATAAAAAAAAAAAAAAAAAAAAATACTACATTCATGTTAGAATGATCGTTGTCTTTGTTGCTTTCATCCAACTATTGATGTTGATGTTGTAATGGCTATTCTTTTTTTTCAGCCAGGTTTACTTTTATACACTACTTGGGGTTTTTTATATTGTCATTGTGTGGTTCGACAATGATGTTTTTGTTTGTAGTAACATGTATCACATGTTTCTACCAAAAAGAAAAACATATATCACATGTTGAAGTTAAGATCAACCACTTTCTACAGGAAAAATGAATGTTAGCATTGAGGAAAATTGTGCTTCAATCAATAGCTAATAATAATTCATAGGATCTATTTCCGTGTTGCTGGGACCTCTTTCTCTTTTGGCAATGATTCTTTCCGTGTTGCTTCGATCTCCTTTCCTTTTTACCTACTCCTCTGCTTTTCATAGGTCGGTTTTTCTCTTTTTGATCTTGCCCTACTGTTGGGTTCTGTTTTGCTAGATCAAATAGTTGACCTTGACATCCAAGTGCATCGATACATGCAAGGAAGGTTAACGTTTTGAGTTCATTAAGTGTAAACGCTCCCCTGAACTATGTACTTCTATCGAAAATCTTGATTATAATTACATCTTTCAATATGAAACATTGAAACCAATAGAGATTGCTGCTGTGAATTGTGGACCTATCACTTGTGTGCCCATGTTTTGATTGATTTGCATGTTCTCAATCTATACATGTAAATTTAACTTTATTTAGTTGACCTAATTACAAGCAGAGTCAATCTAATATGAATACCATCATCAAGAACGTGATCATTAAAAAACTATCATTATTACTATTATTATATTATTTTAGCATAAAGACTCGTGATGTTACTGTGATTAGGGGTGTTCATGGGACAGGCCAGCCTGGGCCTATCCCACTTTATGTGGGGCTGGCCTATATTTGGACCCGTTTAATTTGGGGCTGGTCTTGGATTAAGTGATAGAAAGCGTAAAGCCCGGCCTAACCCTGATTGACTTAATGGGCGGGCTTGGGCCAGATACTGTCCATATTTTAAAAATTAGGCTGGGCCTGAGTAGGCCTCAGACCGGCCCAAGAACACCCCTGTGATATGGAATCCAAAGTTGACCGCGAGTTGTGTATGTATGTATAGCCAAATAAACCAAATAAATTGAAGTTTTTGAATGTGATCACACAACAATAATCACCACTGTCTTTAGAGGAAAAGATAAACAAATAACGAAAATAAAAGGAATCATGGTTGTTGTTTCTTTCTCTCTTCATGTGGACAGGGTTGGGAATCTCAAGAGGTTTGCCAAAGCAAGCCCCATATCTTTTCAGTCGAAGTTCAGTTATTGGGCTTTTATAAGCCTGAGTCAAGCCCTTCTGCAAAATTCTATACCCTAGCTAATTGGGAGGTTGGGTGATTTAGTGACTTGAGTCGAGCTTGTTGTCATTTAGTGGTTGACAATGTTTCCTTTTGATCTTTAAAAAAAAAAAGGAGAGAGAGAAAGTGGTAGTTTTAAATTCATGTACTTTTGATAAAACCCTCTCATCTTTTTATGTTTTCTAAATGAAGACTTCACCGCACTTCACTTTAATAGTGAAGTTACCAACCAATATCAATAGGGATATTGATGGTTTAATATCTTTCAGAATTTCTAAACTCTTTTCTACAAAATCGTGAAAAACCAATGTTTAGCATTTATAAATTCCTAAGGATTTCGTCCATTATATCTAAATGCAAACCAGCACGCCTTTTAAAAAAACTTTATAGCTAGTGGCCATGTGTTTATAGGTTGTTCGTCGAGAAGAACCTATTCTTATTTTCATTAAATATCTCTTTTGCATTCGGATGATCTTTGTTATTACACTTACATATGAGAAAGGAAAAGTCTCCTTGTCCCGGGTTTTTGTCCCGGGACATGTAGTATTACTGTATGAGAAACAATCAAAGTGAGATAGCGGAGCATACGGCCATTAAAAAATCGAAAAGAAAAAGATAGTGGAGCATGTGAGCTGAATTTTTTGCGCTTTCTGCATTGCATGTGTGCCAAGTGCCTACTATATAAGGCAGGGGGATTGAAAGATGTTGATGGGGATCTAGGTGTTTGGAAAAAAAAAATCAAACCCATCCCAAGTGTAATATAGGGTAACATTCTGGGTGGGAACTGTTCTCATATACTATGCGAAAATCTTTTTGTGGGGGGCAATTGTGGACTCCATTTGGGGATGGGACTGTAGTTTGGGGGGGGGGGGGGGGGGATGGAAAGATCTATGTGAGACTACTCCAAGTATCAAGTTTAACCCCAAACCCATGCCCCTAACCCCTTCATCCGTGGCCCACAAGTTTAATGGCTTCATATTCAAAAAAATATTCAACCATCGATCGAACGGTTCAGTCCATTCGGATGTGTGCCAATCCTTGGGATTAGTGACTATCAGGGGGTTTCCTATCAGTTGTTAGGTTTGGATGGGCCCCCACCCCTATCATAAGAGCATCTCTCATATATATATATATATGAGAATTTCTAAAAAACGCCTTACTTTAAAGGGGGATTCGGCGACGGGTCCCTGAACATTTCATTTTATTGCCCTAGGTCCACAATCTTTTTTCATTTGAAGACCTAAAATGTCCTATTTACCCTTTTTTCAAAATCATATCCCACAATTAGTGGGATATGCTATTAATAACAGTCAACTACCATTAAATTAGCCAAATCAATTTCAAAAGATCCAAATAAATTTCAAAAAATGTAAATAAATTTCAAAATACGTAAATAAAATTAAAAAAAGGCAAATAAATCCGAAAAATACAAATAAATTCGAAACATCGCAAATAAATTTCAAAAAATGCAATAAATTCAAAAAAAGCAATAAATCTCAAAAGAATGTAGAGAAATTTAAAAAGACGCAAATAAATTTCAAAAGATCTAAATAAGTTTCAAAAAATATAAATAAATTTCAAAAGATGAAAATCAATTTAAAAAAATACAAATAAATTTCAAAAGACCCAAATAAATTTTAAAAAATATAAATAAATTTTAAAAGATGAAAATCAATTTCAAAAGATCGAAATAAATTTCAAAAAACGTAAATAAATTTCAAAGGACGCAAATGAAATTAAAAATAAAAATAAATTAAAAAAACACAATAAATTTAAATAGAACGTGGAGAAATTTAAAAAGTCGTAAATAAATTTCAAAAAATCCAAAAAAAAAATTCAAAAAATATAGATAAATTTCAAAATATGAAAATTAATTTGAAAAGACGCAAATAAATTTCAAAAGATCCAAATAAATTCCAAAAAGTGTAAATAAAGACACAAATAAATTTCAAAAGATGTAAATAAAATTAAAAAATGAAAATAAATTTAGAAAAATGCAAATACATTTGCCACAAACTCGGATAAATTTGTCCAGACTCAGATAAATTTATCCCAGAACTCAGATAAATTAGCTAAAACTCAGATAGATTTGTCCAGAACTCAGAGAAATTTGTTTCAGAACTCAGATAAATTTGCGTAAAACTCAAATAAATTTGACAAAAAATGAAAAACTCAAATAAATTTGACCGAAACTCATATAAATTTGTTAAAACTCAGACAAACTTGACAAAAACTTAGATAAAATTTTCAAACACTTAGATAAATCTCATAAAAACTCATATAGATTTGTCAAAAGACTTAGATAAAATTTTCAAAAACTAAGATAAATTTATCAAACACTTCGTTGGGCTTCTTTACGCAGACTGGGTCGAGTCAGACCTGACTTGGCCTCGAACTGCCTGGAAATCGAATAAAACTCAAACTGGGTTCTTCTTCTTCCCTGTGTTCCTGGAACATACTGTTCCGTTCTACACGGAGAACAAGAACCAGATGGTGAAGTGGACCTGCGCTCAACTCTTGCTGCTTGTTCCCCGGATCTCCGGCGACATGTACCGGAGGGCGGCTGTTCCCTAGTGGAGATCGACGGCATGTGGCGATCTTCTCTAGGAACGATCGTCTGAACTTGGGCAACAAGAAATTCCGGGATCCTTTTTAAGGTTTCTGTAACCACTGCGTTGTGCAGGGTGGTCTTCGGCTGGCGAAGAATGACAGGAAGCGATGAAGTGTGACCCCTCTTCAGGTTCCGGCGAAGGGTGAATCTGGATCCTGCTCACTGCTTCTCCGGCTGGCAGAAACGGGATCCTCTGTTTTGGGCAATCAGTCTGGATTAGGTTTTTCTGCAGAGACGCGGAGATCGGATCTATGACGAAGACGATCTCTGGTTCAGACTTCTCTGATTCTCTACAACGAGGTCTGAAATAAAAGCAACCTTGTTCTTCGTCAACTATGGCTAAAAAAATTTCAAGGATTTTAGAGAATCTCTTCCTAGGAATGAGGGGGAACAAAAGATTTGAAATTTTGAAATTTCAAAATTTTATGCCTAAAATGATTGAAATGGTAAATCAGTCATAAGAATTATATCCAGGGACCTCTCGCTGCAAAAACTCTAGCTGCTTGGACCAAAGCCCATAAAAAGAATTTGCTTGGACTGAAGGCTGGATAGATTCAATTCTAGGGACCTTTCACTAATTATCTCTACCTTAAAAAAGCCCCATTTTTCGTCTCTCTTTTTGTTTATTTATTTATTTTTTATCATGGGGCCTACGTTGAGTCATGCCTCTAAACCATCAAATTTTAGGGTTATGGATCAAAAGATAAGGATGATCTTATAGACAAATCAAGATTTTACATATAAGTATGCTTTATATGGATCTTTCCAACTAATGGACTTCTATAATCATCATCATCCTAGTGAACTCAACTGGAAGGGGGGGTTTTCTCCCGGACAATGTGTATCACTCCCCACATCGCTCCCCATATATATATATATATATATATATATATATTCCGGTATAACCCTTATAAAATCAATCCCATCCCAAGGATTTATATATTTTAAACAATAGAACCCTTATTCAAAAACCAAGCAGACAAAATTAGATCAAGGTGAGGTCCTCAGAGGGTTTATTGAACTAGTAATTATTGAACCAGTAATTGATGCTGGTACCATCATTACAATCAGTTTGTCATCACCTTACATGGAAGCATACAGCTTCTCAGGCAGCCTCGGCTTGAGTTGCATACGCAGAGGGTTCAGTTTAGTGAGAGAAGGCCCAAATCCTTCCTCCATGTCAATGCCCGCAACCGGATCGATCATCCAATCAAAAGCATGCAACATCTGTGCCAATGTGAGATGCAGGACTTGGAGGGCAAACAATGTTCCAGGGCACATCCGACGGCCGGATCCAAATGGCAAGACCTCGAAGCTCTGACCCTTAATGTCCATGCTCCCATCGATGAACCTCTCAGGACAGAACTTTTCTGGGTCCGACCACAGGCGTGGGTCCCTCTGTATCATCCATGCATTGACCACTAGACGTGTGCCACGAGAGACGTGGTACCCACCGATGATGCAATCTTCCCTTGCTGCGTGGGGAATTAGCAATGCTGCAGGGGGGTAGAGGCGCAGAGTCTCCTTAACAATGGCCTGCAGATATGGCAAGTTGGCGATGTCTGATTCTTTCAAGATCCTCTCCTTGCCCACGATGGCATCCACCTCAGCTTGTGCCTTTTCCAGCACAGAAGGGTTTTTCAGAAGTAGAGTGATGGCCCATATCATGGTGATTGTAGTGTTCTCCACCCCAGCTATGATTAAGTTCTGTAACATAATTTTCTATGATGTAAGAACACAACAAAACCAGAAGAATTCTTGACTTAGAACAAGGAAATTGAATAACCCAAATCTCATCTTTTTACATTGATACAAATATTTTAAGATTTGCTATTGAAATAAGATGGCATCATTTTATCTCCAAGAGATTCATTAAATCATGACATGTTCTTGAGTCAAAATAAGAAGTGATTTTAATTTAAAGTAGGAACAGAATATATGGAGTATAAAATCAGGGAAGTTCCTAACTTCCAAGGTATATATATGAAATACTAAAACTTATTGTATAACCCAAATGCGTATATATATGAAATACTAAAACTTATTGTATAACCCAAATGCGTGCTGGAATTTAATTATCATGTAGGACCACTGCTGGGCCCCAGCCTAACGAGGTTAAACGGGATGGGAGTTGAGCCCTGTATCCCTAACTACAAGGTGAACCAAGCCGGCTTATTTACATCAAAGAGGACAAATCAGGCCCTTAAAATAGATACAGGGTTTAACATTAGGCCTAGTTGACTGGATTGGACAAGCTTCAGCCCAGACTAACTAAGCCCGATGCCACCCTTATTTTAAAAGCTTTCAATGGACCTGGACCCGGCCTGAGTCCAGGTCAATTTAGGCATGTCTAGACATGAATACAAGTCCAACAGGCGGACCCGGTTCAATGTACATGGGTTTTAAACCCTTAAAATGGGCCATATCCGGGCATAGGGTCTCAGGGCCATTATATCCTTCTGTTTATGCATACTATTCGATGAGATCCCATATCCCATATGAAAACTAAAATAAAATGGAATCAACATATATATATCAAATGCAGATGACATGTAGATAGCGGTTTTCGTTCCCAGACCTTTTGAGTAGGCCTGAAACTGAAAGTGCTTAGTGGTCAACTAGAATCAGGGCACTTGGTCCATGTAAGACCAAACCAGGACCCAACTCGAAACTCAGGCTTGGACACAGGTGGTTTGGCCCTAACCCGGCCTGTTGCCAAGCCTGTCTATCTATCACATATACAAGAGAGTAATAATATTCTTACCATGGCCGTGGCCTTGATAACGGTATCGACGTCGGTTTGAAGTGCTTCAAGGCTGCCATCCACCTCCATGTCCAACAAAGCATCAATAAAGTTCTGGTCATCCTTGTTTGCAGAGTTGTCATACAACCCCATCTTCCTCTTCTGCCGATGCTCGTCCACCCATCCATGCATTATTCTATCCATTTCATCATGTTTCTTCTTCATCGATTTGATATCCCCCTTCAAATCCAACCACCCCATAAATGGCAGTGCATCATAAGGTATGGTCACCGCGATGAAGCGGTTGAACTCTTTTGCCGCCTTCCTGAAAGCCCTCGCCGCGGACACCTCTTCATCAAGCGCCTCCTCGCCCAAGTACCTCCTTCCAGCCACCATCTGCATGATGACGTTGAACACAAGATCTTCCAGCCGGTTGTTCATCTCGAGGCTCACCGGGTGCCTTCCATTCTCCACCCAGAGGCCAAGCAAGCTCTTCATGGCCTCCCCCACCTCTGCGGCCCTCACATGCTTCATATGCTCGAGCTTCTGTGCCGTTAGGAGCTTGCAGGTGGCGATCTTGCGCGCCTCACGCCAGTAGCTGCCATAAGGGGCGAAGGTGAACATGGCGCGGTTGTAGCCCATCGTCTTGTGGACGAAGCTGATGGGCCTATTGGCCAAGGCCAGATCCTGGCTGGTGAAGCATTCCTTGGCAATCTCTGCGTCGCTCACCACCAGGGTCTTGCATACACCGGGCCGGATGATGTACATAGGCCCGTATTTTTGGGCTAGCGCTGCGAAGTGCCTGTGAGGGCGCATGGGGTATTTAAGCAGGTGGAGGTGGCCCATTATGAAGCGAGAACCAGGGATCTCTGGTGGTGGCTTGTACTTGCTGCTCGTGCTCTTCTTTCTTATGATCCGATTGAGCCATGTGAAGGCCACTAGGACGGCCAAGAGGGTCTGTAGAAGAAGAATATTGATTTCCATGGGGGATGTGTTGGTTTGGGTGTGGAGGATGCTGGTGATGGGGGTGGGAAGGTGCTCATGTATATGTTTATGTATATGCTTATGCTTTGGTGGATTAGGATGAACTTAATGCCTCATGCGTTATGTAAACCTATTTAGGTCGAAGAAGATCCATATTGGATTTGTATGTTTTTAAAAGCTCCTATCCTTCAAGTCCAAATGGCTTTGACAGCCTGTATGTTCTACTTTTGTAACAAAAAAATTTTGGAGCCGTTTCAGTTCTTGTGTCACCACTTGATTGGTTGGGGATCCGGATTTAAAATTTTGTTGCTCACTTACACAGTACACAGTCACACAGGAAATGTGGGAGGAGTTTTAAAAGGGGTGGGTGAGAGGGTGGGATGAGCAAAGAATACAATGTCTCAAAATGTTGGGGCGTGTGACCTCAGTAATTAGCTCATATGGGATTGCTAGCTCAATGGATGAAAGTGGACGGTAACTGTTAAACCAGTGATAGCTAACAATGTCCAATTGAGATCAGTATGTATTTCAATAGGAAATAGGAGATGGCTAACCCACCAGGGGACCTTTTATATGGTGGGACCAACAGTCCCCACATGGACCACATGAGTCACCTGTGTTATAGTAAGTAGCAAAGGAAGTATGTCACTGCGCTGGCATAAAAAAAAAAAAAAAATTATGTACAAAAACTCAGGTGTGTTTGGCATCATGTCATAAAGATGTTTTCATGTTCCCACAACATGAGCCCGTGGAAAATATATTCCTATTATTGCTAATTTTGATATCCTTGAAAGGAATCTCAAAATCTTAACCCTCCCTATTATTGATAATTTTGATATTTCTGAAGATCACGTTTGGCATCCAAATCTTTAGGGAAAAGTTTTTTAGTTTCCCTAGAGCTGTCATAAATCCATATTTGGCAATGTAAATTCCTGAGAATTTGGATGAATGGAAATCTTCATTTGTTAGAATTTTCAGATCCGACTATCCCTTATAAAATTTAGAAATCCCCACTTAAGTGGATTTGCACACCAAACCCTACTTCTTTCAACTATATACATCAATACACAATAATATCAATGTGAGATTCTCAAATATACAAATCCCCAAAGAGGAATCCTTGTTCCAGTGGTAGTGAAGAATCATCAGATTTATGGACTCCTCACCCATTACCAAACATGCAAAGGAATCTCAAAATCTTAACCCTCTAATATAAGAAGGTTGGAAAGAAAAAACCTATTTTTTATAAAGAACTTGGTGGTACAATTGTTTCCTAATCATCTCTTGTCTTTTAAAATAGAATGTCATTTAAAGATCTCAAATCCTCTCACTTATCCTAAAGTAGGCCCATGTTCACAATCTCAAAGAAAATGACCTCAATATGTAATTCCTAAAGATGTGTCATATTGTCACAATCACAAAAGGCGGGCTCCTATAACAATTCTTATAATGGTGGAACCACATTATAAGTCTTATAAATGTGGGCCTCATATTATAATTTCTAAAGGTGGGCATCACATTTTAATTTAAAAAGGTAGACTCCATGTCCACAACCATTAAAAAGGTGACTCCAATTTATAATTCTTATTGGGTCATATGCTCACTATCACTAAAAGGTGAAGCAACATTATAAATCCTATAAATGTGGGCCCACATTGCGAATCCTATAAATGTAGCCTCATATTTTGATTTCTAAAAGTGGGTATCAATCACGTTGTAATTTTTAAAGGCGTGTCCGGTGTTCACAACTAACAAAAAAGACGGGCCATACATTATAATTCCTATAAAGGTGGGTATATATTGTAAATCCTATGAATGTGCCCCCATGTTATAATTTCTAAAAGTGGGCACCACATTCTAATTTCTAAATGTGGGTCTTGTGTCCACAATCACAAATGTAGGTCACATGGTCACTATCATAAAAGGTAGACCCACATTGGAAATCCTATGAATGTAAGCCTCATATTCAAATTTCTAAAGATGTGTACGACGTTGTAATTTCTAAAGGTAGGTCTCGTATTTACATTCATAAAAGGGTGACCCACATTATAATTCATTTAAGAGTGTGCCAACATTGTAAATCATATGAATATAAGCCCTATTTTCTAATTTTCAAAAGTGGGTAGCATGTTGTAATTTCTACATGTGGGACCCATGTACGATAATAATTGAGTGCCGCAAACAATAAAAGGTTAGTTCCACATTGTCAACACCATAATTCTCTTCCTTCCGTTCCAAGCAAGTTCTGTATGGTATATTCTCAATGTAGTAATTTAATATAATGTTTGCCAAACAAGTTTTGTGTGCAGAGTATTGTCTCGGCTCTCATCCAATCTCATCGCAACCTGATCTAAGCACAAAATTGAAAAAGAAGATACCGCAAAGGTACCACAGGTTTTCAGGGAAATCATAAAGAGTGGGGAGTCTTAACTTTTGTGACCTTCCTGAGCCTCTTTTGCGGTCGAACTGAACCCTGAGCGCAAATTTCCCTTTTATCAATGATACAGCGATGCTAAAATTTCTCAAATATGACATTCTTCATATAGTTTTTGTAAAGCTTGCGGCTGATAATGTAAATTTGGCACTTGTCCCACATTATTTAACAACCAAAAATCTCTCAATTTGGAGGCCCTCAAAACAGTTTTCCATTATAAGTAGTTGTTCCACACAAGCACAGTCACCAACAAACACCACACCATCTTTTGGTGGGCCCACAGCCTTGGCTGGTAGTACCCTAGAAAAGAACCTCCAAGCATTCACAATTAGTATTTGTAAGCGTCCAAGTCCAACTCACTTCAGTTTGGAATTGCCCAGTGACTTGTTGAGTCTGTGGGCTGGATTTAACCTTAAAAATAAGGTGTAACAACTAAAGAGGCTTTCTTTAAGAAAAAATTAAAAATAAAGAGGCTTAGCCCAAGCCGATTTAAACCAAAAACCATAATGGGCTCGCCTTCTCTTCTCCAGTCTAACATACCAAACACCAATAACCCAAACCTCTATAGCCTAACCCGATCTCTACCCAGATCAGCTGAGAATTTTTGCATTCAGTCTGGCGACACACACACACACACACACACAACATCTCTCAAAGAGGTTTCCTCAATTTTACCGAACCCAACCCAATCCCACACAAATTCCCAACTCAATCCCATCCGAACTCAAAAGGTTGGGCCGGTCAATCAGGTGGACCTGCATTATAGCATAATGGTCTCATATGAGCCGTATCAGATTCTGGTCGAGAGGGTCGACAGATTGAAATTTAGCATTAGGCTCAGAGTATAGCTCTTCCAGTCGGGTTTAGATTGGCTCCAGCACAACCCAAGTACAGGCCTTTTTTTTTTATTTTTATTTTTAGACCAGTAGGTGTAGTTTTATCCACAAGAATCAGGGGGGCCTGCACTTGGCATCGTAAACTTGAGAGAACTTTCAAACATTTACTACCTATGTTGCCTTATCTAACTAGATGGAACTCACGACACATAGATCACATCAATGAGTCAAACAACAGATTTCAATTAGAACAACAAACAGGAAAGGAAAATAAATGCCTTGAAATACCATCTCAATGGATAATGATTATACAACTTCTATCTCATCAATATCCATGTCATCTTTTGATCCCTTCTGGGCTTCTTTCAGTAATGTATCTACCACTCGGTGGTAAAGACGCCGGAATGTTGGCAGCCTCGAAAGTGACAGAGAAAAGCCTTGCAGCCTAATTCAAACATCGAGTCACAAGCACATCTGAGAAAACGTTTTCATGAAAATAAAAAGAATAAAGAAGCAAATGAGAGGAGGTGTTTCTGAGTAAACAGCCGGAACACAACCCATATCTATATGTAATAAAGCCTTCTAAAACTTATGGAACATGAACTATAAAGCATCAGCCTTCCTCACAAGCGGTGTATTGGTAATTGCATCCTCCCTTTACGAGAGAGGTCATGATATCAAGCCACATAAGACCTTTGATGTACTGGTTTCCCTTGTAATCTAACATGCTCCTAGTGATACATGGTGGTTTTCCTCAAAAAAATTTTGAGGAAAGCCTCCAGTGAAGTTAGAAGGCCTCATTGTTTCAATCACAAGGTCACAAGTTTAGTCGTGAAAAAATAAAAACCCTAAGCCCCCCAAAGAGGTTAAATGAGCTTAGTTTAAGAAAGTTGACACTCATCATGAAAGAGTTTCTTGTATGATCTAAGTTTAAGGGTGACTCATGATTAAACAAAGGGTCTTTTCGGTCACAGGGGACCAGATCGGAGGACATCCAAATCCAACCAATGCACCAGGCACTCTTGGTGATTTCTGTCGCTCTAACCATTATGAAAAAGAGTTTCTACTTTTAAGCATGCAACTCAAAATCATAGCAATGAAAACAGCTCTTGTAAGAACGTCCATGTAATGTTCCTTGAAGTAAGTAGTTCAGCACAAAATTAAGAAAGTCAACTAATAGTGTGAATCATATAAAGCTGACTAACAACTCTGTATGAAAGCTCTTGAAAACACAAAACAAGAAAGAAGAAAACAACAGAAACTTACAAAAGACTCTAACTAGCATAGATAGCTATGAGAATATATTACAAGACTCGTGTATGAACATAAAAAGAGTTAAGAGTAAGTCCTCATTTTCATATTCAAATTGATGAGAAACTGATGAATCGGAACCATACAAACTCCAAGGTGCCACATTCTAAAGAGAATAACACATACTTCAAGCAAATAAAAAACACATCGGCAAGCCAAGCTAAACATACATGAACTAACCATCCCAATTGCATGCCACCTCTTGAACTATATCAAGGACTCATCCCACTTGAAAAAAAAAAAAGGTCATAAAACAAGTGGGCAATAACAATAACCAACAATTTTAAATCACTAAATAACATCCAGAATCTCAAAAACCCAACATTTAGAACGGTCAAATACAATGCGCGCCTAGTGAACTCCAAATCTTGACCCTTTAGTTTCAAACCTTATTTATATTGAAGAAATATGACTTTGATTGCTAAGAAATATGACTTTTATCAAGAAGCAACACATGAATGTTGAAATAGATGTGTGGTAAAACAAGGAAAAATAAAATTAGAAACGAGAGCCTTCAAGATCATTTAGGGGTGGCATCAATGGGTGATAAATTAAGAAAGACTCATTTGAGATAGTTGGGACATGTCCAATGTAGGACAGCAATAGTGCTGTCGAGGAAAAAATTTTCTATGTAGGTCGCTGGCCCACCAAAGACAGGAGGTAAGCCGAAGAAGACATGGATAATAAGAAAAGATTTGAAGAAGCACAACCAATCTAAGGATTTGGCTAAGGATAGATTGGAATGGAGAAACAAAATTCATGTAGCCGATCCCAACATAGTTGGGACAAGGATTTGATGATGATGTTCATCGCTAATGGAGCATTTAATTATCCGCAACACAATGAAGTTTCATTTTTGGAAGAATGAGTAATTATCCTTCCTAGAATGTGTTAAAGGGCTAAGGCATAGAAATCAGAAGTTGCATTAAACAAGCACTGGTTTGCCAGCCAAAACCCATGCCATATTTTATGCTCGGCACTAATAATGATCCAAGTTAGAAAAGGGAGAAAAAAGCGATTTCAAATTGAGATAGGCCCAACCCAAACTTGAATTGGGTCAATACTGTCAATTAGGTTGTCAGAAAATGCCAACTCAATTACAATGAGAATTCGGGTTGGGTTTGGGTTGAGGCATCATGCCACCTGATGCTAATTAGTATTATCCTCATATTTCATATTATTCACATAATATACATGGATATAATATATATACTACATATATAATTCTTGTACCATAAGAATTATATACTGTATATAAGACCCGCTGCACCAAAGCCTGATTAAAAAAAAAAAAAAAGATTATCTTGATTGGATCAGGTTTGAGTTATAGGAACTTGGGTCGGTTTTTGGTTTAAGTTGAGAATATACACAGTCGTCTGAGCCCAATGGGACCCAAGTTCCACCTCTAGAAAAACAGTGTTCCTTTTCCTCTAGTTTCCAGTTTCTGCACCATCCGAAGTACATTGAATCAGAAGAAGAGATAAAATCTGTTCTGTTGAAATACTCAAATCAGTATGAATTTGGGAATATCTATTACCCACTTCCAAAATGATTATAAATAGTTAACCAGAACCAGGAATTCTTATTTAAGGTTGGACAAGACAAATGAGTATGGTACCTTCTACTGATACTCTGCAACAGGGCTCTTCTGATTTCATCGTCGGGTGGATATCCACCATTGTTCCAAGCCTCTACTCTCTCTGCATCACCACAATAAAGAGTCAATTTGTACAGATATGCCTCTTCTTTTTCCTGTAGATGTGCAGCTTTAATCTGCTCTTTCATGATAGACATTGGCTCAAACAACCAGTCAAAAACCCTTCCCTCGGGCCTATTAACATTTGTGAGCTCAGTATTATCACCTGGCAGCATCAGAGTTATATTAAATCCATCAATTGTACTTACATCAAACAGACAACTAATCAAACTTCTAGCATAAGTTCAAGAAACTTTAAATCTTCTGGCCCCGCATTGCTCACGCTTGTGATTCCCTCAGACTTTTAAAGTCTTGCAGTTTCCTTCCAACAAAATGATAGCAGGGGCCCAAGGCAATTGGAGAAAACTACAAATGTCAAGGGCCCTCACTAATGTGTCAGTGCGGGGACACCAAATTGACTGAAAATGTTCCTTTCCAAATTTTGATCTCAAAGGCAGCCTGAGGCCCTAAATAAATACGTAAAATTTCAAAATGTACAATCAATGACCAAGACGAAGCTCATAAGTCATACGCATGAGAAATCCGGAGGAACCACTCTTTATAGAGCGGATAAAACACAGAAGAAATGCATATGCAGGAATTCCAATGTTAACTATCTTGTTCTTCGAATATTGCCATTCCTCGAGATCTGATGTCCCTATAGCGTCGAGTCTGATTAACTCTTTCCCTATCTGTTCGCATGATTGGAAGAAGTTTTGCCATATCTGATGCATGTCCATTACTAATTAGAAAGTGCATTTAAGGATACAAGCCACAAGATTGACTAGTTTTAAAGTATTCTTACCACCATTGCTTTGAGATCCTGCATTTTCATGGAAGGTGTCTTTATTGGAGGTCGTTTAGCGCGAACACACTCAGACTGCACCCGCAATTGTTTTATAGGAAGCCCCAGTGAGTTGGGTGCCACTGCCATATTGCGGTACCTAGGTCTAGCCATTCACATGAATAAATGATAAGATAATGTACATTAAACAGCAAGGACATATGTATATATAACAAATCCTTCAGTACTTGCACTTTCACCTGTCAGATAAAAAGGTGCATATGAAAAGAAAATCATGCAACTTCGGGGTAAAAATAACATACTGTTGGATGGCGGATTTTTGGGAGCCAAAATGAAGGATTATGTTCTCTAAGTTCTCTAAGATTTTTAATTTTCAATAGACGGAAAAACGAATTCTAGATATACATGAAATATTTGGTGCAACCAATAACCAACATTAAATATTTAAAATAAATGGTAAGAGATTCTTTATTTTATCATCACAAAAGCAACTACAAACCAGATTGACAATCCATGTTTTGAAAAGAGATTATTCTGAATTATCCCTACGGACTCCCATAGCAGGAAACATTACGTGGATTCGAATGAGCATACTCTGTCTGATCCACTGCACACATACCTCGGAAAGCAGGATCCTTCTCGCAAGTAGAGAAAATCGTTTGTGTATTCATCAAACATGGATATGATAGAAACAATATAAAACAATCCTCTCTTAGCTGAACTTTCCTAGAAAGAAATATAATGAATAAGTTTAGAATCCAAATAAAAGTAAAAATTGACCTTTGAATTCAGACTATTTCAGTTTCAACTTAGCTGTTATATAACAAGAGGAACAAAATAAGGAGCAGTTACATCATGATTATAACTTGGAAGGGCTGGGGTATCTAATCCAATGCACTTCCCTAAGTTCAGATAAAGTCAAACTAATTTGTATCATGTGATGAAATAAGAAATAAGATTGATTTTTCTTTTAAAATGTAAGAAAGATGATTGATTTGAGCATCAGACAGTGAAATATACCTGGTATGCAACAGCAGCAGCATAGCAACCCAGAGGAAAGCTTGATATGATTCCAGCTAAAGTAGCTAATACAACAGCAATTGGCCACAACAAAACTAAAAGCCCAGCAAAGGGGACACATACTGTTTCCAAAAAGGGACCTTCCCTCCCAATAAGATCACGGAGCAACCGCAGCCATCCTTTGATAAGCATGATAGGAGCTTTGTAGATTACTAGGACAGTGATAACAGGCACATCAACCATCAGTCCTAATATACCTACCAATGCACACCCGGGCATCTGAGAAAGCCTGAAAGGAAAAAGGAATATGATATGAGTAATTCAATGTACCAATCTAGTTCTCCAAGATCATTAAGACTGAACAAGGATTTTGAGAAACCAATGGTAAGGGACAAATAATGGAAAAGTAAATTCAGAACAAAAGCAATAGTAAGAAAAGGGCTCATATGTCATCCAGATTGAAGACGTCGCTATCATGCATACACGTAACTCTGCCCATTAAGAAATTATGAGAGACAACATCCTACATTCCTACCACACCAAAGAGGGACCCATTACATATACCAGTTTTAAGAGCATGAAACTTGATGAGGACCACAGGTCTCATCAACTTTAGGTTGAAACTCAATCAAGCTTTTCAATATTGAAAAAATCTCAATATTGTACAATAAAAGCTCAGGGAGCCGACTTAAAACAAACTCCCAAGTTAAAGGGCATTATAGTTCTCTCTAAATGCGAACAATAAATAAACACTTGACAGAGTACTCAAAAGGGTAGATTAAGATATTAAACACTTGAATTGACACTCAAAAAAGTTAGTTTAAGATTTCAAATTTGGCTGAGTTTCTAGTTGATCAAAATCATGTTCTTGTTGTACCCAAGTTGAACTTCAAGTTCCTACACCTCAAAAATTTTCAAGATTTAATAGATTCCAAAATTTCCTAATGCTTCATAGAGCTGTAAAAGTAGGGAAATGGTCGGCTCATGGAATTCCAGTGTGAGCGCAAGGCCTTTTTGTGGCTCAAGGTGCACATGTACCAAGCCAGGGACGACTTGCTCATTTTATTGAAATATTTCTTCCTTTCTCTACTTAAGTAGGATAAGGATTCTTCATTAAGAAAGTCATCGAATTTCCCTTTTTCTGAGCTTTTTTTTTTTTTTTTTTATGTAAGAACCTTCAGTAATCTAAAACCAGAACAAGAAATAATATTAACACAACACCAGTACAGTCACTGGTACAAAACAGAGGATAACAAAAATACATGACAGGAAATCTTGACCCAATAGCCCCTTACAACAGTTTGAAATAACCAAAAGGTTCTAATCATCACAAAAGTCCCAATTCTCTAGGAAGGAAAATCCTTGGATTTCTTTAGAAGGCTACGATTTAGTCTTTAGTTTTCTGAATGGCTTAGATCAAATAAGGTTCCCATTTCTCTACCCATAGAAGAAAATGTATTCAAGTAATCGATTATGAAATGTTGGAATGATATCATTATTTGTTTAAGGTTCTTCTGCGCAAATGTCTTTGGATTTAGAGTATTGCAACCACTTTTGGGCAAACGTCTGGCTTCTTTGTACACATCTTCTTCATTTTAACTGGATCTTACACGTATTTACTCAAAATCACTTCCGTGCAGAAGTCTGCTCCTTAGCACACATCTTCTTCATGTGATCCTGTTCAACTGGATTCACAACTATTTTGGCGATTGGATCACGTTTCTGCAACCCTTGGATTTTTTTGAATGTAGATTAGATAATCCTATTAGCTGCCAACTGTGCATCAGAATATGGAATCAACTTGCAGCTTGTCAAATCATCGATACTCCAGTGGCAAGGCATGTTAGTATCACCAGAGAAACCAAGGATTGATCCCTGGTCCTCATATTAAGAGGATCAATTTCCAACCAATGTTCCAACCTAGCAAAAGCAGTTGTGGTCTGTTGTCATGTTTGGTTGCTGAATAAGAAGGTAAGCACAGCCATTTCACTTGCTGTAGCAGGGGTCAACCAGTGGCCTGACAAGGGCTTATTTGTTGTTGGATCAAAAGTGCAGAAACATGGACTGCTCCACAGCCAAACAAGTTCTCCTGTACAGATAATTAGATGACCCTCTAATTCAGATTAGTAGTTCTTCTCTTTGCTGAAAGTTATACATGTACTAGGAGTTAACTGCTCATCAGACTGTCCCCATTGGGGGTTATAACTATCAAGGTGTGGCTGGGCACTTTTCAACTATGATGCATGGATACTTCAAAATGGGTGACGTATCGTGTCGTATCATATCCGATACTTCACTTTTTATGTGTAAAATCCGTGTCCCTTCCGTATCCATGCCGTGTCCCTATCATATCCATGCCGTATCCGGGCATCATAGCTTTTCAAGGACCTCAGTATTTGAATAGTGGACTGGATCACGGGATGATTAGTATGTGTGTTAAGCACTTGATCTGGCCCATTGCACTAGATTTGTTGAATTTGTAACCTATCCATACCACTTGAGAAAATTAAGAGGCTGATGACTAGCGTTTAAGTGGGTTGTTACAAGAATATACTTGAGCTCCTAGTCTCTTTTGAGAACTTTATTGGGTTTTTATAGTGAGATTAATACTCCTTATCAAAAACTGTGGCCTACATCAGGTAGCCATTCTATCTGACAATTGACTGATTCATCTTTGTGATGAGACTTCAGGTCTACGGAAACAGGTGTTATCTTCTAAATATGGCGTGTCAAGGGAAAATTGGGACAACAGGGTTTCTTCTTTTCGTCATTCCAGGCATCAAAGGAATCTTTTGAGGTAAATATCAGATATCGCGTTGGTATGGGAGATGTTAAAAGAAACATTGCTGGTCCAGATACTTGGCTGGGGAATGGGCCATTAGCAACCCAATTCCCTGGCCTCTTTCAATGTGCACAAAATCAGAAAGCAATGGTGAGTGATTACTTGGAAAGAATTGGAGAACGCATCGTTTGGGACCCTATTACTTGGAAAGGGCTGGAGATCACATGGTTTACGGACCTATCTCCCGAAGAAATCTCTCAGAAGCCGAGGAGTCTCGATACCAGTGGATGCTATCTCTAATTGGAGAAGTTTATTTTCCAAGGGATGGAATGAACAGAGGAATCTGGATGAGTGCATCAGATGGGACTTTTTCAGTTGCTTCCTGCTTTTTGGATTTGAATGAAAACTTTCAGTTGCTTGCAAGTCCCTAGCCAGCTTATTGTTGGAAGAACAAGGCTCCTCCTAAAGTTCTTGCTTCTGGTCAGACAGCATTTCTAGGAGTTATTTTGACTAGGAATAATTTATGGCAGCGAAAGAAGATCATAGTCAATGCATGTCCTCGTGCTTAAAAAACTCAAAATCTGAGGATCATTTGGTCCTTACTAGAGAGTTTGCTCAAATGATTTGGAGTTCCATCCTGAGGTGGTTCGGTAGTTATGGCCTTCTCCCTTGCTCGTTGGTGCATCTTTTTGAGGCATGGAAGACAAGTGTGTGGAGCATCAAAAGGGCAGGATAATATGGAAGGCATCATTCATGGCTTCTTTGGACCATTTGGAAGGAATGGGATATGCATTGTTTTGAAGGAAAGTCATCCAATGAACACATGTTAGCAAATAAAGTTTAATTCTTGGTGGTCTTGTGGGTCTCTCATGATCCTTATTTTCCAAGATATTCACATATCTACTATGTTGACAAACTAGAAAGAAGTGATTTCTCCTCCCCTGCCAAGATGGGAATTCATCCTAGATGGTCCCCTGCCGCTCTTGGTGATTTGAAACTTAAGTGCAATGGCAGTACTCTTAGGAATCCAGGATTGGCTAGTGTCGGTGGTGTCATTTGCAATGATGAGGGGAGTCCCATCTTATCCTTTTCTGATCCAGCAGCCTACTATTCAGTGAATAAGGCAGAGCTTCCGGCCCTTAAGATTGGTCTTCCTGAGGCTGGCAGGAATCTTAAGCAAATAGGGTTGAGGGAGACTCTTTGTCCACGTGTCTATTCAAAAGACTCCGACATAGAAACTAAAGATTACTTATACCCGGTGGTGAGCATTGTTTACAATTTCACAGAACAGGAGACATGGTATTCCAATTGGATGATTCTAGAAATCTTTAACAGGATATACATTTGGGGTGGTGAAAGGGTCAAGAAGCATATTATGCAAGATCCAATCTTATCCTCCATTTTTTTTCCACCCTAAATCAACATCTATAACCCCTGCCAGCAGACCATTACTAGATTTCCAAATATGGCCCAGCCAAAAGGGCGGTATGAAACCTTTTAAAAAATTGAGAAGAAAGAAAATTCAACTTTCCTTAATGCAGCCTCAACTACTAAATCCAAGAACTATCAAATGTAAACAAGTAATAGAGGGTTGAAATGAGCTTAGCAGAACAAAAGCAGACATTACTTGATTTCTAAAGGTGTCTCGCCTTTTGATTCGAGCAACTCATCCATCAAAGAGAAGTAAGAATAGAAGCATACATCCGCAAAGTCGCGAACAATTGTACAACCTCTCAAAATAGAACTCCTAGTCCCATCCTGTATAGGAAGTGCAAAATAAACATATTATTTCACTACTTGAAAACTGCAAAATAAAACAATAACATTAGATCTATAAGATATAAACTCAATCTCAGAAATCTCCATGCTACATAAGTATAAAATCCATACCAAAAAGCATCTGACAAACTTATTTGGAACGTCTTCAACAATAGCCTCGAATGTGGCCATCAAAGGTGAAAAGAATCCATATCCAAAACCCGTAAAAAAGCTCCCAATAATTCCGAGAATTGGCCATATTATCAGTGGAATCAGAAAGCAAAGTAACAAAAGACCCTTCAGTAATGGACCGAATTTCTTCGCTCTAACCAAAATGAGCAGCAGTCATTCACCATTTGAACCAAAAAAAAAAAAAAGAAAAGAAGGGGAAAAAGAAGAAAACTAAATTGACCAAAATTCTTACTTTGCTATGCAGTAATAAGTCCAAATGGCATGACAAGGCCATAACCCGAAAATCACAGCCAAATTCCCAAACATGATTATGAGAAAAACAATAGGGCCAATTAGGGCCGCTGCAAAAGGATCACACTACATCATCAAGACAATTAGAAAGAAGAATCAAGTAAAAGCAAAAGATAAAAATTTGTAAGAGAAGTACCTTTAATGATTCCAAGAACTAACAGAAGACAAAAGAAGGGTAGAAATGCCAGCAAATTCCATAGACGAGAGATGAATCCTCTAGGTACTTCCATTTTCAGGCCTTCAATATAATCACACTGAAAATAATTATAACAACCCCAAAACTCATTATTGAATTGCTTGAGAATTATGTAAATCCTAAGAACTCCAAATGAGCAAAAGAAATGATTTTTCATAAAGGAAACCAATGTTGGAAATTCGTGCTAAGGTAACTCAACGCAATGCTATGATGTGGAAAGCTCCATTCTTTGTAATGCAGTTTCACCAAAGAAAATCGTTACTCTCAAGAAGTGATTTTTACAGAAAATACAAGCAAACAAAGTAATGATACAAGGAAACGGCGGCGTGGATTTTACCTCTAACTCGATTCTCCGGAAAGCAGACTCATGGAGGGAAAGGAGAATGACAGTTGAGCAGTTTGCAGTTTGCACTAAACAAATAGGAACTGCATTTTAGGCAGACGAGGAATCGAATTCTTCATTTCTTTTCTTTGATTGCTTTGTTGCTTTGTCACTACGCAACAATATAAATAATAATAATAATAATAATAATGACAAATGGGAACGAGTATGATAGAATAATAATGATTCGCTTCTCTGCGATGATAAAAGCATGCTGGGATTTCTCGAAGAATCCCACTTTACAGATGCTTCTGTTTTTTGCACTTTCTTTTGGTAAGATGCTTTACAGTCACAGATTATTCCTCTTCCGAATCCTATTTGTCTTTTCTTATCAATCCTTTCATCTTTTCTTTTTTTTTTTTCCTTCTTCGAGCGTTATATCAACTCGCTTTCCAACAAAAATACCAATGGACAAAGAATGAAAGACAATTGTTTTACTTTTGACCACTGAAAGTGCATGGAATGGAAGAGAAGAATTGTCTTATTAGGCTCGAACTCACGGGTCACCTCACCTTCTTGAAACTTCCCCAAGTAACACCTGACTCACGGGTCACCTCACCTTCTTGCAACTGCCCCAAGTAACGCCTGAGTTTTACCTTTGGGCAATTGAAATTAGGGACTTTCCCCGTGAAGGCACCCTTAGTTGATGATAGGATTACAGTACCAGCGGCACTTGGGTTGTGAACTCCGAAATCTTTAAAGCAAGGTGGAATTCGATCCGGTCTCAGAATCGTTTTGGAACTGAGGTTGGCTTTAAAATCGAAATCAGAACCATATATGGAGTCTGGATTTGGATCCGAGTCTAAGTAGAGAATGATATTAAAATAAATATGATTTTTTTAGAAAAAAAATTAATTGAGATAATATATCGGGTCTCGGGTTCAAACCAAGGTGGTACGGACTCGGAACCATTTATTTATCTGGCTTGAATAAATATTCAAATTCGATTTTTAGCCGATCGAAATATCCAGAATAATTGGAGAATCGGAAACCATTTACATCCCTACGTGCCACTCTCAAAAACTGAATTTTAGGAAACAGAAGACTAATAGAAGAAAATGTCATGTGGATTTAGCACACCTCCATTCTCTTCAAAATGGAAAAGAAAAGGGGCAGTGGAGCAGTCGGCAAAAAGTGGGGTTTGGCCGAGAGAAGCTGGAATAAGCAAGTGAGGAATCGAATCCTCACTTCTTTTCCTGTTTGACTTCGCTTGCATTGTCTCTACGCAACAATAGAAGAGAAAAAAAAAAGAGAAACAAAGACAAAAGATGATGACAGGATTCTCCTCCAATAAGCGGCTCCCCACTATACACAGATAGTTTATAGTTTATATTATCTTTCTCTACCAACCTATATATGCTTTTCTTCTTTTGGCTGCCGAACTATTAAATCACGAAGTGCCGATCAATCCAACTGCCGCCACAACTGCAGTCCTCTCGGCCAAATATCAATCAAGACTTTAGACTGGTATTGCCTTTTAATCTTTTATCTAGAGAGTCACAGGCTCACGGCTCATCTCACTTTTCCTGCAGGTTTCCTCCTTATTAACTATAGCTATTAGGGACCGTTTGGTAATTTACTTTTAAAATAAAGTGGAGTGAAGTGAAATAAAAAGAATAAATAAAATATAAGTGAGTTATGATGGTATTTTATTTTTGGTTGTTTGGGATGAAATATTTTTAACTTTTTGTATGGGGAAATGTAGTTTTTTTTGTCTTTTAATGAGTAAATGTAGTTGCTTTTTGACTTTTTTTGAAAAAAATGGAGAGAATTTTGTGGAAAAGTACTTTTGATGGGATGTTTAACTTGATTTGACTTCACTTAACTATATTAGTAAAATTAAAGCTTTCATGTATACAATTAGTTTTAAATTTCCAATCCTAGTTTTCACTTTTCCTACTCTGTGGTCTCTTTTTTTTTTTTTTTTTGTCCTTTCTTTCTTTGGTTTACAATGAGAGGCTTGTGATTTTAACCCGAGCAGGGGATGTACTTTCTCGTGAGCCTCAAAGTCACATGTTTGCTCTCAAGTTACAGTTTCACATGAAATGCAAACCATACTATTGTGTCAAATACCATATTACCTCCTTTTTAGCAGAACGCCCATTGTATCAAAGTGATCACCATAATCAGAGTCTTCGTCTGAACTGGATATGAATGAAATGGAGTTCTTTAATTTTTTCCAATTTTTCGCTTCCAATACCATATTATTTAATCAGACCCCAATTCTCTAATGCTGGAGTCTAAAAGTAGCTGATGAACGGTTTGGATCCTTCTCCTACCTGTTCATGTGGCCACATGAAGTTGATGGGCAACGTGGGCTTTATTTATACTAAGAAAGTCCATTTCTTCCCAACAAACAGATTTTGCTGTGGCTTTTGTCTTGCAGTACTTACCATTATTGCTATATATGGATCACAAAACAGGAGTGATATTATATTTGGGTACAAGGAACCAATGATGAAACAAATTCTAGATTGATGGATGTGGCTAAGATGATCATCATGGTAATAACAACTAGTGTCGTAGATGGCATATACCGCCACTATTAGATCTCATTAATTAGGGGTTGTGATGTCAATCCATGAAAAAAAATAAGAATATAGATTACAGAGCACAAAGTAGGACAAAATCATCCATCATTCCATTGATAGCTCAATGGTTAGGCATTTGATATATCTCTCAATTGTGGCTATTTTTTGCTTGACCGGTATTCATAGTGAGAACTTTTCATCCACTTGATCTAATTGATAAGGCATACACGGAGATAGTGAACCAAAACTGTTTACCCCAAAGATGGTTCAAGTTCAAGTCTCAGAACTGGTTTCAACTTGGAGCCGGATACATGTTCTGGTTAGCGCATACCAGTTGGGGATTCTCCATCCACCATAATGACCATAATCAAGTCCTAAAATCAAGGCAACAAATTTTCTCTGGATCCCACCAAATTCTCTAAAGGGAGTTACTGTTTCATCCAATCCACATTCACCAACCGTGTATAATCTCCTCCTTGATGTTTTACTAATGCAAACTACTTTCTAATTGGAATTGGTATTGCGAAGGGTTTCTTAATCAACCCACTAATGAGGCAAAACCATAGTTTAAATTTTTCAGTTAAATACGAGCTAGTCTCATCCCATATCTATGATAATTTACTAGGAATCAGTCTTGGTATCACCCAGTCAAATAATCACCAATATATCTTAAGTTATCAGCCGATATTTGAAATTATAGGCCTTGACCGATATATCAACCAACTGTGTTTAGAGCCTTTTTTTTCTTCCCTACTCTTTTACTTCTTTTTTCCTCCTTCCAAGCACATCAACTACGGCCCTTCATCTTCCCCAGCATCTAACTTACAAGCATAGTTGTCGATCTCGTTTCGGAACCCATTTCAGTCAGGCCTCCAAAATGAGAAATTTCATCCGATTCGGAATTTCAGCGAAACTCTCCGGAATTACATTTTGGGTAAATATAGAAATAATTTATCTATATATATATATGTAGAAAAATAAAAAATAAAACACTAAACAAGAAATATGAATTTAATCCATTTTAGTAAAAACTTTTGGAATTACATTTTGGGAAAATAGAAGAAACACAAAGAATATATATGTATAAAGATTTAAAAAACAAAAAAAAAAGTAATTTTGTAAAATCTCATTTCCGCCGAAATGTGATCAAAATTGACTGAAATGGACCGAAATTTAAATGTAAAAGTTTTATGCAAAATCTCATTTCAAACACTTGACCGAAAATGAAGAATTTTGGCCATTTGAGTCGAAACGGTACGAAATTAATTACAAGCCATTAACAACAATTATTTTTTGCTAATTTGGTGAGGGAAAATCGTATATAACTCTACTAAGGCTAATATTTTGTGTTTTTATGATTTTTTTTAATTAGATATCGCTTTTAAATGATGATTACATGCTCTTTTTGTTGTGGCTATCTTTTGTTTTTTGGATTTACACATTTTGAGGCTCATAAGTCATTATTATTATTGTATATTATAAAGTTTATGATATTCAACTTATTTTATTATATAGATATAAGTTTATTCAAGAATAATATTCATGTGCATCCATCATTCACCATAGGGTGGAGTTCGGATCCTTTATTTGGTTGAAATAGGAAGATACTGTTTCATTCTATCAACATTCGCTAGCTATATAAAATCTCATGCATGCCAACTAATGCACCCTATCAATTACTTCCTTGGAATGAAAAAAGAAAATTCAGAGGATTTCATTGTGAGATCGAGCAGGCCTGGGCCAAGGTGGCAGATCCGGTTAAAATCAAGTGCGCCTATCACCTATCAAAGAATATCCGGGATATCAATTTAGTCCACCATTCCCACATGGAAATGTTCAAATCATGACCCCAGGTTTATAAGTCAAACCCCGTATTAACTCAACATAACGTGTTTTAAAGCGGTACAGCCTCAGATCCCATATGAACTCCATAGTTAAGCGTGCTCGTTTTGATGTCTTAGATTTGCTTTATTTCATTAATTAATCTTTACAAAAAAAAAAAAAAAATGCTAAAAAGAATTATATTTCTGAATACGGGGCCAAATTGCGTTTTGGAGTGGATCTATTCTAGATAGTGACCACTATAAGTCTATAACCCAAACTTGATCGGGAGAAAGTTCTCGGCAAAATGACATTATTTACCAGCCGATTTCTGGCCTGGGTTGGCCCGACCTAAGCGGTTAGCTGGCGTTATATTTAGGCCTGAGGCTATCCCACAGGTCCAAAATATTCGTGAATCAAAGAAATCCGTTGGCATCTTGGGCCCATCAAAGGAACCTTTACTGATGTAGGAAGCCCAAAGATCTTAGTTGTACCAATCTCAATTGTATAAATTGGTATAAAATAGTGACTGAAAGTGCTAAATTGAAGCCCCACTATGGCGCCAATGACTTGTTTAATCAAAGCCCAAAAAGTGCAAGGCCCAGCCCATTCTAATGGTACCTATATAACAGGCCCTTTTGCATTGGACTTAGAACTGGGCTGATGCTAATCTACTCATCAGCCTAATCTTTGGCTGGACCTAGATGAATGTACAGTACAGAAATGAGGAGGAAATATTCAAAGTAATTAGCCAAGTACCAGCCCTGATGACACCTTGTTGGTTCTCAGACTTGGAAAGACCGCTCAGCTGTAAACCTAGCCGAGCCTAGTAACTTGAGACAGTCTAGTTAGTGATCATCAAACTCCTCCAGACTCATTTGACTCACCTGACTCAGACTTACTGAGCAGGGTAACTTAGGCAAGTTGGCGAATCAAATGAAAAGTTTATAAACTATGGACAATTTGTGTATATAAATTGGGCTCACCCAGGCTTACCACATTCGACTAAGGGTGAAAGCAGCCTATTAGATAAGCCTTGGTCCTTGACTTCTGAGTTGCGACCTTGAAGATTCAGACCCAGGCCCAGTTGTGAGCCAACCCAAGTTGGCAGGACTCAGGCAGTAACTCAGCCGTTCATCAATCCCTACCTCTCCTTTTATCATCTATTAGTTGTTTAATTTATACCATAAGAAGTTCCAATTTTACATGTAGGGAGGAGTTGAAAAACTTATGTAAATCAAGCTCAATGCATGACAATTAATGTGATGAGTGAAAGAGGATGTGGTATTGTGGTACTGTTGATCTTTTTAATATATTTTATGTTCTAATTAAAATGATTATAAAAAAATATAAATTATAAGCGATTATTAAAAAGTGAAAATGAGGAGAAATAAATAAAAATATATAATCCAAAAATAAATTAATATAAACTAATCAAATGATAAACTAAGTAAATTAATTGACTAAAATCAGTTATAGATAAAATTTATAAATAAACTATTTAAAGAGTAATTGTAGCCTCAGTTAAAAGTATTATCTTAGTGTTCAGGGGCCATTCGTGCTCACAGGGGCATACCTATATGTTACCACGCAGGTGCGGTTACACCCGCGAGGTTCGAATTTTTTTAAAAAAATAACACTATAAAAAAATTTATTTTGTTATTTAACTTTTTAACTTGACCATTGCCCGTACCGCCCAAATAAAAATCCTGGTCCACCATTGCATGCCCAACCATTTAAATTTGTAATTGTTACAAATCTGTAACATTTTTTAATACATTTGTTTGCACTCAATGGAAATGTGAAAATGATCTGTTAATGAGGCCATTTTCATATCAAAATATCACACCTAAAGGCACAAAATGATTACACAACTCTTTGATTTAGAGGACACTAGTACAAAAGATGCCTAGGATAAATTTCGGCATCAAATCCCTTAACATTAACCTTTTATTTTTCTCGACTCCCTTGAGTCCCAAATTTCTAATCTGAATCACTTCAAGGTTTTTATTGACTCATTAAGTCCCAAATGTTTTGTTTCATGTCTTAAACATTTATAGATTTTGAAATATGAAAATATTTTACATTTGTAATTCAAATTGTTCAACATGTTTACTCGTTTGAAAATAGTGCTTCCAAATATTATATTGTGTTTCACATGCATAAACTTTACATATGTAAAACTTATGCAAATTCTAAATATATAAATCCCATTTGCATATCCCAAGATAGATGAACCAAGGCTTAGCCTTTTGATAGTCTTAGACCGTGCCATGTTACTTCTTTAGGTTTTTCAATCGACTCTTCTTTAATCTGGTCTTGTCGATTTCGAATATGATAGAAAGAGGATTCTCTAAGGCCAGTGCTTTTTATTTATCAGGGGAGCCAAGTAGTTTCCAAGCCATTCAAAATCGTTACATAGTGTATTTTCTATATGCAAGCTAAATTTTATTTTAATTAGAGTTGGCCTGCAGCCAAATTGATTATGTATAAAACACGCAATTCACAACCTTAGTTCTTTGTTTTTTAACTACGTAACTAACACAAACAGATAATCCTGAAGGGTAGTTCAATTGGCCTAATACCACAGTTTGTACTCGGAGGTTGAGGGCTCCCCCTCTACCCATAGGGATTATTCTGACCCAAAGGGCTGGGAGCCTGGGACACCCTCCCGTTATTAAAATAAATAAATAAATAAATAAATAAAAACAGATTGATTTGAACAAAATATGGCCAAGAGCCAATGCCTGATTTTCAGCTGTTTAGGTTTATGATATGCCAGCGGATGGATTTATAGGGCTGGCCAAAAGAGACCTGTGATTAGAAGGTTGGATTATTTTTAACAATGGATATGAAATGAACTTGGGTCAAATTACTTTTGTCTGAACCAGCGGAAGGCTGCAAAAGCTTCCAGATTACATAGATCAGAGTACGTAGTTGATCGAGTTACCAAACTTACAATATTGAACTTATGTGCAGTTGTTTCATACCAATTGACTTTTCTCTAGTAGTAAACTTTTTTGATAAAAAAAAAAATTTGAGGAATTACATGCAGCTTAGAGCTTTCTCTTGATTAGTGAAAATTACAAAGTGACTAGCATTTAAGTAGGGTTAGTTCATTTGGATTTTCAGCATAGTCCATTTGCCAACTTTGTCTTCCCAAAGTAAACTCTAGGTTAGGCAACTTGGGAAGAAGATTAGAATCCACATATGGTGATGGCAATGAGCTCAAATTCAACTTCTCACTCTCATTGTGTGGCATGTGAACTGCAATTTGGTATTGATCCACCTGCATTAAGAGAAATAATCGAGGCAACAAATAGAGAAATCTCAATCTAAACTCTGCAGCAGATTATAATATCTTTTTGTACTCACAAAAATAAAGCATTCTTTCAGAAATTGGCAATTCATAAATATAATGGCCAGATTATAATTTGTTATTTTACTCACAAAAATAAAGCATTCTTTCAGAAATTGGTACTTCATAAATATAATGGCCATGTAATGGCAACTGTTGTGAAGAATGAATTTCTATTATGTTCCATTTCGTTTCAACAGAGATATGAAGTCCCAGTTTGTTGTACAAATTTCCCAGCATGCCATGACAAATGCCAAAGTTCGATGCTCTTCCATAAAATAATGGCATCTTTGTTTACAACTTCAATTTTGAAACTCATTCTGATAGAGTATTAGCATGGATTATACACTGGTCCCTTCAATGCTTCCTTTGGGCGGGTTTGATTCATTCATGTTATTATCTTGGATATTGCCATTCGAAGCAAAATAAATAAATAAATAAATTGTAGCCAGTCAAAGGGGCTGGGACTCATGAGAGAACCCATCCAGGAGACATAATTAGCGGCTTGTCACACAAGAAACGAAGTATGAGCATGCAGGGAGAAAACTCCCTCTGGCTGGGAGAGAAACCCATACATGAAGGGAGAGAACCCAAGGATTGATCCCAAGGCAATTGGGTGAAAAACGGGATATCCAACAAACTAGGCTATCCCTATATTCTCTATTGCAAGCAAATATTCTTTGAACAATATAGCAAAACATTCTTTCCCCCTTTTTGTCGCCCATATGAATATCCAGCTACGGCTCCACCCTATTATCTTAGCTTGTGCCAGTTCAAAGTCGAAGAAAAAGAAGAAAGGTTGGTGTCAATTAACCAACAGTTGGACGTTAAATCCACTCTCACATGAAAGTATCACTAAGGACCTAATTGTTAGCGAAAAAATACATGGGAATTCTTGATGTAATTAGCTCCACTGAAGAATACAGGGTGAAAGATATAAGGTAGCAATGTAGATGGTAACTTAACTTTCCTAGGTATTGAAATAGTAGGGTGATAGCAAGGTATTCATTATCCATTAATTGAGAGGTTATTTATGGTCATTTGTGGATATTCACCTTTGGTTATTTATTTTTAGCCACATATAGAAATACAATCCTATGTATTCAATTGTATGAAACGAAGAGGCCCTTATCGAATCGCATGTCACATAGTATTGGTATTTCGTTTTTAAATAGCATTAATAGGTTATATTTACATAAACCTAAGAGAAAATAATTACGAGTAATTTATAACAACATATTAATTAGAACTCTTAACTGAAAATGGTTTGTAGTTTTTGTACCTTGGTTTCTTCAACTCCAGGAGTGGTGTATTTGAAACAGGATTGGGTTGGCACATTTGCTTTGATGGATGAACTCCAAGCATTCCCCTCTGTCGGTGGCGAAGCCCGCCTAGAGAAAAGTTCAAAGGCACTCAATTTAGAGGATTATATAGTAGACACAAACTGAACAAACATTAAAAAAAATGAGATTATTAATATGAAGCTAAATAAAAGAGAAGGCTAGTCAATCAAACAAAGGACGAATCATAAATCCCAATCAGTGTGATAATTCTGATCATGAAAGATCTTGGGGTCTCATGTCTAGGGAAAAATTAGAGAGAGAGAGAGAGAGAGAGAGAGAGAGAGAGAGAGAGAGAGAGAGAGAAGAAATAAAAGAGAGAAAACATGGTTTTTCTCCACAGAAAATCTTCATAAAAGCACTTAAAATTGGGCCATATGACAGAGTCCCAAGTGCACAAACACCCAAATGGTAATGGTAACAGATGAGATGTCCTAAGACTTCAAACAGGTAAGGAGAGCCCAATCCCATAACTAAAAGAGAAACATAGATGCTTCCACACAGCTAAATATACAATAGAGAATGAGGACCATCATCTCGTATTTAGACCCAATAGAACCTCATTTCCACAGTCGGATTCTCGTCAGTTGTATTGGAAGACTAAAATGGAGTGAGCCATAAGCCCAACAGCTTCATCAATCCTACTTACTGGTCAATGACCAAATCAATGAACTGTGGTAAATGGATCCACACATTTTTTTTTTTTACAAAGTGTGACTAACCCTCAATGAGAAAAAACAAATAAGTCTTGCCAAACGGAATCATTACACAATCTGATCTCATTCTATATATATTCATCAAGATCAATGGAATACTATATTAATAAATTACAAAGATCCATATTAACAAACATGACAAAGAGGTCACTGCACATGTACACATTACCACACCCTCATGCAATTTTGTACGTGTGGTCTGGTATTTCCACGTGTAGGAACATGTATTGTTGGGCCCAACTAATTTGCATCTTATGAAGAAGATGAAGTACACGTGACACACCTTGGAGATATGGGTGGTGATGATGGATTCATGAGAGACTGAGAAGAGCTTTTTTCAGGTTTCTCACAAGATAATACATTCTCCAATTCAGCAATCCCAGTCCTTTGGTTCATAGCCATATCTGTCTGCCTCTGGCCTGCAATATTCATCGCACATAGAGCCATGTGCTTGTGCTTTATCAGACTCCCAACAAAATAATTCATGTGGGGAAGGTCAGACCAGTCCTAACCATTGAGTAGCTGGTCATAGTAGATCAATGGGAAGAAGATCTGCCACCCTTAAATAAATAAAAAAACAAAAGCTGTGGAGGGGGAAAAAATCAAAATACCTGCCCCTTTGTCAGTGCTCTTCACTGTTCTATACATCTGCAAGAAAAAACCACACAAAATTCAAAAGTCCACATTGCTAGGATTACCCCTCAAGATGCCCTTTTGTCCTTAGTCTTTGTTTCCCACCTCCCACTACAAACCCTAACAACAACTAGGTTCTGGAATGATAATAACAGATAAAAGCAACAGAGAAGGGAGATTACTATAACTATTTGCTCTTAAATTCAGTACCCAGAAAATAGTTTCTCTAGATACCTGCAAGTGGCTCTTCACATGAGCCAGTGTCAGATCCTTCACGTTCATTAACTCCAAAACTGATTTGGGTGTCGCTCCTATGATAACAATTCCCAAAAGAAAAGAGCTTAAAACAATGGTTTTACAAATCCAAACATGATAATCTCTCTCTCTCTCTCTCTCTCTCTCTCTCTCTCTCTCTCTCTCTCTCTCTCTCTCTCTCTCTCTCTCTCTCTTCAATGTAATGTTTTGCTTACTTTCATGTCCTCCGAGGAGCTCCACTGCGTGAACAAAATGCGCATGGAGGGTGGATGTCCATCTCATTCTAGGAGCTCTAATGGTTCTTCTCCCTCCATTAATCAATGTTGAGCATCGCTTAAAATCACGACCGTAGATCTGGGGGTGGCGGAGAGTGCGAAAGTGGTGGTGGTGGAGGGGTAGTCGATCGAGCGGCGCCATCTCTAACCCAAGATTGAGTGCAGGCTCTCCTTGATGATGATCTCCGCCCCTCTCGAGGTGCAACAACCCATGATCATAGGTTATGTCGCTCCCACTGCTCCCCGAATCCGTCCTTGAGCTCCCTTCTCTTAAGAACGACCTTATCAAGGATCCTTCGAAGCTTGTATCTACGGCATCACCATTCCAGATCGATGCTGGGCTGATCTGAAGCGAGAGATTGGGAGATGTTAAAGCAGTTCTCATTGAGTTGGAGCTTAATAACGTGAATAGGGGAATAGATATATAAGGATATATTTATCAAGTTTTGTATAGATCCAAGGATAGTAAGAAGCAAACAAACGAAGATAGATATATGAGGAATGGAGGAGGATAGAAAGATACTGAGGTATAAGGTGGGGTAAAGGTGAATTGGGCAGGAGATCAAGTCATGCAAAGATCTAGAGAAGGAAGGAGAAAAAGATGGGCAGTGATTATGTCATGAGTGGCTTATGATTTACATGTATTTAGAGTGCTTAGAAAGAGTTGAGACTGCAAGGCTGGATAGAGAAAATGGCAAATAGTAGGAGGGTAGGGGATGCAAGGTTAATAAATTTCTATGGGTAGTCAGTTGTGAAGGAACTGCAGTATCAGTTTAGAAAATTGAGAGAGAGTGGTGGGGCGTAATTCGTTCGAAGAGGCAAAAGGTGCATTTTAAGAAAGCAAAGGAGTTTAGTCACGTAACTTAAAAAAGAAAGGAGAGAGTGAGTGAGAGAGAGAGAAAGAGATTGTTTCTCTGCAAGGGTTTAAATGGGGGCCGTGCCAGCAGGTAAGAGTGAAAAATAAGTGGAAAGCCATTGATCCGCGGACTAATAACCCTTGCATTTTTAGCTGTGGAAAGTGTTGGAACCTTTCAATGCAAGTGGTCCCGTCATTTACATATATTTTCTTGCATGTTTTATACATACAACTTTTTCTGAGAAAAAGAAATTAACACACAAAATGCTTCTAAGGCCCACTTGATTTACTAGATCCAAGAAGAGTCTCCGGATTAGCCATGTGTCAAAGATCATACGACATTGACATTGTTAACTTCATGATCTAATGCCATATAACGAAAGATCATAGAAACATTAAGTTTAAGTTTGACCATACATTTTATGACTTTAAATTAGATATCCAAAAATTTGATTTGATTTTGAACTTTTGTAATGTTTGATCAACAAATCTTTTCTTTCTTTATGGCCATTAAAACTTACAAGTCGAATGTACTCTACCAAAAAGAAGGAAGAAATTAAACTAAATGAGTTCAAACACATTATCAAATGTACTCCATCAAGGTTATCTAGACCGCTAAAAAGCCCCATTATTTGCAATGGGGGACACATTGATCAAGATAGAAAGTTAGCGATCTATACAATTGTGTCTCGTATTGTCAATTGGTTTGGATTTTATTTCTCTTAGATTAACTTGGCCCAAATCATTGCCCATCAAATTAACACCTAAACATTCTAAACCTAAAATCTAGCTTGGCATAGGAGTAGTTGTATAAGGGTTGCATATGTGTGTACAAGTATTCGAAGTCTATAATTCTGAATAAAACGAGCATAGAACCTATTTTCGGAGAAGGGAGAATCTTGGATCCATATCCATAAATGCAGGATTTGGTACTATTCATGTACATTGTTATGCCGTCCACTAACACCTCTAGCTTTTGGTGGATCTAGATCATTACATTCATATATTAAAAATATATATTCTTTGCTAAGGGTTTACATAGGTTGAACGAAATATATTCATATTTGAGAGTCTACTTACCTCTAATCAAATAGCAAATAATAGTCTCACTTGTGTCTATATATATAATTTATTGTGAGGCTCTTTCATCTAAATATATTAATGCACTCTACATCATATCTGGATCTAGAAATAAATCTCTTAAGTCAATGCCAGATTTTCATACAAACCTTAGCTTCTGCATATATTGGATCTGAATCTATATCTATAAAGACGTATTTGAGTTCGAATTAACCATGTTTTTTCCTTGGATCCAACCCATTTGCATCTTTAAGTATGCGTTATCATGTTCTACTCCAAGTAAACCAACAAATTGTGACCACGAACCAAAGATTATGAAAACAACCAATCTTATTCTATCCAACAAGCGAAACAGAAAAGTGATTTGGTCTCAATTCTTTTTTTTTCGTTTTTCCGGCTAAGTTGGGTTACTATATCTAAGAGTTATCTACTTTAACTTGAAAGGCCAAACATCCTAACCCTGGGCATGTATGTGGTTCTAGGTGCCTAATTCCAGTTCATTGATGAAAGAAAAAGTTTGTGGGAGACAATCAAATGGATGATGGAGCAATTCAATAGGTAGGTTGCATGTCTGTCTCCACTTTGTTCCATGGTTAGGATGTTAAAGTTCTCCCTTTTTAAGTATCTAGGAGCACATGTTGAGCCCTAGTAAGTACAAGGATTTATCAACCAATTGCACTCACTATCATATATAGCCCATTAGGCCAAGCGTTCACTGCCAATTAGGACCCACTCAAGAAAATAAAAAAGTAGATCCTACCAAACCTAGACTCAACATCTAAACCCACAAAATACAAATTAATGGCCATCAACCTCCTAGTACATGAGCATTCATCTTTTTATTATTTCTTAGTAATGGTGGGCATTTTTCTTCGCCTTTGTCCTCATCTGAACGACTCATGAAAGGGCACATTTGGAACTAGCAATGGCTTTAATTACGACTCACGAAATCCATTCTAAATAAAAAAAAATTTTCTTAGAGATGTTAGGGAATAAGTTTGAATCAAAGTTAAGTTTCACTTTTGACTTTAATTCTTATTTAGTTTCTATATGTTTTTTCTCGTGTGATTAAATTGGGATGCTTTCCAATGATGCAGACGCGGTCTTTTGTAAAAATGTAGAAATCTATAATTTCTAACTTTATAATTTACTTTTGCAATAAGTTTTTCCTTTTCAATAAAAATTAAGATCCTATTATATATGATTGAGTCGGTTTATTGGCATTAATGGAATCAAAAGGAGAAGGATGTGATGGTAACAGATTTTATAGACAAACAGTGATGACTAGTAACAAGAGAATGATACATTGACACGAAACCAATCAAAGATAAAGAGTTTTACTTTGAGATAACCTAAAACGCATTTTAATAAGAGGATGCGATTGCGAGAGGATGTTAGAGATGAGTTTTAATCAAAATCCAATATAATTATAATGTGAGATGATTTCATCCTACCTTTCTTTGGAACATATTCGATGTTTCTTTGAAGTGGGTGTATCGGTGGTAACGGGCCAACCTAGAAAAAATAAAAATAAAGATTTTGAATGGCCAATGCTGAAAAAGAGAATTCCTATAACATGGAGGGGTTTTCTACAACTTTCAATCCTCACCTTCTTTATACAAACTCGGAATATTCCCGCTGCACGTACGCGGTCGATCTTGCCCACGTCACCCCTTCTCTTGCGGAGATACTTCCACGTCATTATTCAAGTCTTCTGACCCCGAAATTTTTACTTTACGAGATCATATCGCGATAAATCCCCTAATTATTTACCGAGAACTGTAGGGCTGTCTGGCGACAAGCGCTGCGCCCCACGTGATGTGGTAATGGTTGGTTTTCATTTTTTCTATAGTTTTTGTTTTTTCTCAATTTCTCACGATATGGGAATCTTGCAGAATGTTTAGATTCCAAAGAACTTGTATATTAATCTCGGGACCGTCTTTACATCTCGCGATATACGTGTTCGGCAGCATCTTGGCTCCAATATTCCTCTCGAGCCCCTCGAGGCTACGTGGCTGAAATCCGGACGTTCCTATTGGCCCAATATTCACTTGATCACATCACATCACATCACCTGGCCGAGAATTCCATCCAGAGTTGGATTATTTATCAGCTAGAGCCTAGAGATCCTACCTACATTCTTATTCTATCAGTGGGCTCGTTTGTGAAATTCAAAACCTCCAAAAATCACTTCTCATGTGTATGGGACGACGGGTGCTACGTCAAACTTCACTCTAATCACAATTTAATCCAAATTCACTCCTTTTTTTTTTCTTTGTGTTTTTAATTTTATTCCAATGTTCCACATGACAAATGTCATTAAAAGTAAAATTAGAGCAATAAAAAACACATCACCGTGCTATCTCTTACATTCTCCCCATGAGAAGGTTGTTTGGAATTTCATCGTGGGTCTCAAATGATATTGATAATTCAAACCGTTCAAGATGAATGTCATCCATTCATTAGGAATACCATTATCAGTCATATGTTCAATGTTATAATATAACTAACTCCAACTGAACTGAATTTTGACCATATTTGATTTGAAAGGGTTGGCATTTATCTTGAACGATCTTAATTATTATTTATAGTCCCCACCGTGTAATTCCAATCAACCCACTTAAGGATGATGGTTTCAAAACCCCTGTTTGGACAAATCACCCAATGACAATCTAACAGGAAAAAGGGCATTAGAGAGAATCTTAAGGTATGAACCCACATCCGTACATAAAACAAGAGGGGTATTTTTTAAATTTTTTTTAAGAGGGCTGATTGGCACATAGGAGTAGGTGTAAACCAATAAAAATCTAATCATTTGTTAATTGTTTGCGGAGGAGTGGTCAGCGGTTGATACGGTCGATTCCTTGGAAAGGAAACCCTCTACTTTTCTCATTAGTCTACTATTACATGAAAAAGGGTTTCTTCTATTCTATATTCCTTCTCAAAAAGTGTGTCGGTACACTACAGACCAGTTAGGTGGGTCGTGCCAGTGGGTTATACATGTGGCCACAAAGAGGCTCCTAGGATCTATGGGACAAACCAGGAAATTTTTTTTGTAATTTGTCCAAAACTTTCCGTTTCAAGAAGTATATAAAAAATGGTTAATAGTTTAACCAGCATAATTTGATATACTCAACCATTATCTATATTTCAACCATTTACAGCATCGAAAAATAGGTGGCAATGTTAAAGTCACTAACTAGAGAGAAGTGGGGGTGCATTTGTGTAATGAGAAGACCATACATCCCACTATTATGTTTATTTGATGCAAATATATTTTTGCAATGGAAAAACATGGTCTTTCTCAATTAAAAGGATTTTTTTTTGTTTCTATAAAAAGGGTACCAATGCAGGATTTTTCTCTCCCATATAAACATAAACATGCAAGGCACAAAATGCTCTCATTGGACATACAAGTTCTTAGTTTTGCTGGAGATTACATCATTTGCCTTAAGCACAAACTTTATGGATAAGCAAGCACAAATTCATGGTGATCTTCCTAGATCAAGGTTATATTAGCTCTTGTCATAAAAAGAATAAAAAAGGGTTAGATTAGCTTCTTCAGAATCTTAGATTTTATGCGCCTTTACACTTGCAATTCCAGATAAGATGTAGGAACGCCAGCATGTTTGTTTGCATTAAAATTCATAGGGATTAAATACATAGGGTGATTAAATATAAAAATTAAAGGTGAATTTCCAAAAAGACGAACATCAATTTGAACCACCCTATGTATTCATAGCATCAAAAGAAATGTTATTTGATGCTCATATTTGAATATTCACATATGATATTCAGTTTTAATCACCTTATATATATTCAATTCTTATGTACTTCAATGCAAACAAATAAGGTCTAAGTATATGCACCAACATATTTATATTTGTTATTTTATTAACTATGATAAAAGTGTTTTTTTTTTTTTTTATTCATTCCCTCAAACCTTACGCCAGTTCTATCAAGGAGAGCATTTCTTTCTAGAAATTGAAGCAATAACACTACCATTCCATTCATATAATCCCACGCGTGTTGTCTGCAATGTACTTTTCTTCCTTTGATTATTGCGGTATGAAGCCTACAACACTTCCTTCGGAGTCCTTTCCTATTCATCTTCCATCGGTTGCATTGGTCAATTATGTACTGCTGGTGCTAAATCTTTTGATAGGCTGTTCACCAACCCTTTTCAACTGTAAAACAAAGAGTTCATTTTCATTGCACAAGGCTTGTTCCTTTGTTGGAATTAAGAGAATTTATGTCCGAGAAATTTTTAAACTATCATACATAGTGGAGTTTTTGAATACTCCTTTATACTTGAGCATCCAAAATTTCCACTAAAAAGTAGAGGAGCTGAAATTTTAAAATTCTAATAGGGCATTCGAGACATTTTAAGTTACTGTGATTTTAAAATCCTTGTAAAGAAACATGATAATTGCAAATGTTAGAAGATGAGCCATCACATCATGTTTAAAAAGCCCTAAACACTTCAAATTCTTGTTAAGAATTCTAGCAAAAAAACAAACGCATAGAGTGAAACATATTAGCTTGACATATTGTGGATTTAGTGTGCAGGTACATTACACCTACCCAAAAAAACAGAGAATTATCTTATCTAAGGTTGAAGCTTTATGGACCCTAGATCAAAAACCAAGATTATTAGATGGATCCCACTTTTAGTCAAACCTTATTCTATCTAATTCTATCCATTCTGCGTCTCCCATGATTGGTACGCATTTATATGGCCCTCACATGTCTCTGGAATATTACTCTGGGCGTGTTACGTGTACATGAATTCTAATTATCATCCGGCGGGGCTACTGATAGACATGATTTCATACCCTACGTTCGCAAACTTTAAATAGATGCATAAGGAAGTATAGGGACAATGTATAACTCTAAACCTGGGAAAAAAATTATATATGACTCCTTATTTTCGTGACATGTGCATATTTAAAGTACTCTTTGATCCAACAAAATTAATTCCTCTGATGACGGCATGACTCCCACTAAATCTACACAAATACAATAAATTCGGATAGATTTCGAATACAAGATATGAGAAAGCAAAATCATACCTTATAACTCATTTCTCTCTCTTAAGAGAAAAATATCTTGAAGTGTTTCTACCGAATTTTGAAACCATTAATTTAAGAGTCCTGCTATCGGTCCCGAACCCGGGACCGATTTTTGGACAAACAGCCCCCTAGGGGCTGTTGGATCCCAGGGCCCGGGACCGATAGACTTTTCGTTAATTTAAAGTGTTTGTCCTCATCTTCGCGATGATAGTCGACAGCATGTTCATCAACATATAAACGTCAACATCTTCATCAATATCACTATTGATGCATGTTTCTATATATGTTTACTTTCATAGCTTCGGTCTAGCATGTGGAGGTAGGCTTTACAGATATCCAATTTTTCACATTTACTATTCAAATATAATTGTATTTAGTTTTGGAAAGTTATAAAAGAGTTCTTTTTTTTTTTTTTTACAGAAGTTACAAGAGACTTTTAGGTTTCAAGTTTCAACCCTTCTGTAGTTCTGTTTAAATCAATTTTCTTGATTTGTGATGACACACTATATGCCGAAGCTTTCTTGATGTTTATGTTCTCTCATTTCACACACAATTATTGCATAATGAAGCTTAATGCTTAGGGCAAACCTAAACTGAAGATTGCTTAGGGCATGTTTATTTTATGTAATTGAATCCCAAGAAATTATAAGAATTTGTATTTCTAAGTGGTCGAAAATGAAGAATAGAAAGGAATTAATATCTAAAAATCGACCATCAAATAACCTCACTTTTAATGGAAATTGAACAAGGGAAGATGGAAAATAAATACCAAGCTATCTCCCTAGTAACTTAAATCCTATGAAAATTGAGGTCCCTTCTAGCTCAATAGCTTATATCCTTCGCCCCTCACCTCTTCATTATTTATTTTGTGGAGCTCCTTTAACAATGAATTCATATGTATTATATGCAAACAAATAAGCCCTGATTCAACAAATCTAAGTATGGTTGCTCCATCATCTTTAACTTCAGGTAAGTTTTTGAGTTTTGTACTTCATAGTATGGATCATATGAGCAATCAACAAAGTACCAAGACTAGACCTATTATTTCATAAATTAACATAGCAACCGTGTTAGTATGAGAATTTATCTCTAAATATCATCGTTAGTATGAGAATTAATCCAAATTGGTATAAATTCACAGTATTCATGCTTTGAGAACCGATGGTTGCTCTTGCTCCGTTTGTTAACAATGACGTGTCTTGTCCAATTGTCCAAAGTTCAATCCTTAGGTTTACAGTATTCTCCTATGTGTGTGGGTCAAACTATTCTCGTGTGTATGGGCACTCTTCCTACTGTGTGGCTTTCTCATGGGTCCAAATGGGGCTGGGGTTAAATAAAGAAGAAGAAGATAAGAAAAACACTCCATTAACTTTTCTCCCATTCTTTCATAAAATTGAATGGAACTCATCACGAGTAGAAACACAACACCGCAATTGCTGCAATTGAAAAAAAAAAAATTGCAGATCCCAAAACTATTGAATTTACAACAAAAAATGTCCATAGAAAATGTGCACCATAAACTCGATCCAAACTTAAAAGAACTTTTCAATTTGAGTCCAGCTGGGGCGAAGTTATTATAATTCCAAAGGGTATTCACAGTTACTGAGGCAAAATGCCACCTGCAAAATATAGAAAGAAAAGCTTTCAATCTAAATATCACAGTACTAGTAGGCCAAGTATACCTCTTCTCGATACTGTGAATGAAGAATAATCGGCTTCTCGTTGGAGTATCTGTCGTATTCATTCCCTCCCTCTCTCTCTCTCTCTCTCTCTCTCTGAGTTATGTGCAATAGTAGTAAGTAGTAACCATCAAAAAACCATTTGAAACTCGAGCCTCGACAGTAACATGCGCCCCTTGATATTATTATAAGCACGGTCAAACCCACATCAATTTTCAATAATTGAACTTAAAAGCTGGAGCCCTTTTTCCTTGTCAGTTTCATCTCATACTTCATTTCCCAAGGAAGCATTTTTCGAACACTGGCCTCTCATTTGAACCTGCTCCTGAAACCACCTTGAAACAGCAGCACACAACAAGCCTCACACCTTCTAAAAATTCTAATGCCTATCCTACAGCTCTCCCTACTCCTAACTTCTTAGACCTACTTAGGCCAATTAACAAGTTAGTGCTTTTATAGGAACACAGTCAATCTTCTCTCTTATTTTTATTGGTGTGCTGTGTGCATGAAGTTAGCACTACTAAAAACTGTGCTGTAGGAACAGTTTTGGACAATTGAAATTTAAAAATATTCAACATTGTTTATAGGCTGCTTGGGATGATCTAACTCAGCTTTTAACCTCAAATCTGGATGAATTAAAATCTAAACTGCACTCAATATTTTCCCTTTCGGAGCTTCCAAACATTTGTTGTGTCATTTTTTTTCATCTCCAATGTCTTTGTTTTGTCCCCTTTTTACCTATTCGGTACTGAGACTAAGAGAACACAGTAATTGGAGAAAGAAGCTTGCTTCCTTGAAAAAAAAAACAGCAGGTCATGAAAAAAGAAGTATGTTCCAGCAGAAAGAAGAATTTAGGAACTCTTGTTTTGAATACCAACCGTCCGTTAAAAGAAAGGCATCTATCTCTCAATATGTATGAAACGGGGGGAGACCAAAATTAATCTTGTCAAGTGCTAACAAGAGTCACGGAGGGGGAAAAATCGAGATAGAACTAGCTCCCCTCTTTATGTAGTGATATCTGCTAGTCCCATCAACTTGTCTTGTGTGCCCCCCGTTAGGAATGCATCCAATCATCATATGCAATGAATGATATCTCAATCTTATTTTCATAAAATGGCACACATGTTTTGTCCTCTGCATTCAAAACCAAATTTATAAAAGTTCCATTGATATGATTTAGTTAGGATATTCAAGCAATCTAAAGTTTCTTTTCTTTTTGTTAAAAAAAACCAAACCTAAACTCCACACATCCTGATGTTGCTTGTAAAGGGAAAATTATCCAAGACCGCTACGATATATAATTGAGTTATGGTTAAGATAACTGAGTCATCTAGTCAATAATATTACCAAGTAAAGACCATGGCTGTCCCACTCATTAATCGCATCATTAATCAATGCGATTGTAATTTTATCTTTTCCAAGTTCCATCCATTGATTTACAGGAGGGCTATGTACATTATTGATCATCTCTAACAATAATAAAAGAAAAGCTCCCGAACGGAAGTATGGCGTCTGATCTAAGTAGGAACATTCAATCTCATTTGTTAGTTATTAATTTCATTGTCTTAGATGATGACGGCTAATATAATTAACCTAGTAAACTTGTCTATATGAAAATAGCAAATTCACAAAATCTACTTACAAATGATGTGATTACTGGCGAATTGCCCACTAATAGAGCGAATAGGTTGAAAAGAGAGTTCATCATGGCTGAAGTTTCCCTACTAAATTATCATTGTGCCATGAAGACAATCATAAATTTTAAAGGCCCAAAGTTGTCAAGCTTTACAATCATTGAAAAAAAAAAAATTGCCAGTTAGAAGCATTGAATCCCTTGATGAATATCACTTTTATCCGGTTGAAATTTACACCTGCTCTATGCTCGATGGGCCCTGTGAGTTAGTGGGTGGGTTGACCAGAGCAGGTCCGGTTGGCTATACCAGTACCATTATCTTTTGATCAATCAATGGATTCTTCCAAAGTATCCATCCACGTCGCAGCCAGTCATAATCAATGGTACCGGATCACTGAGTGGTGGGCCCGACCATTAGAAGCTGTTTTGCAGAACTTGTACAGTTTCCACAGGGTGAGGACCCGAAAATTCCTCAATTTGGGACCTCCAAAGTCCTATCCCTGACCCTGCATTATATCTACTTTTTAGACTGGGGAATGCCTAGGGAGTGTACTAGTGGGACATGTAACTTTAATGGAGAGGTGATGTAGGGTAGCCCTTTAATTGATGGGTCACCCTCCTTTTTCTTGATGTGGGCCACCACCACAGAAATGTGATTACGAACCTCTACTATCCCATGGACAGCATTTCTTTCGGCTTTATTTTTCCTGTCTCGATCCGGACGCGTTCTCTCCACTTCTGCTGCATCTCATCCGTACAAGTAGCATTCATTTTTATTAGAGAAATAGATTAGATGGTACCTGTTTGATAAAATTACTTAATTAGTAAAGTAAAGTTAAAAAATCACTTCAAGAGATAATTAAAGAAGGGGTCAAATTAGAAAATTATAAATGACAAAAATTCAAATAGTGGTATGAGAAAGTAGTTTGCTAACTTTCTTCTTTAAAAACAAAGCGGGTTTTTTGCCCTTTAGGAGCATGAGAGATTAGTTTTTTTTTTTTTTTTTTTTTTTTTTTTTTTTTTAATGAGAGGTGGGAATTTTTAAATTTTAGTGCTTTTGCATTTGACCCTACGCTATTATATTAGTAAAATTACCAAGCTGGCCTCCGTCAGTGGAGGCGTGGAGGGCATGTCGGGCCGGGGACAGAATCGCCCACCCAAATCTAAAAAAGTTAAATTTTTTAAAACCCCCTAATTGAGTTTCTTGGGTTCGCCCTTGTGTCGGGCACTCTGTTTTGGCAATGGACTACAGTTAGATTGATTGATGAAATGTGAAACAGTGATTTAAATTAAAATACAAAAAATGGAAGGGAGTGAATTCATGTCCATATGTGATCAAGTTATCCGATAATAAATCTGAAATGAAAAGCGAAAAGTCATGACTTACATATGAGCAAGTGCCCCACAGATGTTGTACATTTCTTGGCCTGACGCATAGATGGCCTACCATATTATTCAAGGCAGGGCACATTCATGATGGGCTGGGAGACTTGATCATTAAGTTTTTAGAAGAAGGGACAGGGTGGGTGTAAACACTTTTTTTTCATTTGAATGTGTGCAGGCAACTGGGCATGACCCAGGACTTTAGAGGAGCATTCACCTTCCAATCCAACAGATCGAATACAGTACGGATAGAACACCTTGCAGTTGGCCTGTCCATGACAATTAACCATGGTAAGTAGGAAAAATGTTCTCCTGTGAGATCCACCTTTCATCAGTACAGTCCTTTTGGTGATTTTATCATCTTATAATTTGACATCAGATCTAATTTTGCACTAATTAAATCATCACTCACCATTTAATTGAATCTAAGAAAAAATATATATGCTTAAGGCGCCATTAAACTTTAAGACTATTATATTAAAGTTTGATATATCAAGATATTGGGAGTATATATTTTACAATGGAATTACATATGAAAATATATATTAATAAATTCTAGATAAATGCTTCCTAAAAACTATAAATATTATTAAAAACATGCATGAAAGAACGGCAACAAGTGTGAAAATTATATGTAGAGAGAAATGTGAGTTTACTGCAATCATAGATTTACATGATCAACCTATATCTTTCTGTACTAATTATAAATGAACAAAAAACAATAGCACGACAAAGTAAACAGAGGGGTGGGTAGTGTGTGTGAGAGGTTGTGTTAATTTGAATTCATGGAGCAAATAAAAAGAGAGAAACAAAGAAAAAAAAAGAAAAGGAGTTATCTCCTACTATGAACAAGGATTAAGGCCACATCTAATATATAGAGACAACTGATCAAGATAGTGGCACCACCATTGACATGGGTGGGCCCATGTAGCTCGAGTGGGCTTAAAATCTGTACAAGGAGATGGGACCCTGTTATTAATAATGAACCAGAGTGAGATGTCAATTTTCACTACCAACACAAGAGAATTTCGCCCGGATCAATATTCAATACCGACATGGACATGAAAATTTTTCAATCCCTTGTTCATCGTTCTTCTACATCGACAACCCTTTTAATGCTCTCGTGACACACTGTCTCATTCCCATTTCCCAAGTTGTCACATGGGCCTCGAATATATTGGGTCCCAAACAGACGTTTCGTGCAATAAATAAATGTGATCACTTCATTTCCATTTTGACTATTTCACACACCATGTTTGGGAAAAACATCAGTTTCCACCCCCATCCCTACCCTCCATTAGAAAAAATCAGAGCTAATGTCAACATCTATGGAGGAATAAATCCCATTTCCTTTCTTTCTTTCGCTTTCTTATGCAAGAAGAAGAGGAAATGGGGTCTTTATCAATGAGTCATGACGTGGTTTGAACCTTAGATCTCAAGCTATTATATGTACTAATGGCATCTTTGCAGAATATATTTATTAATATGGATGCAGATTGCGATGTTCCAAAGGAATAGATGGGGAATAATTAGTAGGGGGAAGAAAGACAACTCGTTTGAATAAACCAGTCAACAGAATGTGGGCCCCACTCATCACATTAATGTAATCATTTTTATTTTTTTTCAAAGAAACTTTCTTAACACGGCCAACGGGGCTGGAACCCATGAAAGAGCCATTCATCAAAAAAGAAGTACATGCATACATAAAAATAAAAACTCACAATCGAACCTTGGATTGCATACATAAAAATAAAAAATACAATCGAACCTTGAATAGTTAGGCAAAAGACTGGATATTCAATCAGTAGACAACCCCGCAATTTTGTTAAATGGTGCACTTAATGTCCTTTAAAGATGCGAAAACTCTATTGGAGAAAAATCATTGAGGCTCCTCAATGGGACAACAAATAGATATCCCTCTCTTGTATGGGCCCTTGAACAAATAAAACTCTAATAAGTGTTAGTATGAATGGGATTAATTATACAGAAGAAAAATACATATGAGTTTTCCATAATATTTTATTCAATTGCTTATATGTGATCAACATGAGGGTGTGATTGTGAAGTAAAAAATAACTAAAATCCAGACAATATGGGAATTTAGAATCTTAGTATGTTGAAAAGCAAGAGTCCCAACTCCCCTCCTTACTAGATCTAAACTCAACCTACATTTAGAGAACAAGGGTAGGATCTTATCTATTCATCAAGTGAGCTTATTCCGGATATTTCATAATGTAAAAATCATTCAAAATGAGTTCAGCTTTTTGGAAGTATCTCTGTGTTGAAATCATCCCTTCTTTTTTTTTTACATAACTAAAAAGAAAAATCCTAAAAGAAATAGAGCTCTATTTCTCAGCAATAGAGTGGAGAAAACCTTTTCTGAAGTGGGATGGGTGGGATTTGCTTTTCCTTTCTGCTTTTCCCTCTCTGCACCATCAAGCCTAATTCCTCCCATATTATTTTTTCAGGACAGTACACGCGCTCCACCAAACATGAACTAGGCTCCAGCCCAAACCCAGACCAATCAGTTTAAAATGTGGCCAGCTGGGTCCTGGTTAAACACATCTAGATTGATGGAGTGATCCAGACCATGTGGCCGGAGGACTTTTACCCACCACCTGAAGATGCAATTCAGACCTGACTGCATGCTTCACATGCTACAGCACGCAGGACATATTTGGGCATGGCAGGGACACAGATTCTACATAAAACTAATGCATCGGATGCGATACAACATGACAAGTTGCTCATTTTAAAGTTATCCATGCATCATACTTCACATGTATATTATTTTTGGCTGCATGAGAAGTGAGAGTAAAGTTTTAGCAGGTAATTTCCAGGACACAAACAGCTAACCAACTAGCATTGTTGTAGTAATCGCGTACGAGAAACTGAGTAGGAAAATGGTAAGACAGATACCCTCTCATAAAATAATCCGACATTTCGAACTGGGAATTAGAAGGCATCTGAGCATGAGAGATTGATTTGTTTGGAAGCATGTGTGATGGTTTAATATGGGGCGTGGAATGGCATCTAGTCCTTGCAAGTAAAATAAGAGGAAACCATGTGAAGTCAGACAGAAAAAATAACAAGAACATAGAGATCTTGAGCTAAGGAGAAGGGACAGGCGCGGAATTTAATAGCCTTCATCGTGTCATGCATGCATATTTGAAAATGGGCAAAAAAATATATAGTAAAAAAAACAGAGCCTGTGGTGAGATACCATTTGGTGTGTGTTGTTGGATTTTAAGAACTCAGCAGTTTCCACACCAAGTTAGTCCTTATCATTATTATCGGTGTCATTATAGTATCATTGAATCTTTACCCCCATTTATTTGGGGTAAACCTTTTGGAGACATTGGTGTCGAGGCTGTCCTTGAAAATGAGAAAAATGAATTGAAAACAAATAGTCTGCGGGAATCATTGACCCCATAAACAGTACATTAATATAAGATCCATTTTTTTAGGAGATTAGAAATGAAAATCCTCTTCAAAATTGTGTAACAGTATAAAATGCTTTTCGAACTGGTTTTAGAAAAAAAAAGAAATTCTTGTCAATTCTTTTCATGTGAGTTTACGAGTTCTACCAATCTATGGTGAATTGAAGTATAGTGAGGTGAAGCATCAAATCAAGAGAGAATAAAATATTAGGTGTTATGATGGTGTTTTATTTTTTAGTTGTTTGTATGGATTTTTTTTGACTTTTTGTATAGAAAAGTGGAGATTTTTTTTCCTTTAGTGGAGAAATGAGATTACTTTTCTTACTTTTTTTTAAAAAAATTGGGAGGAAACTTTGAAATTGTATACTTTTAATATGATCCATTGTCATTTCTTGTCTGGATTCACTTTACTTTAACTTAACTAGTTAATTGCCAAACGGGTCCAAATTTTTTTTCTCTCTACAAAAGATAGTTTAGAATTGAAAAATAGAATTCATGTAACTAATCTCAACGTAGTTCAAATGAGACTACGATGATGATGATGGATGGTGGTGCTGCGAGCAAGAGATTTGAACTCATGCACCTATATACACTAGACCATGACCTCATGCACCTACATACACCACACCATGTCTCTAACAGGTTGATCAACAGCCTAGGGATGGTTTAAAATTATGTTCTTTTGTAACTTTATAACCTATGTCATTTCTCACGGCTTCATTCAATATATTTGTTGATTTCCCCTTAATCTCTTGATTTCCTGAACTTGTAACCTATTATAATATATGAAAGTCGAGGAATTTATAGATTATGAGACTCACAAGCTCTAATTTTTTTAAACAACTAACTTAACAACTTCACCACACAATATTTATATTTAATTATTTATAAAGAAAAATATTAAAATTAATTGAGATGGAGCGAGACCGAGCCACACGGGCCGTGCCTGTGCTTAGTACAGGTTATTGGTTACCGTGCTGGTCTATAATTATGTTGAATAGTTGTGATTTTGGCCTTCCTATGTTCAGATCCAATATTCCACAGCAAAATTGGCAAACAACTCTTCTTTTTTTTTTTTTCTCTTCGTACTGTCATCCTTTCATAAACTCTCTTGCATTTATCACTAAAATTGGCAGACAATGCAATCCTTCACCTTGTCCTTGTTTGGGACAGGCACAGCTGGGTCAGCTGGGTTCTGCACAATGTAGGAGATCTTAACATGGATGCAACAGAATAAATTTCTTTGTTCTAGTTTAGCAAAACCCTTTCTTGAAATGTTCCACATTTCCTAGATAGATGCCATTTGGTTACACTGGATATTTTAGTTTAGAGAAAAAAAAGTGTATAGTAAACTGGTTAATAGCTCAAGGCACATCTAGATAAACATATAATTTCTAGTGTCTAAAGTCAAATTGGGGTCAAAGTGAAATGAATTCGGTTCTACATGTGTACTGAATTGGGGTTAAAATTGTAGAATTATAACGTCGAAACTAATGTGGTCTCTCATTTTCTTGTCAACCTCAGATGCATGGCAAAATTCAAACCAATATTAAAATGGGAAGTTGTATCATCAGGTGTGTATTGGTTTTCAAAGTGAATATCTAAGAAGTAAAAATGAGAAAAGAAATTAAAATTTAGATTATCAGAAAATGTTAATTTAAGGCCTGCTTCTTTGAATGAAATGAAATTTCTAAAGATTCTAAGAAATAACCTATCGAAGTGGTCAAAACTTTGGAAACGAAGGTGAAGACCCATAAATGGCCATTTCATTATAAGTTCATACGAGTTTATCTCAATGCAAACAAATGGGCCCTTAAATAATGTTTATTTGAATTCTTAGGTAGTTTTATTTATGTATTTATTTAAGTGCTAAATGAAATTGAAACCTTTATCACTAAATTTAAATGATAAATTAAAATGCCCAGAATAAATGACCTTCTCTTGTTGGACAATCCTCATATTTCACTCTGATAGGAGATGGGCCTATAATACTAATGATCATAATAAACGCTTAATTTTTTATAATGTTTTATTTAAATGTATTATACTTGAGAAATCTCTTAGGTTCAAATGTATTATACTTGAGAAATCTTAAGGTTGACCCAAAATACATTAGGTTGAAACTTTAGCATATCTCATACTATATTATAGTTGATAAAAGTCTTTCAACGGGCACCAAAACATATTAAGGTGGAATATTAACATCTCCCATACATGACAAAGGCATTTATTTTGAGTTAGGTATTAAATAGGTTGGACCCGTAGTACAACCTCACAGGAAATTCATAGGCAATAGAGAGAGAAAGATATATATAGTTTAGGATTTTATAAACTATCCTCTCTTTTTTCTAGGCTGGCCTAGTGGCCAAGATCTAGGGGTGTAAATCGAGCCGAGCCGCCCAGGCACGGCACAACCTAACACGAAAGAAACCATGTATGGTCGTGCCAGGCCGTCAAAGAATGGGCAGTGTTTGGCCAGGGAGCCCTGGGCAGTGGCATGGCCCGGGTCCTTAGCAATGCCGTGCCGGCCCTAGGTGCTTGGGCACCGCATGGGACGGGCCAGCATGACAATTATATATAAAAATTTTAATTTTTTTTATATAAAGGTTAAAACAATTAATTAATTTTTTTTTTTATAAATTAGCATCAAAATTTGTGCATTTATTTTAATAATATCAACATTTTTTCAACTTGAGAACCCCTAAAAAGTTCATATAGTCTATTTCAATTTATATATAAAAAAAATAAAAATAAAAATAAATAAAAGTGGGATGTGGGGCAGCATGGCCCAGTCCAGCACGGCACGACCTAAGCCGTGCTAGGACACCCGCCAACCTAGCCTATGAATCTTCACGGGCCAGCACGGCACAACCTAGGCATGGCTTGGGGCCAGCCTGAAGCCGGCACGCCCACTTTACACCCTAGCTAGGATACTACCAACCTTGAAGATCCAGGGATCGATCCTTGGGCACGCGTGTGTTACCGAGATCCCTTGGTAACATCCCTTGGTTTTTATATATATTAAAAGTCCTTCATGCTATTGGCGACTGCAACAGTGACTTGGAAAACCAACAGAAGTTAAGAGTGGGAGCCTCCAACGATTCCTACTTGGTGAATGAATCTGGATCCTCTGTTGTCGCTACTATTACACGCTCCCTATGTAACAGCTCGACAGAACTCCACCATAGGGCCCACATAATGATAATTCAGACCATCCAAAATGAATATCATCCCCTTCATTAACATATCCTCAAACTTCAGTTCAAAGGAGTGGTCCTACCTTTCAATTAAATGCATGACTGAAATGTGATTAATGCCACATCAACACCCAATCATATTTTAAATCATGTGTTCGATCAGACGGTGTACCCTGGGACTCATATCATGTACACATGGACCCTAGGACTCAAAAGATCATCAACATCATCATCATCATTGTGAGATCCCACATGCCTGGGCTTGCCAATCTTGTCTGTTAGCTTGCTTGTCTCTCATGGGGTTTGAACTACACTAAGTCGAACATCGAAAATAATTAAATCATGAGTTATGACCTTGGACATATGAGTGCACGCAAGCCTTAACTCCACATGAGGCCTTTTAAAATCGTGCGGTAAGATTGGATTAAAATCTCATGAGCCAAAGCGAGCCCCAGTCATCACAGAATGGTATAAGAGCCGAGAACAGCACTATTTCCGGAGGAAGTGAGATCCCACCTACGTAGGCATATAAGTGCAGCCTAGCCTTAACTACACACGAAGCTTTTTCAAACCGTGCAACTCTGTTACCTCAATTTTGTTTCTCCATTTAGATTTATTCTAAAATAATAACAAAAAAAAAAAAAAAAAAGATTGGGATCATTCCACCGCATACCCAACCTGCTTACATCCCAGATCTTAACCATTTGATAGTCAACATGACTAATATTTTCAAGCCGAACCCCTGCCTGGACGATTTGGAATCAAGACATACATGCCTGGCTATTGAATGAGAAGCGCAGTGGCAGGGTTGAAGTGGTAGGACGCGATTGAATACAATTCTAACAGCACATGGAAATAGCCTATTACAACTCACCTTTTAGAAATAAAGAAAAGATAATGAGACATGCTGCTGTGTAGAAAGCATAAATTGTCTTCATTGGCCCAATTTAGGCCTGGTTTTTGGGCCTCCAACACCTGTGGATAGGCTTTATTAACATACCTCAATATATTGGAAATCATTAGTGTTCTAGAAATTGGGATTGTACACCACGTGACCATACCAATATGCCAAAATGGTTAACAAATTGAGGTCATGGACTCTGTACAGAATTTAAGGGGCGTGGTGGGGAATAGAAGAGACTCAAGTATAAAAGGTCATCTTACAATGGAACACTGTAATGGCTGTAATCATCCACCAGTGTGGAATATGTGAACCTTCAATACCCTACGTTTTCCCCGACCTTTTCCAATGATGCACTCTAAGCCACACACATTTCCTTCTAAAATTCCATTTGCACGTGCTAAAGCTGCCCACCCAGATCCTAATATAGTGCGGCCATCCTTCATTGATATTACTTTCACTCGCCATGTCTTCCCTTTTGGATCATGTAACAGAACTGAATCCTTTGTTCCCATGCCACTTGCATCCAGGAAAGTCCTTGGCACTGGCTGCATTCAGTAACAGCAGCATTATGAATAAATTTCTAAGACAACTATAGATTAAAGAATAATATTAATTGAGAAAAAGGTCAAAAACCAACAATGAGCATAAAATTGAGATTGTACAAGCAGCAGTGGTGGTAGGAGTTTCTTAACCACTAAAGGGAATTGATTCTTTTTTTCTTTTAATAACCCAGGGTATCCCTCCGAAGGGAATTGAAATCTATTAATGAAGAGCGAAATAAAGAAGGAAACCAAAAGGCACAAATACCCATCCCCAAGATGGAGACCATCCCAAAAGGACAAATAAACCAGGCTTTGCCTACAAGATAATCATATTACAGTCCAAACATCAACGTACACAATACTCCCTCCTTAGCTGAAGGCATCCCCATCTGAGTTGGCCCCATAAGCACATGTGAGAAAGGCACAGCACAATCATGAAAAGGTCAGGTCATCTGTCCAAGAAGGTGTTTTTATTTAAGAGCACAAGCTATCTCACCCTCTAGAAACTCCTCTGCTTACGCTCCTAAACCCCACGGCCCTAAGAAATTGGGGCAAACTGATACACGTCAAATTCTGTGCACCACAATTGATGCATCATCTTAAAGTGGGCCATGTGCTTTGTGATTATGGGACCTAAACCTGTTTAAAGAGTCCTAAATAATAGGAGCTATTTGACCCAGTTTCCCTTTGAATGAGTGAGAGTCACGTTGGTAGGTTGTTAGCATTATTTGAGCTTTTGTAGGAGAATGTGGATGTTGGCGACTTAGAGTCTATGTGAAATAGTTGTAGTCTTTGTATTTAAAGGAGAACTTGTAATAAAATGATCATCGCTGATTTTCCATTAGAAGTCTCTTTTAATTTGGTGCAATCTCCCATATGAGATATTATCCTCTCTTCGCTTCCTTTTGAGCAAAGAGTTCATATCTTCACCAAAGCTCGAGGTCGCAAGAAAGTTCATATCAATTGGTATCAGAGCATCAACTTGGCATGACAGAAGGAACACAAGGATTCCAGATGGAGGAGCAACAATGCATCCTACAAAATTCTCAGACAAGGCTGAAAGAGGCCTTCGAACGCCAAAGGAAATTGCTAGCCCGAATACTACAATGGCATCAACCTCCTCGATCCACTTGCCGCCCAGGCCACCATCAATGGTTGCTTTGGTGTCTTCCACGTGGCATACCCCTCCTTGCTCAACGAGCTGAGGGACCCATACCTAGGGATGTCAAATGTGTCGGCCCAGCCCGCTCCAGTCCGTCAGTCAACTGCTCGTGGCCCGGCCCGACCCAGTCAATGGCACAGCCCGTAAGGCACGGCCCGTGCCAAGGAGGCTGGGCCCGTTTGGCCCTGGCCAGCCTGGCACGTGGGCTGGCCATTTGGGCCAGGATCGGCCCGCCAGGATCGGCCCGCCAGGATCGGCCCGCCAGGCACGATAGGCCTAGCCCGCTAGGCACGGCCCGCCTAGCTAGCCCAAAAATGGATATTTTTAAAAAAAATCTTCATTTTAACTCCCCAACAGCCATAAAACGGTCATATAAGGGGTATTTTGTGTCCTTTTTCAATTTTACAAAGTCAATAAATACTCTAACCCTCTCATTCTTTTTCTTTTAATCAAAGTTTTATTTACAAAAAATAAAATAAAAATACAAAGGATGTCAATCATTATATAACAGGTGGGCCCGTTGTGACAAAATCACTGTGAAAATTGGGCCCAAATAGAACACAAACTTCTTTTGTGCATTTTTTATTTTGGCACCTACCAAACATCACTATTTGCCCATCATGTATTAATACGGAAATGTGGAAATGATAATAACAATGAGAAACTTTATGGAAAAAATTGTAAACAAGGTAATAATATGCAAATAGCTGCTTTTAAAACCAATGCATTTATGTTGATTAAATTAAAAGTATGAGAAGCAAGGCTACAATCGTGGACATCTGGATCAGCATTTAACTCGTGAACTTTCTTTACCACCTCCTCCTCAGATACTTTCTTTTATGAACCCGTCATCAACATCATCATCATGAAGGCTTGTCTGATTAACTGAGATCGGCTTTAAGAGTTCTATTATTAGACCATAAGATATATTATTAGACCTTAGCTAGGAGGTGTTGGTTTTGATTTTGACCATCGATTATAATTTTGACCTACGGTTATATAACTACTCATGCGATTACCCATCTTTTTTTTTTTCATCAAACCACCCATGTTTTAGTTGTTCCTATGTGACTGTATCTTTTTGGTTGATTATAATTTTGACCGATGGTTGTGTAACTCCTCATGCAACTAACCGCTCATTTTTCCATCAAACCACCTATGTTACAATTGTTTCTAGTAATTATATCCTTTTTAGCTCCTATTTCTCTATTTCTATTTTATCCAACTTATTTCATGGAAAGAGGTAAATTTTTTTAATATGTGATTATTTATTTTGCAATACAGTGCATTGTAGGAAGATACCGAGCTGAACACGGATTATTGGGCTAGTATGTATTATGTAGGGTTTATCCTGGATCAATCAAATTAATCCCCATTCGCTTCATATTTCCTCCTTGACTTAAAATTATGATAAATTATTCTAGCCCTAACCTAGCTTAATCTATTAATCTAGGGCCAGTTCGGCGGTGACTGACCCATAATCTTTGTGTTTGATTTTAGAGGCAAATTGAGGATCTTCGCATAGATTTTAAAGTACACACTTCCCAAGCACACACCTCCATCTTGTCCTCTAGCTAAGTACACTACTTGGGGTCCCCTGACATGTGGGTGAGAATCGAGAAGTACTGCTTACTTTTATAAATTGTGAGGTAGAAATATGACAGGGAATAATTAGGTGGACAATACATTGTTTCACAATAGACCATAAGATTAAAAATATATATATATATATATATGTGAACAGGCCCGCCTGGCCCGGCCCGGCCCGTTTGACATCCCTACCCATACCTAGAGCTCGTCCCTCATGTCATGCCGAAGACTTTGAACGAACTGGAAGCCAATAAAAGGGCCAACGCCCAGTGCGTCAGTCTCACATCGTCAATCTCAATAGTTGTGACGAACACTAGCTGGCCCCACCATGTCAAGACCTCATGGGCCAATCTCAACTACTACAAGAATCAACAAAATGGCATCCAATATCCAAGACGATGGCGGAGAAGACGGCGTGGGACTACTTGAAGATGCACTGGGTTGATATCGCGTCCGTACATCAGTTCACTTGTCTTGGCCACCCTCTCTTACAATAGGGCTTGAACACACACATCACATGGATCTATTGGGCCTTCTCCAAGTCAGTTACTGCCCAACAACTGGGGTCTGGTATGCGTGGCTTGGGCCTCGGAGCCTTCAACCTTGACTGGTCCATAATATTCAACCCGCTCATCTACCCCTTCTTTGCCATGGCCAACGTCTATTTCGGCTTGATCATCAAAACCTATGTTGCGCTTCCCTATGCTTGTTGGACACTGGATCCATACAATGCCAAGACATTTCCTCTCCTCTTCTGACTTGTTCACAACCACTGACCAAAAGTATTACAAGTCTGAAATAGATATGTTTGGATATGATTCACAAGCACAAATACATCTAAGTTCTTTCTCTGCTCTTACTTCTGGTTTTGGGTCTGCCACCAATGCATCGACACTCACACATGTAGCCATTTCAATGGAAGGGAGGTATATGAATGCTATCAGGCTTCATGCAAAGGCAGGGATGACATACACACCAAATTGATAAGAAAGCACAAAGACATACATGAATCATTGTTCTACTTCTTGCTTGTTGTGTGACTGGGAATATCTCTCATCATGTGCATTACCCAGAAACATCAGTTCCAACTTCCTTGCTGGGGTCTTCTCTTTCCATGTGGTATCGCCCTTGAGTGAGTAATTACTCTTCCTATTGCCATTATAACCGCCACAACAAATCAGGCACGGGGCTGAATATTATCATAGAATATATAATGGACCTGATACTGTCGGGACTCGGGAAGGCCAATGGCCAGGGTGTGTTTCAAAGTCTATGGATATATAAGCATGACCCAGGCCATCTTTTCCTCTCTGATTTCAAGATCGGCCATTATATGAAGACTCCACCTAGATCAATGTTCTTAGTTCAGTTTATTGGCACCATAGTAGCAGGAACAATCATCCTTGCAGTAGCATGGTAGCTGCTAAACTCCATTGATCACATATGCCATGATTACCTCTCGCCGCCCAACAGTCATTATTAATTCTATGGCAAGGGGCACCTAAATCAGATGCTACTTGGGAACGTTCCAGATTGCTTGAATATCCTAAACGCTGACCTTGTGGACAAGGTTAGTCTAATGGGGGTGGATTGATACATGTCAAATAATGTGCACCACAATTGATGCATCATCTTAAAGTGGGCCATGTGCTTTGGGATTATGGGACCTAAACTTGTTTAAAGAGTCCTAAATAATAGGAGTTATTTGATCCAGTTTCCTTTGAATGAGTAAGAGTCACGTTGGTAGGTTGTTAGCATTATTTGAGCTTTTGCAGGAGAATGTGGATGTTGGAATGTAAACGTTGGAGACTTAAGAGTCTATGTGAAATAGTTGTAGTCACTGTATTTAAAGGAGAACTTGCAATAAAAATGATCGTCACCGATTTTCCATTAAAAGTCTCTTTTAATTTGGTGCAATCTCCCATATGAGATTTTATCCTCTCTTAGCTTCCTTTTGAGCAGTGAGTTCATATTTTCACCAAAGCTTGAGGTCGCAACTTGCAAGAAAGTTCCTATCACAAACACTAACCTAATAATCGCGGATAAGTTTGACAATCCCTGCTACGCCCAGATAAGCAGTCTACTAGCATCAATGGTTAGCTTCCATCAAATTTTCCAGCAGCAGGGACCAAATGGAGTTCTATAATCCTCAATAACCTCCAGCCAGTTACGATCCAGAAGAACCGGCACTTCTGGTGGGACTCCCACAGAATTTTCGATACCAACGACTAAGATATCACTCTTATAACTAAATCAAGGACAATAGAGAAGAAAAGTTAAGGACAATGGAGAAGAAGTACCCTAGGTTCCTCGCTCTTATACCATGTTAAACCTAGGGTTGGGCATTTGGAAGAGAAGTTAGTAGTAAAAGAAGAAGAAAGTCTCATTGTGTAGAGGTCAATTGAATGAGTTTTGCCTAAGACTCTCTTCGTGAGGCATTGTGTAGTGGTCTATTAATAATAACTTGTGTAAAAACCACATCAAGGCCACTCTATTAAATAAATTATGGGCAACAAAGAAGAAAAATTACAAAAGGGTCATTCCTTCCTACTCATCAACAAAGTCCAACACATTCCATTCCCAGAAAAATTTGAAAGAAATTTATTGGATGGCTATCAGGTCTAGAAGCATATGACTTCCCATCCTATGATACCTGGATATTTCAAAATAGGCAACATATCGTGTCGTATAATATCAAATACTTCATTTTTGTGTAAAACTCATATCTAATTTAAGTGTGTCTCTATCATGTATCTGGGAATCAAAGCTCCCATCTCAAAAGCTACTGCTTTCACTTCACACTCTTCAATCTTTTCTCCAGCCAATCCACTTGATCTTCCCCAATCATTCCATACTCCAAGTGATTAAGTCAAAGCAAGCAACCCCAACCTTATCATTGTGTCAGTTTCGGTATAGAAAAAATAATTGCACATATTTCTTCTCTATCATCCAAATGCTCAATTGATTATCCCCACTTCCAAGGACATTATCCCATTGGATTTTCCACGAGCCAAAGTATTATCATGGAAGAACTTTGTGTTTCAATTGACACCCTTAAGCCATTATTGTACCCTTTGTACCACTTATCTCTTATTCAAATAATTTGCTCTTACAAAATTTCGTGCAACTCTACTCATCCGTAATAAAGCCCTGCTCTTCTGCACTATCTATGGATTGGATTCTGAATGGCTTCCAATTTAACAGCTTCTATGTGAATACCCACTGTTTATTCTTGGTTTTGAGGATTTCTTGTTTTCTTTTTCTTGGTAGGACCTATTCAATACTTACCAGTACTTTTTTATTTATATTTTTGAATGGTAATACTTACCAGTACTTATTACTGCACCATTACATTTTGTGTACAACTTTAGCATAGTCCATTGTATTGAGCCCTTTATGTCAGATAGTCTATCAGTTTTCTTACATTTCAATGGGGAAAAATGTTCTAAAGGAATATAAGTAATGATAACTTTACTATTAGACATGTTCTAAAGAAGAATTTATACTTTGTAAGAAATCTCAAATATAATATATGAAATTTCATGTTATTGATAGGATAGGCTTGCCTGTATCCATATCCTATATTTCCAGAAGTGCATAGTTGTTCCTTGATCCCTACCACTATGTCCGTACTCAAGCATCATGCCCTTAAAGCCTTTCATCTAAAGCTGTTACACCCCAACCCGAACTAATCGCGATTAAGGCTAGTTAATTGAGATTAATGTTAATTAAGCATGAATAATTGGGTTAATCAAGATTAATGACCCAAGAGAGAGATCAATCTCAAAAGACACATTAAGCCTAATGAAATGGATTTGAATGAAGTAGAATGGATTAAAATGAGTATAGACTCAAACAAGGTGAACTAAGGACTTTTTCGTAAATACGGGTTTTCACGTATTTCATCAAATACGGAAATTCTTGATACCAACGTGTGTATCTCGAAGAGTACGTCAACTTTCATAGTAGACACGATTTCATTTGACCTCAAATGGGCCAAGTGGTGCCTCATTTGACTCAAAATGTAAATGTGATAAATGAGAGGGGGTTTTGTTGTGAAAGCTCTTATATTAGAATCAAATGAGAGAGAGGAGCTCATTCTTCATTTCCATGTCAAGAGAAAAGCCCTAGAGCTCTCCATCTTCTCCCTTCCTCTTCCATTCCTCTTGTTGAGAGTGAGCTAGGAGTGATTGTAGTGGACTTGGAGGAGTTTGTCTTCATCATCATCTTCTTCCCTAAGCAAAACCTCCATTGTTGAAGAGTGGAGCTTTAGAGAAACATCAAGAACTCTTCCCTTTAAGCTACAAGTAAGTAAAGGACTTCCTTTGTGATTTCCCAAGTCTATTAGTGATTAAGTAGTGATTTCTAGCACAAATGACTCATGGGAGTCCATTTGTTTGTTTTTGTGAACTAGGGTTTGAAGTTTGGGGGTTTAATCTCAAGCCAAACTAATTGAAAGAGGGTTTTGGTTAATAGCTTCCAAAGGCAAGTATAAACCTTGCTTGTAATTCATATTGATCATTGTAATTGTTTATAGAATGTATGATAGATTTGCCATGGGTTGTATGCATTTTTACATGGAATTAGGGTTTATTATTAGTGCTTAATGAAGTGATTAGGGTGGATAATGAATGATTAATAGTAATGAATGTGATTGGATGATGAATGAGGGGGGAACAGGAGGTTCCATTTTGCCTTGCAGGTTGTGGAAGTGTAATGGAGAAAGAATGGAAAAGGAGAAAGAACTGAACAGAATTCGGAGTGAAATTCTGCACAGTTCGCTCGAGCGAACTGGGGGTTCGCTCGAGCGACCTAGACTCTGTCTGGGCGAAATAAAAATTTGTGCAGTTCGCTCGAGCGAACATGTTTCTGTGAGAGTTCGCTCGAGCGAACAGTGTGTTCGCTCGAGCGACCGATGTTCTGCCTGAGGTCCGTTCGAGCGAACAGTGGGTCCGCTCGAGCCAACCTGTTTCTGGCCCAGTGACACTATTTAGTGAAAATTTGAATTTCGAGTTTTGGATTTTACGAGAAATTGGACTGTGACTCTTAAGTATAAATACGTTCCCGATTAGTTTTAAGACTAATCATGGGTTAATCAAACTATGAGGGATTAATGGTGTTTTAAAGAGAAGAAAAAGGGGTTCCTTGGGTGAACCATACAATTGGGAAGGCCTAAGCTCCATGGGTGTTAATTAAGGGGACTTGAAATGCACATACTTAAAATACAAATGTGATGTCCATCAAGAATAACACGTGCATTTGGAAACCAACGGTTACACCCGAATGGTTGTTTAGGATTGAAATAGGATTGGAATAGAATTGAGTAAAGCCATATGTGGTGAGTATTACTCTCATTGTGTCATTGTGATCGATCTAATGAGATTGACATTATTGTCATTCCTTTCTTTTGTCATGAAAGGAATCATTGCACTGAATTGGATCCATAAGTGGATTTCTTACTGACTGTTATTGATCATTGAGTCTGGCACTACCTAGCGATTGTATTAGAACTCCAAGTGAGTTCAATGAATAATGAATGACTAATCCTGCTGCAGCAGATGGTATTGGGGGTGTTCCGGAGCTCCGTGGTGATGCTAGTGTCCCTGGCCCGGATACTAGTAAGTCCCACTATATACATTCCGATCATACCTTCGGGTAGTGATTGAAGCCTCCCTTTGAGGGGAGATGGTAAATGAATAAATCCCGATCATATCTTAGGATATTGATTGAAGCCTTCCTTTTAGGGAAGATGGTAATGAATTGAATGAAATACAATTTAAGGATGCTATGGTAGTTGCCAATTTGTATAGGTATACTGACTGTCATTGTTCATTATTGCTACTGTAGGATTGTCTAGATTTATCTAGTGTTGAACTGTCATTAATGCAAATGAATGTGTTAATACTTTATTGCAAGAACTGTTTATACATTGTTGAACCGTCGTGTTCATTAGTGTTATTGATGGCATTACAGGCCAGGTTGCCCCTGCCGGCATCGCAGCGCCCCCGGCGCCAGCGGAGGAGACCGCTCCGGTTCCTCCAGGAGGATTGATAGAATGGAACCGGCGGGATACCCTCTGATGTGGTATTCGGGTGCGAGTTGGAAATTGGAACATTTTGAGAAATGTTTTGATAAACTGTTTATAAATTTATTTTGGGAATGGAATTAATGATTTGGAAATGTAATTAATGGTTGTCTGCATAGTGTTTTGTATATGCAGCATTTGTTAAATGTATATTGAAAAGATACATGTGGAAGGACTGTATTTTGTATACATGTAAATATTAAGTTGTAAATGTCAAATATATATTGTTTTCCGCAAAAGTTTTATATTTGACAGGTTCTTGTGATTGATATCCCTTGTGGATCTCGTTTTAACTTCGGTTAATTCGGGGTTTACGGGAGTAAGTATGATAATCACGGCTCGGCTCGGGCCCGGGTCGTGACAAAAGCCATGCAAGTTAAAAGAGCAAGGGCGTGGGCACACCGCTGACACTCCTTTACTCCAACTAGTAGTTGAGTTCTTGAATTGAACCAAAATACAGAAGTCCAAGATCATCCATAAGGACATTTATTAATTTAAAGTATTCATAGGAAAATTCCTTAATTAATTGTGATGTATAGTTGTCTTAGATCATATGTTACTAGCAAACATGCCCGTGCAATATAATCCATAATATAAAAAAAATTTAAAATTTTCTAAGACATGTAGAATATGATAATTTCTAAGACAATGCATACCATTCTTTAGGTCATGGGTTCAATTCCTATCCACCACACGATTTATTTATTTATTTGTTTTTAAAACATGAATAGAAAATCATCCATTAGAATTTAGGAAACCTAACACAAGCCATACCAGTCACCAGGGGGCGGGTGGTTATTGGGCAGAGAAACTGTCATTCAGATCAGGTTAAGGTCAGCCTAAACTCGAACCCGACCTGACCCATTTCCATCCGGTCAAAATTGAAATCCCAAATCAGTCTCTTTCATAATAGTGTTTATGTCCATTGGTTACAGTAGAGTTTGCATGAGTTGAATATAAATTTAAGGGCACCGCAGTACACTGCTCAAAAGTATTCTATTTGTGTCTGTTAACGTGAAAAAACTTGATATAATCTAATAGAATGTTGGACGAACTTGAATTTCGGTCCACACCATGATGATATTGGACCTCAGGGAAGTAAACCCCCCCCCCCACACCACACACGCACACACAACTTAAAAAAAAAAAAAAACCATCAAATCCCTTCTCATTGATGCATTCCCTGCTCTTTCTTTTATGCTCATTTTCGTATCACATCTCGTACCTCATAACTATTGCTCAGATGTTTACGACTTGCAGTCTTTCAAAATACTAAGCATACTTAAAGAGCAAATCAAAATAATTTTACAGTAAAGAAGAAATAATGAAATGAATGATGGGACCAAAAAAAAAAAGAATCACCATTTTATACAGCATTCTGTGTCTCCAAGATACAGTATAATGTTGATGCTTTATTTTGAAGGGGCAGGAATCTGTATCAAACACAAAGTTTCTATTACTCCCAGCAACAAATCTCCTCCATGATCACAATTTTCTACATATATGATGCAAGACTGTAACTAAAATGGATAAAAGAAGCAGATCCTTGATAGAGTATCAAAAAAAGAAAATAGCTATACGGACTCACATTTCTTTTTCCCAAGACATTGACAGGTGTTGGTACTTTCAAAAAATAGTTCTTGTAATTGTTCTTCTGCCACTTCCTTGTAAGAACCACATTCATGCTTTTCTGAAGCTTCTTCCTTTTCGCACCCAGAACTGCTTTCATCCTTCTTTATCATTGAAGTTTCTTCCTTCTCGCACCCATTTTTACCAAACATTTTTACATCAAATTCTGAATTTCCTTGATATGTAAAGACCAGAACTTCTCCCATTTGTAAAATATTTTCTTCCACAAAAGCAGGCCACCCATTTTGGAAAAATAGGTCATTGCCAACCGTGTTCACCTTTACATCCCAAACTCTCCCAGTAGGGCTCCTAAGAATGGATTCACAAGGGACCTTTCCATTGAAGTGCTTAATAAAAGCTGGCGGTATCCGCTGCAAAACAAAATATGACAATTTAATTAGTGTATGATCTAAGAGAAGTATACATATGTAAATGGAAATGCACAAAGTAATAAATATGAATCCATGGGGAAGCTTTCTTGTGAAGCAAACATAGTCAAAGAAAGATGAAATAACTTGAGAGGCAGAAGCTCAAGAAAGTTTTTCAATGACTCTTGGATGAAGAAGTCCACAAAAAGATTGTTAGTGATATGGTTACTTATAGGTCTGTTTCGGAAAAGGCTGAGAAAAAATCTAACAAATTGGTGAAATTATGGAGGTTTTTCTTGTTAGCAAAAAGGAAGTTCTACATAAAATGGTTAGACAATTTGTTGCAGAGAAAGGAATTTTACAAAAGCAGTGAAGATGGTTTTCTCAAAGAGAATAAGGTTGATGCCTTTGCAATGGTCTGAATTAATGAGTGCCAAGGATAATGCTATAAAGATGTTGCATTATATAATGAAAGTGAAGACTATTGCGATGTGGTTCCTCTAAATGCTATTTGTGATCATGATGGACGGATGTTTGAACAGAAGATGAATATTGGTCAAGCTGTTTCTGCTGCTTTTGGAAGAAAAGGATGGCAATATCCATTCATCTTTTCAAGGGGTTTTCGGATAATAGCCGAGATAAGATAAGTTATACACCACAAGCCTAATCGAATTTGAAGAAAATTGTGATGAAATTCCCGCAGCCTCACAAAATAACTCCAGCTATTTCCAAAACTACAGCACATAATCAAACTACCCAAAATAAGTTGCAGAGTTAACTCAGTCCAAATGGCTCAGAGGATATGGGCTTTGACCAGCTGATAGGGAGCAACCAATGCAGTTTATAAGCATTCAAAAGTACAGCTCAACAACTTTAGATGCTAAATGACTTACACAAACAAGTCCGTCATTGTGCGTGATGAGTGCTTGGGCAGCAGTAGTTCCTATGGGTATGCTATAGATGAATTCCAGCATAAGCATTAAAAGGGTTGATTTTTTACACATTTTTCTTTTGGTTTAAGAGATACTCCCAATCACATGGGCTCTTTATGAATCAAACCTCTAACAGAATACAGGCCCACCTACTAATAATACATAGAAAAGCCCAGCCATATAATGGGTATATACCTGAATAAGCAAATCGATCAGTCCTACCTTACATGTGACATGTGAACAGAGATGGAGTCAAATCAGTCCACATCATAGGTCCAGAAAAAAAATTCAGATATTTGGCTAGGTTAATGCAGCCAAGGACTTTCGTAACGTAGTGATTCAAAAATGGCAAACAACATGAATCTGCACTCAAGGGTAAGGATCCAACTGTGAAACTGGCTAACAGTGTTATGGACAGCTCCATAACCTTGGAAATTTCAATCCCCTGATCCTCTTAAATTATTCATTTATTTATTTATTTGGGGAGAGGGAGAGAGAGAGAGAGAGAGAGAGAGAGAGAGAGAGAGAGAGATGGTCCACAATTTTATGAAAACCGAGTCGCCTGTTGGGAAAGTCCCACATCCCACATCATCGCATCACCCGAGTAATGGGTTTGATGGGCGGATTTTCCACCTATCTGCTTAAGCCTTTGGGTTAGTACATGGTATTTTACATCACCATCAAGATAGGCGCAGATCAATCCAAATAAAAAAAAATTGCATGGCAATATTTGTGTACAGGACAAAACCTTTACACAACTAGGTTTTCAACGAAATTCCCAAGATAGATTTCCATAGAAATCAGCAAGAAGAATCTTATTTCAAGAAAACCATACCAATAGCTATTCGAGTTACATTCTATATTAGAGTAAAAATATGGCTCTCTAAAGCAGTTTTTTATTTTTTATTTTTTATTTTCTTGGCATATTCCAAAGGAGTAGAATGAAGAAGTAGATTCATTGGCGAAATTTGGTATCCAAGAAAAATACTGTGATTGGATCTTCATTAATGTTGGAGCTTTTTATGTTCTTGTCTGAAGAAGGTATAGTACCTTCATAGACTGTTCTCTTTGCTACATACTTTTGGGTAATTCTATTCAGGAACTACATCAAACATTAAGCGCTCATACTAAAAGATTCAATTAATTAATTCTAAGAAAGATCAACTACCCTTGCAACAAACCAAGAATCATGCAATAGAATTGAAGACCCATATAATTTCCAATAGTCTAAAACTGCAGAATAAAAAATAAATCAGACCAAGAACAAGGCCACGTAGTTATAGCTCCTTCTACAATGAAAACATAGCTCTTCGAAAGATTAGTTTTTTTTTTTTTGGAAAAGGGGTTCATATTATACAATAAGACTTGTATGATTTACCGAAACATAACAGAGCCTGAAAAGACAATGACAAAAGAGAAAGAAAGAAGTAGCTAGTTATCAACCAGTTTCTGTGTATAGTCCAACATTAAGAACTTGAAGAAGGAAGTCCCTCGTACGGTCTCGCGCTCGCTAGGCCTTGAAGAACGACCCCTTCGTGTGGTCGCTCGTTTCCTACCCATCATCTTCCACAGAGAGAGATTTTGGTCTGGTTCAAAATAGACCAAGTGTTTCTTTTTAGGCTCCGTGTTGCCAAAATAAACTGCGAGTCCAGCATTGTGGTGTATGTGGGCTCCAATGGTGTAGAACTGGGCTCATATTATTTCTTACCCAATTGTTAAAAGGACTTGCATTTTTAATGGCTTGGCTAGGGTCCGGATTATTTAGGGCCTGGTTTGTTGGGTAAGGTCCCACTCCTTTTGGAGCCCCTACGTGGCCCAATTTTTTTTTTTTTCCTTTCCTTTTTTTTTACTGGATATTCAAACCCACACTACAATGAATACCATCCCATGTTCCTGAGCAACTGAACAATGGCCGGAGACCACAAGTGCTTGGTCGCATAGAGGTTTTAGATACCCCTCCTATTTGGCTTTCTCATTACATAATTTTGCCCCATCATTCTTTTCAAAAATGTCTAAAGTAAGAAAAAATCAAAGTAACAAGATTTGCTTTGCGAAAAAAGTGATAAGATTTAGAGTCGAGTTTCAGGTTAAACTCGCTACACTCAACTCGACTCGACGCTTGTCGAGTCAAGTTGACTCAGCCGAGTCAAGTAGAGTCTGTTCTGGTCTTGATTTTAGAACAATGGTCCTGGTCATTATCATAGTCATACGGGCCTCAGACCATAGCCAAAACCTTCTCTTCTTGCTAAAACTCCTCTTTCAATTTCTAGGCAAGGATTTGAGAAGCAAAGCTTTTCTCCAAACAAGGATCTGATCTCTTTGTCAACCAACCATCTTCCACTCACCTTATCTGCACTCTCTCCTCTCATTCTCATTAACAAAGTATCCGTCATTCATTTTATCTGTCTATCTTCTCCCCAGACCCAGTCTCCACATCACTCAACAAATCCATCAGACCACTAGAGAGGTACAATACAACCCATCATTTGTCTCTAAAGTAGATTAATCTTCTATCAGTGTATTTGCCAATCGACTTTCTTTCTTGCAACATTTGTAGCTGGTTTTATTGTAGATATAAATTCTGGGTCTTGCAGGAATGGCAATGACATCAGCCGCGGTTTCTTCATCCACATTTGCTGCAGCTGCCATTGCGAGTTGCGGTCGCAATTCTCCTCGGGGGAGAAAGACCCGTGTCGTTCATATGGGAGGATTGAATTCTTTTGGAGGGCTGAAAGCTGATACAAATATAGCCTCTTTAGGCCTTCCAAAGTGCACCAACCAGTCATTTGCAATGGTTTTAAGCTCTTTGAAATCTCCATCAAAAGGCAGAGGGAGTGGAGGGGGAGCACTCTCTTCTACTTGCAGTGCTGCAGCTGAGATATTCAAGATTGCAGCTATTATGAATGGACTGGTTCTCATTGGTGTTGCTGTCGGATTTGTTCTTCTCCGAGTAGAAGCCTCAGTGGAAGAAGCCGAGTGAGAATTCAAGAAAATATTGCTCATTGTCAAGCTCATGTAGAAGTAAAATTCTTTTTGGCAATTCAATCTGGCAAACCTGGTTCCCATTAAAAGATTGCATTTGATTAGCAGGGACTATACATTCTTTTCTTTTCTTTTTTAATTTTTTCTTCATGGTTATCTGTGTTTGAAACATTAACTACATTAATTTGTTTCTGGACTGAAATAACCTTCAGAAAATGATAAACAAATATCCATTTTCTCATGAGCGGCGCTACATGGATCCCCGTGGGGTCAATTGACCCCATTGAGATCTGGAAAAATATTAAAAAAAAAAAAAAAAAAAACTCTTTAATGAATTGAAGTTATGTGAAACTTTTGACCCCACTCAATGCCTAAGTTAATGGGCCATTTATCTACCAAAATAAAAAATATATAAAAAAAACTAATGGGCCCAATTTTTATTTTTTAAAGAAAATTCCCATTTTTAGACATTTTTTCTGTAAGTCTTCATTTACTCTAACTTAACCTCTAAATACGGTATTCTCCCCATATTAGAATGAGAAAACCCTAATATTATCAAAAAGTAGATGCAAATGTTGATAAATATAAAAATAAATTTATTCGATTTGTGGAAGATAAGTCTTTTGTTGACCCCACTGACTCGAATTTCTAGAGCCGCCACTGCATTTTCTCATAAGCCTAGTAGATAATAAAAGATCAACTAATCAGAAAACATCTTCGTTATATTTCGTCTTACAGCCTCAAATTTCTATTTGTAAGCTAATGGAACTTGCAAAAACTATAGATATGGTATGACAACTGCTATAGAGCTTGCTAAGTGTTGATGCAATTGGGTTTTGTAACTACATATTTTACAATAAGAAGGGTCTACATCTTAGCCATCACCATTCAATAGAGATCTTGGTAGTGCAAAATTTTAATTCCGATAAAAATTTTCCTCATCCATTTAGAAATCGCTCATTTTGGTTCATTCGCGCATGTGCTCTCTGAGGCAAAGCATATACTCTAAGGGCACATTTGGCAACGGTCCATGCTAGGGGGAGAAATCCTTTATTCAGAGGATTCTCTCCACCTCCAAAGAAAGCCACAATCCTCAAGTAGGATTCCCAATGAAAGTTCCATGTTTGGATGGAGGGAGGATTCCTACAATTTGTAGAATGTATGATCCAATTGATGTTATTACAAATATCTCAATATACAGTAAGGATCAACGGTTGAAATTTGGTCACCTTACCGTGTTTTACCGTCCCGAACTAATGACTGGTTTTGATAATGATTTTGGACCCCACATGAACCATAAGATTTGGAAAAAGTGACTGTTTTTATTCCCTTTTTTAAAATTAGTATAAACAGTGAGATGTTTTGGCACATATCTCGAGATATAAGAGGAATCAACGGATGATATTTGGTCACCTTGCCGTGTTCGACCTTCTAGAACTAATGACCGGTTTGGATCTTGATCGTGGACCTCACATAAACCCAGAAATGAGAAAACACGGACTGTTTTTCAATAATAGTATGCACAGTAAGACATTTTGGCACATATCTCGAGATATAAGAGGAATCAACGGATGATATTTGGTCACCTTACCGTGTTCAAACTTCTAGAACTAATGACCGGTTTGGATCTTGATCGTGGACCCCACATAAACCCAGAAATGAGAAAAAACGGACTGTTTTCAATAATAGTATGCACAGTAAGACGTTTTGGCACATATCTGGAGATATAAGATGAATTAACGGCTGATATTTGGTGAAGTGACCATTTTGGAGTTTTTAAAGATGACTAACAGTTTGGATCTTGATTAGGGAATCTAAAAGGTACATTCCCAAAGTAAAAACTTATTAGGGATACATTACACTTACTGTAACTGTCCCTAACTTATCGTCACTGTCCCTCACGGTTTTGCAAATATCTCAAGATCTAAGATGAATCAACGGTTGAAATTTTGGGACGTAGCCGTTATGGACCTTCTTAACACAATCATCGGTTCAGATCTTGATTGTGGGGCCCATAAAAACCAAAAAAACGCAAAAACTGGTCTGCCCTATATTACCGTCCAGGAACACTGTAGCTCCGCAAATCCTTGATGGGGATGATTCCACGGATCCTAAGGGGGGAGGTGAGACTCTTGAAATATTCAGAAGAGAAGAAGTCTTCAGTCCATCTTAGTGAAATCCATGCTGAACCAAACATAAAAATCCACGCGATCATGGATTTTGGGCGAGGAATCCTACCCTCTGACCGTTCCCAAACGTGCCCTAAAGCTAATTGCCAGTGATCATCATCCAGTTAGCCAGTGGTTTTGCAGAAAATTATCACAATAGAATCTGCTTTGGGAACTCCCCAGGTGAAAAAATAATCTTGGAGTAAGCAATGCCCATATCTCCAGAGTTCAAGCTATGATCGGGGTCCTGCTGTACAGAATGCTAATTTGCAAAGTAGCTGATTAATTCACATCCATACGAGGGCATTTTCAGTTGGGAAATTCTCTTGAAAGGGTACCTGGATTGGAGTTCTGATTAGATAATCACGTTTCACTGTATTCTCTTGATTGAATCAAGCTCAAGCCCTCTGTTAATAGGCCTTACAAAGGTACTTGTGGAATTGAACTACATAGGACACGCAAGAGCCATCCTGTATACAAGAAAAAAACAACTATTAATGTGTACATGAATACTTTAAATCTGTAAGGGCCCGTTTGGCAATTAACTAATAGAGTATAGTTAAGTACACCCAGGCTCCATACGGAAAGAAGGCTACTTTTTGAATCATTTCGTACCATACCACAAATGACTTCACCGCGTTTGGAAAGTCAATGTAAGGCGCTAACATGTTTTACTTTACACTGTTTGGACTCCAAGAATGGGTTGATGTCGTGCCATCTGGACCCCAAACTTTTTGACAGGACATCTCTGCAAAAAAAATGGAACCCAACTTATGCCAAATACGGACTGCTTCCTTGTAAAGGGAAATCTAAGTGGGCCAGGCCCTGTTTCGTTATAAGTGAATTACCAAACGACCATCAGAAAAGTCGATCTGTGGACCCCGACCCAATGATTGAAACAAGAAAGATGTTGGATAAAAAGATCAACGCTCATAACTTGGTACGATCCAGCCATCCCCTTCTCTGATACCCTGTAACCCTCTGTGGTGCCACTCAGCGGAATTGCTTTCTTCTCCGACGAAGATACGAATGCCTAGAGTGCCGATCGACCAACAGTTGTCATATCTCTCCGAGTGAGCTCAGTCTGGAAGTCATTTATGTTCAACGAAGATCCCTCTACGCTGTTCGTCAATCAACACATTCCGCTTATCTTCAGTCGTCGATTTGTAGCAAAGCCTCTCCGACGGTACGTTCTATCACAACGCCCTCTCTTTATCCCTATTTCTGCTTCTGATTTAATGTGCAACCATGTTAGGGTTAGAAGAATACCTACGAAAGCAGTAATCAAGATGATTGGGTTAAGTCATGAGGTTTGGGAAATCCCTATCAGCCCACATTCTTAGATTACAGATAACGGGCTCGCATGCTCTTCAGAGGAGATGATTAAAAATTCCCTCCACACTGGAAACGGTAAGCTGACGAAACTGTTTTCATGCTCTGAAAACCGTGAAAACGCACGGATACTTCTCAACCGATCAACGTTTAAACCCTGCTATAACAGTTCCCAACTGTCAATTAAAACAAACATAGTCGATGGAATATATGGGTGAATCAGTAACATATAGCTCCCAATGGAGAAATCACCACTGTGGAAATACGAATATGGATAAATTGATTGGGAAATTCGATCAACTTGATGCCATGTACATCCTCTAAATTATTATTGCCGTCTGTTCATACCTCTTTGGTGGAGCTGTTGGAAATAGGTGGGCCTCGTGGATGTGATTTCAAAACTTTTGACCCACTTGACTCAGCGATCAAACGTCCACAAGGCCATTAACCATATCCAGGATGCAATCCCTCATACTCTTATATCATGTACAGCAATATTACAAGCAAAACCATGCAAAATAATCTACAAAACATTAGAGAAGCAGATTATACCTTTGCTGTCCGCTTGTACTTTGATGGAGAAGAAAACAACTTTGGATCTCCAAGCCCTCTTAGCCTTCCACGCTATGGCCCGTATCAGAACTCTTCTCTAAAGGAGATGGGTGGGATCTCCTAAAGAAAACTACTAGAAGCTCTCAAGGAAACTAGAAGAGAACTAGAAGGAGAAGAGAATATGTGCAACTATTGCACACTAAGGGGCTGCACGTTTTTCAAGAGTGTGTTTATTCCAGCCCTTTGTTACTCCTTTTATAGCATTAAGCAACCTCCTTCTCTTGTACTAATTGAAATAGAAGTCTTACTTCTACACCAAATAGTAACCTTACTATTACCACTATTAGAAGTCCCACTTCAAATAGAAATAGTAACTTCCTAAATCCTTCATCTTAGAGTTCTAGTAGGATTAGTATCTTTCCAATAACTTGGGCTAGCGTGGGGACCACTAGGGATTCCATAGAAAGCTGGCTCCAACTGGGACACGTGACCCCACATCTCATGTGCAATCCGGGCCCACAGTTAATTGCAAATAACACCACTATATAAATGCAATTGCACTCCAGTCTTAGGAATAAATTACAATGAAGACCCTAAACTTCCCGATTACCACAATTAAGCCCCTCTATCAATATCCATGGATTAATTGGACTAAAAACTGTCCCACCAATTTAGATCCACATCTTATTATCCTTGAGCCCCAATTAATCACAGTGATCATCAGTACCATCCAATTAACTCTTAATCGAGATGGGTGCGCACTTACTAATGATAAATCCATTAATTGGCACAAGGGGATAATATAGATAGATTCCATCTTGACCATTGGATGTTCCCATAGTCCTACTACCACATACCCAAGACACCGAGGTGTTGACCTACAGTTGGCCTCACTCATTGGTGACTCAAAGCAAATGAATAGATAGAAACTTGAGTTCATCAATGTCTCAGGATTGAGAGCCTATTGCTAGGGAATTATGAGAGCAAACCTTAAACTCGAGACAGTATTCCATAAGGTGCTTCTCATGGTCCTTCAATACATCCAATGTACCAGCACCGTGATCTAGAATCTTACATTCTGATGATCGAGACAAATCACACTATTTTATAGTGATCAAAGCGCTGCAACCTTATCAGATGAGATGCCCAGTCTCATCACCGGTTGTGAAGATGTTTAAGTATAAGATTTGTGACAAATGTCTCCTGTGTGTGGATCTTATCCAGACACATATATCACATCTAATATACTAACGGGACCCGGTTCATCTCATGAACCATTTATGTCATTTGTATTAGTCAAGTGCATTAAGTAGTAAAACACCATTCATCTCATGAAAGGAAAGCATGATAGTATTGATAAATAAAGAAATTAATCAGTTTATTTGCATCATATGATGGATTGAGTCCATACAATCTAACAGGAGCAACCTACGTTGGAAAATCAGAGTATTTGATTCATTACAATCGTACGCGTTGCTCCGTTCAAATAAGCAATCTATGCAAACAGATAAGAATGAATGGATGTTTAGCTGAGGCTGCCTTCAGCTTATTTCTTCTGTATATGACCCTCACTCTCCTACGTATTCAGTTACCAGGTGATGGGTGAGTATTCATTTCTATAATTCCCTTGATCCAATCCTCATCTAATCGAACGCATGTGGAAATGTCATATTTGAATTTTTATATGTCAATTAAAATTGTGTTTCTTCATTTTGAACTACTTAATAGAATACAAGTGTATGATCAGCTATGTCAGCAAACATCTCATACTCCACTGAAAGCAACGTTATTCATTTCAAGGAGATTTTGCAACGCATAATTGCCGTCTAAAATCATCTTATATATTGTCATAAGTCTGAATGGATGAGTGCGACAGAGCACATTGGGATAGCATAGTTCAACCACCAGTCTTCCATGGCTTAAATATGCCTCTGGTACTCATCTAGTTCAATGGTCTGACAAAACATTGAGAACTCCATATTAAGCTATAACAAAAACAGATCGCATTTAACATATTTTTGGATTTTTAGACATAAATCCCCAAGTCTGGTCAATGAAGCCCCAATTAAGTTGACCGACATCGTTGGCATGAACAAGGATGTCCCTGCACTCTTACACAGGGAACTCAAGGACTATATTACTACCCACACTATTTAAAAGCGAGTCCGCTTATTCTTCTGTTGCTTTCATTACTCTGACATATGTGTCAGTTCATGAATTAACATACTGATATAGGAATATGCCAGTCAAATCGAAGCTTTGCTCATGATATCTGCACCATCTCGCTCCACCCTCTATCCCTACACTTAGAATTGAAACAAATCCAAAGGCACCGTAATCTGCAAAGAAAGTATGGTCAGCTTAAACTAAACTTGGCTACCTGCATTTGCTTAGCACGTCGACGTGTCATCCGACATACGTTGACAGGATTTGTACAAGTTTGGTCCAACATTTCCCAAGCAATATATAAGTTTCAAAATAAGAGATGGTTTTGACAGCCATACTTTTATTTAGTGTTGATCCCTCATAAGCACCTTCACAAAAATGTATACAGATTGAAGACAGACGAAGATTTCTTCAGATCATTATGCAACTAAGTTGCGGCTATATGTAGTGTATAAGCATTGTTAGATTTGGAGGTTATGGAATACTGGGAATACCGTAGAATTGTAGCCACTTCATTTGGTACGTCATTGTAGAAAGCTACAAGTATTCCAACCAACAAGAGAAGTCCAGTATAATTGAATGCCAGTACTAGCTGTTGTTAGGCTATCGTTTCAAGTATGGATTACTTTTAAGAAAATGTAGTCTAGGATTTTCTTCCATGGCTGTGGATGGTTGTGCGAAATTCAAGTGCCATCGGTTACATGACAGGCTCCTGTTAATCCCTACGCCTCTCTCACTGGAATCAAGATGACTGATGAACATGGGCTGTCATATGGAGAAATTCACAACTATCAAATTTATTTCTTAATGCCATAGTATTCAGAATTCATTTTTTATCTTGCTTCTCGCATGTCCATGGCTGATATTATCAAACTATCTCACTTTGGCTCAATTGAGAACAACTTCAGAGACACACAATGTACATCACCCATATCTTTGCAATATTATTAATGGTATTGATGGTCCAGGTGTAGGATATAAAACGTAAAGATTGACGAATCAAAAATAGACTTGTACTACAGCTACTAGAGATGGCAGAATTGACAGAACTGGGATCAAACGACGACCTGTTATATGACGAGGCAAACCATATTTCCTCGAAGTTACAACAAGGAGAGGTATTGTAGCATGCTTAATCTGTATATATGACTGGGACATTCAATATTTAACCCTTGCATGGCTGAAAAATACTGAAATGTATATTTGTTTTGTGCAGGAAATAGAACAGGTACGTCTAATTACCTTGGAACCAAAGTCAGATTTGTGGACGCTTACCCCAAAGGTGAAAGAGTATGTCCGGCGAACAGGACTACAACATCTCGCCGAACTGAAAAGGGGAAAGATAGACATGACGTTGATCAATGCGCTAATAGAACATTGGAGGCCCGAAACCAACACTTTTCATCTGGGTGGAGGTGAGATGACTATTACACTAGAGGATATTTCATTTCTGTATGGACTACCAATAGATGGAAAAGCGGTGACGGGCCCTGTTTGGTCGACACGATCGAAGCTTGAAGAAACAGTAATGAAAATGCTCGGAGTCAAAGTGGATGCGTCTGCTTATTTGAGGGGTGGGCAATTGAGTTTGCCTTGGATACAAAAAAAATTCAGCAAAATGCCGTCGAGACCTACTGCGATTGACGAGATCAGATACGCAAGGGCTTACTTGTTCTGTTTGGTGGCGTCACAATTATCGACAAATAATGCTGGGGCACGTGGGCATGGTTATTTGTTGAAAATTTTCGAGGACTTCGAACGACATGCATGGGGCCCTGCGTGCCTAGCATGTGTCTACCGTAGCATGACTCGGGCCACAATGATAAAGGACCGTCTACGTACCATCACTGGGCCCCTACATTTGTTGCAGGTAATGGATTTCATTGATAACATCAATTTGAATCTAAATGTTTCTAACTCATTGATGACCTTCGAAATCATCACCCTTACATATACAGATCTGGGCTTACTCTCGTACGGCAATCGGTCGCCCCATCAGGTTAGAGTTGGCTACAGTCCGCGTCAGTTTTCCTCTGTTCAAGATGTGGCAAAACGCCTTGTCCACACACCCATGTTCCAGCACAATCCAAGAGATACGGAAACTACTTAATAGGGCTGATGGAGAGGAAGATGTACTTAACTTTCATTACAGATACTATTATTTTTGAAATATCTATTCTTCAAATTAAATTTGCACGAACAGTTAAATGTTTTCTGCTCATGTAGTTTGAGTGGCAACCTTACCGACATTGGATCCCGCAGCTCAATGAATTTGTGGAGTATCGGGACCAGCATTTATTCCGCTGTACAATTCCATTGGTCTACTATTGGATAATTGAGCGACACAATGTTGATCGAGTATACAAGCAGTTCGGACTGATACAACCTGTACCACCTCCATTCCATCGATGGCAGAGAATAAATGAAAGGGCATCTAAAGACTCTGTCGACTATGGAGAGAGGTGCAAGAAATTTGTGGATGCATGGGAGGCCAGAGGACACGTAGCGATGATCACAGAAGCACGCGATGGAGGTGAAGAGCACACGGAAAAGTACCTCAGTTGGTATCGTCAAGTGACCAACACGTCTTGCGTGACGGATGAAGCTATACCACGAGCAAGAGTTGAAAAAGCACTTGCCAAGGTAAATAATTCAGGTGACTGATTGCAATTTGATTTAACAAATTTTGACATACTTACTAAAACGGTAGCCTTGCAAAGTTCAGGTCGATCTCTTTCTGCAATTTGGAGCAGGTTCCATTGCTCTCATGAGTCGAGAACAATCGACCGTGGAATTGTACGAACAGTCCATGAGGGCCGGGCGTAAGATGCAAGAGTTCAGACAGGCAATGAAGTCGTTGAAGGCCCTAGAGGACTTCAACCTAGTCTCTTGCATTAATGACCAGGACGGCAGCGGCACTGCTACTGTAAGTGTCGTCTCTATGACAGAACTAGTCATCCCTTTTCAAATTTTGATTTTGCTATACCCTTGTCATATCTGTCAAACGTCACAGTGCAGCAACGGCAGTGAGTGGTCCGTCGAGGAGGTGTTAAAGAGCCTGTTCCAGTCTAACCCTAGGAAGAAAGAACCTTCAAAGCACACGGTCAGCCCGCATGCACCGACCATCAGGACTACGGCATCATCCTCTCCCATGGTCAGTAAATGTAAACACAAAGCGGGAGAGGAAAGTGATACAGAAGTACATAGATTGCAGTCATCTGGGGACGCGTCTGTTGCACCGTTATTAAGCCCATACCAACCTTCGTCGACGAAGGGGGCATCACAGCCAAATCCGGATTACCAACTGTCTAAGAATGAACGCTCATTGTTGGAGAAGTTTTGGAAGGAATACCACGCCGCGTAAGATCCCTCAACCTTCACTTATAATAATTTATCATATTTCACTGGATCCAATTTATACCAACTATCGATCTGTAATGTCTATCCTCTGTGCAGCCCCGACGGAATCCTTGAGACGTGCAGCTACATCAGCGCACAGGATCTGTATCTGGTCCTACGCATGCATTGGATCAGTACAACGGTACGATGCGCATTGAGCGCTACTTATATGGACATTCAGTATGTGTCTCTGCCTATTTTTTCCATTTTGACGTTTGTCTGAAACATTCACAGATTATGGACTACTGGATTTCAATCAATAGTGGTTCTCTGCATGGAGTTCATATATTCCCAAGCACCCTAGCGGTAAATGTTTTTTACTTTTCCATCTTAGTCTCATATTTCAGAAGCATGTAAGATTGTGACATGTCGTACGATGCGGAATTTGTAATGGCAGACCATGCGGGATCGTGGATGGAGTAATGCATGCTCTGTCGCATTCAACTTCTGTCACTCTCATCCACTGCTAGAGTTTGATTCGTTGATCTTTCCCGTTTGGCATCTATCCCATTTCTACCTACTAGTGGCATACCCAAGATTGAAGAGATGGGACTATTACAATACAATGGGACGGAGGAAGCGCCATTGGGTATATGCACAGGCGTTTGTAAGTTGACCAACATACATTGCCTATGTTTGTAATATTGCTTTCATCTTAAAAGGTCTTATAATTCGCAACTCTCCTGCAGAAAGAGTATGTCTGCACTGAATTTGCTTCAAGAGGTTGGGCAGGTACAAGTTGGGAATTGCATGATGTTGCCAGCTGCCCACAACAAGGCAACAGGTAGTCATTTATTATAGATCCTGCTCCGTTACTTAATATATGCGTACATACACTTACTGCATTCGTGTTTAATGGTTTCGTATAAACAGTGATGACTGTGGGGTATTTATCATGGCCATTGCTGATCACCTGGCACGGCGTCGTGAGCTCAGATTTACACAAGCAGACATGTGGTACTTTCGCCAGAAAATAGTCGTCGATATATATCATCGCCAGTTGGATAGGGCCGCAAGGCACGAGGAATGCCCGAGTGCGACATCATTCTGAGTAGTTCAAAGGGCGGTCTTTCGACGATTTGTTGTCATTGGTGTTTTGCACAATTGGATCTCGTTCTTTATGTACCCTCTGCCCGATGTTTTTTATGTATAATCTGACTTTAACCGAAAGCCGATGTTAGGGCAATTAACAGTAATTTTATCTAGTCATTTTCGTCCGCAAATTATCAGAATATTGGACCATGTATATTTGAACTCAGGTGCCATTACTATATTTAAGATGTTGTTTCACTCAATCGCATAGGTTGGATTCATGTCAGTTTTTCTATGAGAAGTGATGAATTAGTATCCTTTTTCACTAGTAGTACCTCAGAAAACAGTTCGGACTGATTTAAGTTTTATATTGTGTGTCAAATCCTGATTCATGTCATTCCACCATATATGTTAAGCTATCAGCATAATCCTTGCATATTGATTTTCCTGCTCTAAGCAGGAATCCACTGTCCGAATATTATATTCCATAGTAACATACAACATGCAATCGGATGTCGTCAAATTGTCCCTGACCTCACTGATTTATCTGCTCACCAGCAACGTAGGTCTGTTTAAGTGAAACAAACATTCTTCAAATGGAGATGCTACATCAGACAACAGAAAAGAGGATATCTACGACTGACGTACTATAATTCTTGATTACAGCATTGTCCCTTGAAAGAGTGTACCAAAACCCCCACATAAAAACATAGTGATGAAAAACGGTCATTTCCATCTTACTATCATCGTTTGCTACATCTGACTACAAATAACATAGCCTAGCCAATCCAATACATAAAACGACTGAAATGAACAGGCACACAAAATACAATTTTTGCAAGTACATTTCCCAAGCACGTCCAATCTTATTAGTTTCTCGCTTCAGCTCATCGATCTGATTTGATATATTATGTAGCTCACGACGAATATCAGTTTGGTCACAAGACATCGAATTTGCATCAGAACTTTGGTCCGCTGCCTTGTCTTTCCACATGAAGGCGTTGCAACCATTTCCTTCCTGCAAACAAATTGTAGGGTGGACAACACATGGGATATCTTGGTGATTAATGCAATTGACGTTGCGAATTTGTCTAGGTATGAAAATCTTCGAACTTACATTCCATCGTGGACAACCCCAAAACTTTCTATTTGGGTTAGTCTTTGTATGGGAGGTGAAGAGCCTCATATCGCCATTTCCGCATCTGCACTTGGGTGCAATTTCAGCAGTGGAGGAGATTGAACGTGACATGCTACAGTTATCCAGGAGGAATCAAGTTGAATGTCTCACAGAAATTCGAAACCAGCTAAAACAGAAGCAGTTGATTCTGTGAATGCTGTAAGACAGAAAGAACAAATAAGCATTAAAATTCCAGACGTTAGTTTCTCCATTTTTGTTTGAACCTGATAAGTTAGAAGGCATACTGGGAGGAGGGACTGTTGCAAATAACCCTGCCTATTTGCAGCAAACCTTCTGCTAGGGAGGACTACCGAGATGCTGGCATCCGTTTCTCCGTAGCTCCTGCAAATCCACAATTATAATACAGACTATGTAGACATATTATACTGCAAAAGACAAACAAATAACGTTATGCTGGACACACAGAAATTGAGTCATCTGCCTTAACTGCCCTTTCAAACCAAGGGATTTTCAATGTAAATGACAAACTTAGATAAATATGAGAAAGATGTTCTTGCAGTTTCCCCTCATGGGACAGAGGAATAGTTAGATAATTCGACGAAATTAACCACACGTTAACATTAACAACAAACAGGTCATGTTAAAAACCAACGCAAACAGCAATCATCAACAAACAGAACAACAGCCACGGTGCCCAACGAGGCAAGCCAGATCAGACACCGGTCTCCTTGTGCATACGGACCAAACGACGGAAAATCCATGCTGATTTATCCTTAGAATGGAGGAAGGCAGTTGAACTGTCGGCACTATTGTTCAGCCACTCATGTGCAATGTCTAGATCGGCCGGGGAGAGTTCTGGGATCTTATCCAATTCGGCTCCAACTATTTGGGACAGTCGCTCCGAAGGCTCCAGCATCTTGTTTGCAACGTCTTCGATCGCTGCACTAATTTTCCCAGATGCCTCTTGGAATCCCGTCATGAACTCTGCTAAAGAGGTACCCCTCTTTACCCGCTTCCTCGAACCGGATGAACCCTCGCACCCTTTGCTGCCATCATCATCTCCTCCACACAGTCGTCTGCCCCTATTTCCGCATTACCAGAGACTGCTTGAGTGTTCGTACGTGAAGCAGAGTCGTTGGTCTGGCCTGCATTTTGGGAGGATCGAGCAAACTGGCCATTAGCGACGTCGCGCCCAAAAATAAGGGAGAGCCTGTCGTAATCAATTGTCTTAGACCGCCATGACTGTGCGTTAGGGTGTCCCTGCAGAGTCATATTATAATTTTTCTAAGATGCAACCGACAATAAAATAGTGGCATTGCAAGTACATATTCAATAGTTAGATCCGAACATCGTACCACTATCCAATCCCGCCAGACCTCGTCACTGGCGATGACGCGCTTCGTTGCATTGTCAAACCCGAATCCAAATGCATTAACTAGCTCTGTACAGATGGCGTATTGTTTTTTGAGGTACTTGCATCTATTCCGGATTGTCCCTTCCATAAACTTCTTGCCTGTTGTGCCATGGGCTGTCATTGCGTTCGCAACAGACACATAAGCTTCATCCTTGAATCCCCTGTCTCCCTTCCTCCCCATTGTTACTTGCTCCAGCATCAGTTCTAGCAATTGTTCGTCCAGCTCCGCGTTGAAGACATTATTTTTGCGCGAAGGCTTTGGTGGAGCTACAATCATAGATGTTATTATTATAATAATGAAAATTTTTCAACACAAGTGATGGTCAGAAACTGTAAAAACATGCATTATAGAGATTCACACAGAACTAGGACACTTTCAAATTACAGCAGAGTGAATCTTTTCATAAATGGACACCAACTAAATATTTTTAGAGTGATACAGAACAACCTACAAGTCCATGCAACTAAACAACATCAGTGCATTTTCATATGTTGAGAACTCTAATATGGAATGAGATATATTCATCCATGTGTCATATTCATATGGTACTCTTCCCATAAATTGTTTGCGAAGTTATCACGGAAGGCATGCCACTCGTCCCTTTCTCTTTGGCTGTATGGCCTGAAAACCCCAGCCAGATCGACCTCGCTACCTCCCTCCTCATTTTGGACAGCATCCTCAGCACTAGTTTCTTCAGTGTCATCAAACTCATAATTTTGCTCTAGGATAAAATTGTGCAAGGTGCAGCAGGCATGTACTATCGACACCTGGTGGATGAAGTCATACTGAGGGGCTGTCCGTAAGATGGCAAAGCGCCCCTTTAATAGACCGAATGCCCTTTCGATTACATTACGAGCCTGCGAATGCCTTTTATTAAAAAGTTCTTTTGGATCTTGAGGTGTTCTTCCTCGGTGGTCCTTCAAATGATATCGGACTCCACGGTAGGGTGCGAGGAATCCCGGAGCATTTGCAAATCCGGCGTCCATGAGGTAGTACCGGCCTATAGTAATAGAGATCGGAGAACGAGTGGTTACTTTCCATTTGATTGGGACGTTTTATTTTTCAAGTGGGATGAAAACCGTACAGGGTAGGATGTATATACCTGGTGGAACGACCAGTGGATCACCCCTTGTCAGTGCATTCTGTAGGACTCGTGCGTCTGTTGCGGATCCCTCCCAGCCGGGAAGGACATACTGGAATTTTAAGTCAAACCCACAAGCTGCCAGGACGTTCTGTGTCAACGTCCCCTTTCTATTTCGGTATGCTGATTGTGACTGCACTGGTAGGAAGGCGGGTATGTGGGTGCCATCAATCGCACCAATGCAATCCTGGTTGAAAAATATCAATCAGTGCAAGATTATACCACAACACATAACATAAAAAAAAAAAACATTGGTTGACAATTGCATTTAAAAAAACACAGGGTAGACATTATACCTTGAAGTTGGAAGGTCCCGCAGAAGTATATATGTTAGATTGTTTGACGAAGTTTGGTGCTAGTGTTAGAATAGCATTGAGAACTCCGTGGAAGTGTCGGCTGACTGTTTCCCCTGATCGTAGAAACCTCGATGCAATTGTTCTGTTTTTAACAGCATATGCCAGAATGTGCAAGCATGCTGCGACCTCTTCCTCAACAGTGACCTCGTGAGTGTCTTTCAGCAGCCCTCTGACTCTGAGCAGATCGCAGAGGTAATCAAAACTCTCCTTGTTTAGTCTAAGCTGACTAATACACTCTTCGTCCCTCCCTTCTGTTAACTTGGAAAGGTAGTGGGCTCTTTCAGCAGTCCTCTTCTTCCGGGAATCTGCCTTATTTTGGTACTGGAAAAGCACTGCGCTAGCGGCCGCTACCTGCATTTGCCATGCAGCCAAGGCTGCCCACAGAACTGCAAGAATTGCTTTCTTTTTTTTTAATCTTGCTTCCTTCATCTCTTTATTAACCTTTTTGAAAAAGCATCTTGGACCATCCATCTTATTGTCTCACGACTGTAGTGGCAAATTGCAAGCGTGGATTTCTAAGGACTTGATGCAGAAAGAGGTTAGCAAGAACTCCAAGAATTTTGACTGTTAAACTGTTGGGTGCTCCAACATTCCGGAGATGAAGATAAAGGACACGGGTTATCAACAAAGCATAAAATGGTCAATATATCAGAACCCCCTTTCAGTTTATAGCAGAAAGGGGGACAACCAATTTTGTGACCCCCCTGCACGGATTGAAACTTTCAACCCCTTTCAAATATTCTATTGCCAAACAGATTTTATTGATGCAATGTTGACAATCGTACGATATCGTACGCATTCAATCAAGTTGTACCAATAGAACAAGTACCTTATAATTGGCAAATTTGGGTGTGTTTACAATACAACTGAGCTCAGTTAACAAAAAGATAGATCAAGTCTGTCAACTTCGTTGCATGTAAGTTTCAGTGTACTACACGTATTAGGTGCGAAACCAGGCTAATGAACCGCATTAATTGTCAAGTATATTTGTGCTTGAATGTGCTTGTTTTACAGTAACAAACATTGGGAAAAGAGGAAAGCGTTTATACCTTGCTCGTCGACGGACATGTTTTGTATCGCCTCGGAAGTCATTTTACTCCAGTTGTTCTGCTGCAACGTTATGCATCATACACTACAACTGCTTCCTTTTTATAAAGGGATTCTTTGAATGAGTACGAAGAGAGTAATTGCGCCAAGATCTCTGGTAGATATATTGACCTACTGCATTTACCCTATGACGAACCACCATCTGACCATTATATTACCCTCTACTTATTACGAGAGAGGACTGACATGTTGCTGGGTGAATGCGTTCGAATCGCAGGACGCGCATAGACTTTAAGTCGATCCCTCATAAGATGAGCTACTCTCCCAGCTGTAGTTGTTGTCCGAGAGTAAATAATGTTTGCTGGTGATGTCGTTTCAACACAATGCCCGTTGATCAAAAGAAATCCCTCTACGAAGTTTTATCCTCCATCATCCCTAGCACATTTACTCGTTCCGGAGAGTTTTGGCAGTCTGCAAACGCAGATCTATGACGGCTAGATGTACTAGACCTCGTCTCGCAAGGGCTAGAAGAGATGAATTGATGGAGAGATGTTACTTAGAAGTTATGATCCCGAACCGGTTTGGTGGATAAGTAGGTCGTCCTCGTCAGCGGTAGTGGACCCTTGAATTTAACTGCTATCTCCCGGCAAAGTTATGGTTGGTGGAGGAGAATGAAGGTGAAGCAGTGTTGCTCACTGCGTGGAGCCTTTCTGTAGCCACCTACTGTCAGCGGGGCGTGTCCTCTCAAGCGTATGCCCGAAATCGATTGCAATCAAGAAATCCACTCCGTTTTTCAAAACCACCTGGTCTTCCGTCGCTGTTATGACGAAGGGCTAGAAGAGGCTGTATGATAGCAGGTGATAAGGTCTAGGGTTTCAGAGTGTTGAAGAAAGATGTTGATATGATGGACAGATTGTTGGAAGCAGCAATGTTAAAGAGGGTTAGATGGAAAAGTAGGTTTTCATAGTTATGAAGGTTTAAAGCGTTTCAAGGAGAGATAGTGATGCGCATTTGATTCGGTTCACAGCAGATGGGGAGGGACGATGGTGAAGAGGAAATAGAAACCCACGGGAAGCTTCAACGCAGATTCTGAGTACTTCCAACTTTACTTTGGGCTGGGGTACATATGACAGACAGAAAGACCTGTGGTGGACATAGCAATCTATGCAAGTACGGCCATCTAGTAACTACAACTGTAAAGTTAGAAATCTCTACATCCTATTTGTTCCCGGATGCAACCAAATGCAGTATGGTGGAAATTCAGACCGTTGGACCTGCACTATACTTGACTTGACTATACTTGTAAAATTACCAAACGCGCCCTTAAATGGTCAAATACATATATTCAATATTTTCTGTCCATTCAAATTATATATAGTTCAATAAATAAAAAAGAGTTACAAGGAGGTTCCAAACAGAAGAAGGCAGGCATCTTAGAGAAATTGATTACTTGTTTAAAGAAGTCTAGTTAGTCTGACGCCATCAACTCTCACTGAGAGTAATACATAAATCTAACTGTGATTCCCAGATACTTTACATGCCCATCGTAGTCATACTTGATAGTTGATACTAGTACCGGTACAGGATGCTGCATGAATACTGGTAGAATTTTAGAATACCACAAGTCCACTGTTTCATTGAATTCTATTATCTCTTCCTTGGTTCCTTTACAACATTAAAGAAAGGTTAAGAAAAGAATGTGTTTGCTTAGATATGAGCTAAAGACCAAAGTAACACTTTGTATTAAAATCCCAATCTGGAATGTCAAATGTCGACCTGTATTGACACCCGTATCTGTGACCATCTTTCAGATTTCATGAAGTTCTGCAGCCATGTCCTTGTACCTTGTATCCATGTCCACATCCACCAAATCCATATAAAGGCATCAAAGTACAGCGAACAGGAAGTCCATAAATTAAACTATACTTTTTAAGGACTACAACCTTAAAAGCCCTTCAAAACATAAGGCATGGAATTGATGATAATTTTGAGATTCATAAATAACCTTAAATCAATTCACCATATGACAAAAAGGAAAGCTCTAGCAGGATGAAGAAAACAAAAAAAAAAAGAAAGAAGAAGGAAAATGGTAGAATGGAAGAGGAAGACGATCACCATAATAATATCAGCAACCACCTCCAGAAAAAAAAAAAAAAAAAACCCATAGAAACTAAAGTTAACAAGCTTATTGTACTATGGTGATTGTCTTCCTCTTCGGCAACCAACTCCAAAAAAATAAAAATAAAAATAAAAAAAGAATGGTTGGGGGCTTTGTATTTTTTTTCTGACTTTCACAAGAGGGTATATAAGAAGGCGATAAACAAGTGATGTGGTGAGGCCCTGAAATTGAGGGGAAGAGATACTTTTGTGTGCGAGTAGAACATCCCAACATTTTTTTAAGGAGAAAATACCCCTCCTAGTTGGGTCTACTGGAATGCGTGAAGATCATAGAAGTCGATTGTATGGAAAGAACCATATGAGGCCTACTTATATGTAAAATCTCGAGCTCATAAGATCATCCTAACCTTTTGATCCATGGTGCTAAAATTTAATAGTTTAGAAGCATCATTTTGTTAGGATTTCAATCCAATGGTGAGGAAAAATTGAATGAGTGTCAAACTTGGACTTGTGAGTATTCATGGTGTGGTATTATGTGTGGAAAGACTAGATCGATTCAATATGAGCCCCATAACCAAAAAATAAAAGGAGCGGAAAATGGAGCTTCTTTAAAGTGGGATGTTTTTGAAAATTTCCCATCAAAAATTGATCAAGGCATCTACTTTTGAACATAGATTTACCCAACACAATATATATCACTTTAAAGGGCCGCTGAACGCCCCCACCTAGTAGGCCCATCTTATAATCCATCTAAATGGATAATAAAGCAGGGACCCTTCTAATAGTCACCGATCTCAAGTTTGAAACCCAGCAAAATAGACTAAATCATTAGATCAACCATACACAAAGTGAAAACTTGCGACCAGCTAATCAAGTGGTTATAATGATAAGAGCCTTCATCACCATACACCAGCGGACCCCACAAGGGACCTGTGCTTTCTTCTTTTGAGGGCGTATAATATCCCTAATAACGCGTATATCGCTACATCCGAACCCCTTCATCAGTGGGTAGCGTAAAATATCCTTACGCGTATCGTACAATATCCGGTGATACGCGTATAATATCCCCACCCACCCACTATAAATACCCGAACCCCTTCACCTCGCGCGCGCTCTCCCGCTCTCTTCTTTGTAGATTCAAAAATCTTTTCTTGAGCGGAACGTTTCCTCAATCTCAATCCCGCCTAGAGATCAAGAGCTCCTCATACGAGAAAGAAGATGAAGATTGGAGAATCGAAGGCCACTTCCTCTGTCGGTATGTAATCTTCAGTTTTAATTTTTAGGGTTTTCTCGTTCATGTTGCTTCTTTTTTGAGGGAATTTTTAGTCTTTTGTTTGTTTGTTTTTGATTTGCAAGGGTTATTGTTCATGATGCTTAATTTCTAATTTTTAGGGTTTTCTTGTTCATGATGCTTCAGTTTTAAGGTTTAGGGTTTTCTTGTTCATGGAGTCGGCTTGCTGCTTTCATGGGTTTCCTCAAATTACCAACAAATCCTTCGGGGGTATAAAAGAAGGGCACACCATGAATTGCACAGTGAGAAAATTCAATTAGGGAACTGTCTTTCTCTACTTTTCTTGCTCGGAGGGTCAATTTAACTTAATAAATCACTATCTATTTAAGACTCCAAAAGTTAATGGTTTTATACATTAAGGCTTTTGTGATGAAGAAAAGGGAGCTGGATATCAGTTGGATTGGCGTATTAATTTAGGTAGATTTGGTTGAAAGGAAATAATACTGCACAGGGATAAGGTGAGACCAATTGAGCTGGTTATTGAAAGGGTGACTTGTTACCTTTTAAACTAAACTGGGAAAGATAAAAGTAAAGGCACAGTGGTTGCTCCCATTATCCAGGTTTGTGAATTTGATTCTTGATGGTGCTTAGATAGAAAATCTGAGGCCTCGTGGAATTTCTGGATCACTTAGAATGAGAAAGATGAGGATCTGATGAAATACTATGGATTGGTGAAGGAAATCAATGTGAATTAGGTGAAGATTAGAGCACATGGGATGGAAGGCACAATGTTCAATATTCGGTTCTTGTCTGGGTGATTGGTGGTGGAAGGATATTTTAGCTTTTCAGAGTATAGAGCACTTTGTAATTCTGTTCTTTAATGACATTGTGGTCACTGTTAACAAATTACATGTGGCTTGTGCCATGTATTAAATGAAGAAACTGACTCTTTTTTTTTTTTTGATAAACAAAGAAGAAACTTACTCTTAGCTAAAGTTTATATGTTTAGTGACTACTACTTAAATTCCTCCCCTCATTTTTTTTTTCTTCATATGAATAGCGTCTTGTTACAAATATATATTGCCTGAATAGCTTCCTTGACCTGTGTCTAAATCTAAATAAGAAGTTTCTAAGGTATAGAATAGTTTTCAAATTTTAGCTGTAAAAGTGCATAGCATGCTTTTAATATTAAAAACTATACAAAGAAAATTTCAAAGGATGTTTGTTGTCTTGATCAAATAGCTGCTGGGTTGTTTGCTGGTGCAATGTTTTTATTATATTCCTGCTGTTAGTATGATATCTTGTTCACTTTTTCGTTTTTAAATAAAATCATAAATCTAATAGATTTGGGTGTCAAGTTTCCTAAAGGAATGTTTATATCACTAACTGAAGAAAAACAGGGAAGAAAAAACTAGAAATGGTGGGCAGGATAGAAAATTGCAACATTAACATATAAAGAATAAAAATATTTGGACCTTTAAAAAAAAAAAAAAAAAGAATAAAAATATTTAGATGCCGATGGCTGGTCTGACCTTACCTCAATTGTCTTTAGGTTGAATACAAAATGGAAATGGAATTGAAGAAGCTGCGTTTATGAATGTTGGCATGATATGGTTTCTACATGCAAGGTGGAGCATTTCAAGAGTGAGCAGGCTACAGCATAAAGAAGGCTCCATTAGTGGTCATTTAAGAAGATAAATCAAGTAATAATCATTCCTTTTTTTTAATATTAGTAATAATCATTCCTTAACACCTAGAAAAAAAAGGTTAACCATTCTATCCAATATATGTAATTGAGAACTCCAAGTAAGAAAGGAACAATATTTCTTACTCATAAAACGATGTTTAATTGGTAATAGACATTCTATTCTGGCTGTCCTAAATATCTGATGACTGATGAGTAGGTGCTGATATGAGGTACTTTGTGACTTCCACAATCATAGCAAACATGTACATTAATTTATACATGAGGACCGTATTATATGGCTTTTATCTTTTTATGCCAAATGCTTAATATTGTTGCTTTCAGTGGAACTTAATTGCCACTTATTCAAAATAATATAGTTGAGTGAAATTGTTTATTGACACTGATCATGCTCTTTTTTGTTACTGCTCTTTTGCATTTTGCAGTATTATCCTGTTTCCTATGGCAAGTACTTTCTATATCACCTTGTGGTTTCCCCATCTACACTCAACTTCGGATTAATATCTTCGGTATGTTCCATCTTTACCTCCTCCATCATGATTTAAATGGTCCACATGGAGTGACAGAACTTGTGGGGACTTATATTAGGGAAGTTGTGGTTTAACTCTTATATTAACACTTGAAAAGTTGATCCTTTTTTAATGCGTCTTGTTTTACACAATGCATTTTATTGCTTGTTTGCTACATATGGATTTCCTTATTGACCTATGGGCCTATGTGGAACTCCTTGGCCTATATGCTTATTTTGGAAGTAAGAAAACATGTACTTAAAAAAGAAAAATGATCCACTAGACATGTAAATCATCTTCACATGCAACTAAGCTATTTTTAGTTCTTCTGATATTTGTGCTTTTCTGATAGTAGATCACTTTATAATTCTGTTCTTCTTCAATGATGTTATGGTTATCGCTACAAATTACATGTGACTTGTGCCATGTATTTAGTGAAGAAACTGACTCTTAGCTAAAGATTATGTGGCTAGAGACTACTTCCTGCAGTCTTCCCCTCATATTTTTCATATGAAAAATATCTTGTTACCAAATAATTTCTTTTTGTTTGAATAGTTGTCTAGATGGTGTCTAGTTATAAATAAGGAATTTCTAAGATATAGAGTAGTTTTCAAATTTTAGCTATAAAAGTGAATAGCATGTTTTTAATATTAAAAAGAAAAATATAAAGAAAAAAATTCATAGGATGTTTGTTGCCATCCCCAACCAGCCACTGGATTGTTAGATATACATCAATCTAACATTGTATATCACTTCAAATGAAGTGAAGTTTGGGTGAATGCATAATCAGGAAAGGGAAGGGCTCACAAATTTAATGGATTTGATCAAGTAAATATGGGCCTCTTACCAACTAGTCAATCCTCTTGTACGAAAATTCAATTAAGTTTTATATAAACCTCTTTTCCTTTATTCTTTGTTTTGCATGATCAACTGTGCAATCTAATATCTTTCAGTCAAATTGTGAATCTTGTGTAAATGGCATTGTCTTTATTAACCTTGATCAAATGGATCTCCGAAGCTATAAATTTTGCCTTGTGGGATCTTGACATTCCAATTTCTTCGAGAATGGTATAACCATACTGGTCACCATAATTTTCATTTGATGTCATTCGTGCATGGTTGAACCCTTTAATTCTACGTGTGGATACTTAATTAAAATTTGGAGTTTCTTCTTCAAAATCTTGATCAACATTGAAATCGGTTCTATCATCGATGCCTTTATTTGGATGTGTGTCAAATATTCGACCACTAAAAACACCACTATCTTCATAGGTATCAAATTTCAGTGTTTCATCCACGTCTTTATATTCGTCTTGGAGTTGGTACACAATAGCAATCAAACGACCACAGATGGGAGAATATGATTGTTTAATTGTCATGTTAAAGTCAAATTCACCTTAATTCCGAAATTCATTTTTCGATCAAATCCATGATCACCTATTGATAGTGTACAATTATTACACCATCAGGATCTTTTTTCAGCTCATCAACACGATCCTCGTAATCATCAACTATAGTCCAACATGATAACAAAACCATAAAGCTTTATTATGCTTTTCTTGTAATCATCTTTAAATACCGAGGAAAGAAAAGCAACTTTGAAGAGTCCTTATTATGTTGATAATGAAGTTCTTAAGGAAAGAAATAGACAAATTCATTGAAGATTCTTTATTTGGAGTCCATAGACATTTTTTTCCTTTCTAGTGACTCGCCTATTTTATTAAGTCTCCAAATAGGGAAGGAAAGTATGCAACTGAAACTACTTCCTCAGAGCAATGTTGGGCATCTCTTTAGTGGGGTAGTGGGCCTTACTAGTGGTACTTGTAGAAGCAGCCACGTAGATGATTTTATGAACCAAGTTATGGGGCCTGGTTTAGGTCGTGAACATCTGGGTACAATCCATCATATTGCTATACATTTAAATCTGCATTGTTAGGCTCCTGTAGATTTAAGTTGGGATTGATGAATGGAACAGTTGATCCACTAATTTTTTGTTCTCTGGTAATCTTGATCAAATGGATCTTTGATGTTGTGAATCTCGCCATGTGGGATCTTGATCCACTAATTTTTTCTTCTCTGGTAATCTTGATCAAATGGATCTTTGATGTTGTGAATCTCGCCATGTGGGATCTTGACATTTACAACTTCTTCGATAACATGATAATTGCACCTTTCACCATAATTCTCATATGATGTCCTTCCTGTATTGTTGAAGCCTCTAATTCTACATGTGGGTACTAATTAAAATTTTGAGTTTCTTCTGCATAATCTTGATCAACATGGAAACCGATTGTATCATTGATGCCTTTATTTAGGATTGCCAAATATTTGATCCCTGAAAAATCACCATCTTCATAGATATCAAATTTCAACTTGCCATCAACATCTTGATACTCGTTGTATATCAGCAATTCAACAACATTGATGCTGTGCTACAAATTAACATGTAGATGATCAGAAATCATAGGTGCCCGGATTTCGGGGCGTGATAGTTTTTGTGTTAGAGCATTAGGCTAATAGATCCTAAGGGCATAAAATAATAATAGAAACCCAACAACAATTGGATGATCATGAATAGGAGAAGTTGTTTTGTTTAAAAGTCATGTGACAACGATACTCACCATTAAGCCTGAATATTTTCTGATTTGGACACCATATAATCCTCAATATTTTGTCCTTAATTTGGAAGTCTAATTTGCATAGACCTTGGCCCTTTATTCCATGTTTTCACCGAAATTTGTTGATCTTACCCTAGAATGGATGTTGACATCTTTTGATGTATAGAGATTAGAGACGATCCAAATGATCGAGTGGTAGATCTGTTGCGTATCGTTATAATGAAATGTCATATCGGAAAACTTAAGCTACTTAACGATTTTCATGTAGTCGTAATTTCTAAGTACCGAGGAAAGTAATCTATATTAATGGAGTCCTTATTACATCAATAATGAACTTTCCAAAAGAAAAAAAGAAACAAGTCCATTGATTATCCTTGACTTGGAGTCCACATCTCGCTCATATTTGCCCCTTTCAAATTCACTTATAATTCTTCACTTCGAGTCCACATGTTGTTGATATTTGGCCCCTTGTTTCTTTCTTCGGACGTGCCCATTTTCTTAAGTCGCCGAGTTGGGAAGAAAAAAGAGTTCTCCGAATATTGTTCCTCCCAGAGCAGTATTGGGCATATCTTTGGTGGGGAGTGGACACCCACTAGCGGTACTTGTAGGAGCACGCACGTAGCCGGTTTAATGAACTGGGTTCGCTCGCCAATGACGGGGTTGGGTGGGGTTGTGAACCTGCAGGTCCCATCCCTCTTATTGCTGTCCACTTAATTCTTAATCCTGCTGCGATGGACTATTTGGATAAAAACTGGGATGCAGGGATGGAATCAACTGATCCGTTAGTTTTTTGATTTGGACATCAGATAATCCTGAATAATGTGGCCTTGATCTGGTAGTCCAGTTTGCATCGACCTTGGCCCATTCATTCCTTGCTTTAACAAAAATTGCAGTAACATGGATGTTGAAATGTTTTGATGCATGCAGACGATCCAGATGATCGCGTAGTAAATTTGTTGCGTATCTGGGTAGTGAAAGATCGTGTAGGAACTCATAAACTTCCGTATGATGTTCCTGTTGTCGTTTTAGCCAAGTACCGAGGAAAGAAATCTGTTTTATGTATTCCGCACTACTTCGATAATGAACTTTCCGAAAGAAGAAAGAAACAAATTCACTTATAATTCTTCACTTCGAGTCCACATGTTGTTGATATTTGGCCCCTTGTTTCTTTCTTCGGACGTGCCCATTTTCTTAAGTCGCCGAGTTGGGAAGAAAAAAGAGTTCTCCGAATATTGTTCCTCCCAGAGCAGTATTGGGCATATCTTTGGTGGGGAGTGGACCCCCACTAGCGGTACTTGTAGGAGCACGCACGTAGCCGGTTTAATGAACTGGGTTCGCTCGCCAATGACGGGGTTGGGTGGGGTTGTGAACCTGCAGGTCCCATCCCTCTTATTGCTGTCCACTTATACTTTGCTAGTATATGGAGATGGCAGGGGGTTTATATGGTTGATAAGCACTTTCATATGCTGATTCGAAATTTAATATGGGTCTCAGAATGACACTCCTAGTTTTTTTTTTTTTGGTAAGTGACACTCCTAGTTATTGTCAAGCATTGTGATTTTGAATTCCCGAACTAAAGAACACTAGGCACAATCTGTGCGTTATTATTGCTACATGGCTTTACACAGACCATTGGTTTCATTGATCATGCAACACCAATCTGTCATGGCTGTTTTGATTCATGTTGATCCTGCTCTAGCCTGTGTACCATACTGAAGTATAATGGTGCCCATAAGAATGGTGTTGATGGTAGGCTTGGTGGAATGGTTCCCGGTTCATGACTCTGCTAATTGAGTGCAGCTGTAGTCTGATGCATTTTTCGAGTTAATATTAATATGGATAAAAAAGAGACATTTTTATGCATATAACAATGTCAAATTTTCTTCAATTTCATAACTCTTGCTGGTGTGTCATTGATTTGTTGTTGAGGCTGGCTTAGTTGAAGATTAACAGGTACATTCGAATCTTCTTCAGTGGTAAAACCATTTGACAGCACGGAACTTTGGCTTGCTCCTTCATTTAACACCCTTGTAGCACAAACCTAAGAACCAAATGTTAATGCTCTGACTGATTACAACAAACTCTTGTATTTAGCATGTTTCTTTGGTGGCTGAACGAATA
>QPKB01000002.1:61670441-61845392 GCA_003546025.1 Camphora micrantha
AACATTCATGTCATTTGGTAGTGGGTGCCATTTTATTTTCATGCACACACTCTTCTGGTAGTTTATGTTCTTCTTTTCTTTTCATTTTTTCCTTTTTTTAAGAATTAAAATTTTATCTATGCTAGAAGAATAATGGATAGAAAGACTACTTCATCTCTATTTTCATGGCATTGCTTTGATATTTTCCATAGTAGGAAAACTAGTGGTGTAAACTAAGTTTCTATTACTCCTGTTTTGAATACTTTGCTAGTATATGGAGATGGCAGGGGGTTTATATGGTTGATAAGCACTTTCATATGCTGATTCGAAATTTAATATGGGTCTCAGAATGACACTCCTAGTTTTTTTTTTTTTGGTAAGTGACACTCCTAGTTATTGTCAAGCATTGTGATTTTGAATTCCCGAACTAAAGAACACTAGGCACAATCTGTGCGTTATTATTGCTACATGGCTTTACACAGACCATTGGTTTCATTGATCATGCAACACCAATCTGTCATGGCTGTTTTGATTCATGTTGATCCTGCTCTAGCCTGTGTACCATACTGAAGTATAATGGTGCCCATAAGAATGGTGTTGATGGTAGGCTTGGTGGAATGGTTCCCGGTTCATGACTCTGCTAATTGAGTGCAGCTGTAGTCTGATGCATTTTTCGAGTTAATATTAATATGGATAAAAAAGAGACATTTTTATGCATATAACAATGTCAAATTTTCTTCAATTTCATAACTCTTGCTGGTGTGTCATTGATTTGTTGTTGAGGCTGGCTTAGTTGAAGATTAACAGGTACATTCGAATCTTCTTCAGTGGTAAAACCATTTGACAGCACGGAACTTTGGCTTGCTCCTTCATTTAACACCCTTGTAGCACAAACCTAAGAACCAAATGTTAATGCTCTGACTGATTACAACAAACTCTTGTATTTAGCATGTTTCTTTGGTGGCTGAACGAATATCTTCTTATCCAATTCTGTATTTTCTTGACGAAGGAAGTTTTCCTTTTACAATTCCATATTTTCTTGATGAATCAGGTTCCCCTGGAAAAGGAATAAGCAAAAGTTAGGAGCTTGGAATTTAATTAAGTTTAATCAAAGGCACAATAGATGGTATCAATGGTCATAGGAAGGACCTTTCGGTTTAGCTCCTGAATCTCACCAATTAAAAGTTGATCCTGCAAAATTTAAACATGACATCAAGAAGTCCATCTGATATTTGGAAGATAGAGGAGTGATCACCACAAATGATCTAAGGGTCTTATTCATTCTGACACCGCATAAACTCATTTCCAATTTGGTCTTCAAATTTTGTAGATCCTCAACACTTAATCCTATAAGCTCTTGCCCCATCAATTGCCTGCAGTTGCATGAAGAAATATAAGATCAGTGTATGTGAAAGTTATTGTAGTATTTTTGTAGTCATTACCATGCTTAAGACTTTTTCTTTTTCATACACTACGACGAATACAATGGTGAATCATTCTTGTGTTTCTAACTACTATAAGTGCATTTATGGAATCAACATCACAAAGGCTATTTATTAGTTAGTCTAATGGTGGATATCAAAATTTGGGCAGGAATGTTTGATGCATGATATATAGGGACATTGTAAGTTGGCATGAAATACTTATATCAATAATGTTGTCAATCTCAAGATATTTTAGGAGCGTAGTCACTTCTTTTTGCGTAAAAGCAACAGTCACTTGGGAAGAAGAGGTAGACAAGAATTTGAGCTAGAAGCATTAGTAAAAGAAACACCTCATGATTGATGAATAATTTAGTCTCAAGCTTGGGTTGACACCTTTAATTGCTGATTTAAAGGAAGATCACCCAATTTCCTTTTCAATTTTTGTTCTATATATGTGAGAAAATGTATTTTTATCTTATTCAACAATTATAGGTAGTTCTTCCCCTTCAATACGTAGAAGGTTTTATATTATGGTGGATATTTCCTTAAACATTTACAATATGTCTTCATAGTGCTTGTGGAATTAGTTTTTGAGATTCCCACATACTCATCTTTGTCCATTTGTGGATGAATTCTCGTGGCAGCCTCAACAAAAATCAAGTGGCTACGAATTCTAATAAAGTGTTGGAAACAAATGTTGGGTTGTATTAAAAAGGTTAATGATTATCACAGAAAGAGTTGTACGTGTAAAAGTTGTAACTCTAGATCCTCTTAGATCTAGGGTCTTATCAAGAAGTGTCCAAGAAATCTCGATGAGAAAGAAATTGGAAAAGAAGAACGAAGAAGAAATAGACAAAAACCCAGAACAGTCGAATAACCTATTAGGTTAGACGACCCTTGTTTTATTGTTATTTCACTATTTCTGAGAATTACAAAAAAAGCCCCTCAAGTTTCTAGTATTTACATAAAAACCCTTGGCTCAACACAAATTATAAATAAGTTCTTTAGTCTAACTCTTAATACCCCTTCTCAAGCTGGTGCATAGATATTTAAATGCAACTTAGCTTTAGTGATGGCCTTAGTGAGGAAGTCTGCAAGCTGGTCTTCAGTATGAACCTGTACCAACAACACATCCTCCTTTTTAATTTTCTCTTGAATAAAAAGACAGTCCACTTCTACATGTTTTGTTTTCTCATGGTAGACCGGATTATTAGCCAGTTTAATCGCTGAAGTACTATCAGAATATGAAATCATTGGATTGCCCTGCTTGAATCCCAACTCTTTCAGCAATATCCTTAGCCACAATAGCTTGCAACACCCAAGAGCTACAGCTATGTACTCTGCTTCTGCACTAGACTTTACACTAACAGCTTGTTTTTTGCTTTTCCATGAAACAAGATTTCCTCCAACCATTGTACAATATCCTGTAGTAGACTTTCTATCAGTCAATGATCCAGCCTGTCAGAATCTGTAAAGGCCATAGCCTTGGCATGCCCACGTGACTTGTATAGAATTCCTTCACCAGGTGATCCCTTTAAATATCTGAGAATCCAGTGCACTGCTGTTAAATTATCAGATCTGGGAGCATGCATAAAGGGACTTACCAAGCTGACTACGTAGGAAATGTCCGGAGGTAAATTAATTTCCCTACCAACCTTTGATACATCCTCTTGTCTTCAAGTAGTTCCCCACTGTCCAAGTGAAGACCTTTATTTTGTTCTATTGGATTGTCTGCTGGCTTAGCACCAACTTTCCTTAATTCTTCTAGGAGACCAAGAATACATTTCTTTGTGAGATGACAATTCCACTTCTTATGACCATGCCACTTCAATGCCTAGAAAATATTTTAGTAATCCAAGGTACTTGATTTCAAACTCCTTTTTGGGAAAATTTTGAGTCTGGAAATTTCACCACCGTCTCCTACGACCACTATGTCATCAACATACACCAGAAGTATAACTACCTTCATGTTTTGCCTTTTTACAAAGATAGTATGATCTGCATGGCACCTTATAAATCCAAATTTAAGAACAACTCTACTGAATCTTTTAAACCAGGCTCTGGGTGCCTGTTTTAGTCCACATAAAGACTTTTTAAAGAAACACACTTTATTTGTGCTCTCTGGCAACAAATCCTGGTGGAGGATCCATATAAACCTCTTCCTTCTAGTCCCCATGCAGAAATAAGTTTTTCACATCTAGTTGCCATAGAGGCCAATTGAAGTTCGCTGCTAGGGATAATATTACCCGGATGGAATTTAATTTGGCTACCGGAGAATATGTTTCAAAATAATCAACTCCATATGATTGTATAAATCCCTTAGCAACAAGTCTTGCCTTATACCTATTAATTGTGTCATCTGGTTTGTATTTGAGGGTGTAAAACCCATTTGCACTCAACAATACGTTTTCCTTCAGGAAGAGTAGTAAACTCCTATTTATGCTTTTTCTCCAAAGCAGTCATTTCCTCTACCATTTCCCCTTTCCACTTGGGATGTGATAGGGCTTTAGACACACGTTTAGGTGTATATTCAGTGGCTAGGTTAGAGACAAAGACATGAGACACAGGTGGTGGGTTATGATATCACACAAAATTTTGTAAAGGATGCATGGTTGACTCTTGACTCTCCCAAGTCATCTCATTTTGACAAAGAACTGAGTTAAAAATAGTAGAGACTCAGCCGAGTCATCTAATTTTAATAAGTTGTTTGCATTTCGAACCATTTAATAGGCAGATTTAATTTTAAACAATTACATTTTATTTATTAGTCATTATGCATGAGGTTTGGAGTCAGTAACTTAAAAATGATTACTAGAATGCAATTTGATACTTATATTTGATCTTTTACACTTGATATTTGGACTAACAAATTATGTAATATGGAATATTTTTTCTTTTATTTTCTTTATTGCGGTACTTTTCTTGCATATATAAATTTATGCACGTAAATAAATATATTTTTATATTTTATAAGTAATGGACTTATTTTTAACTATTTTTTAAAATTATTTTAAAAAAAATCATGACTCTCCCAAGTCTCCACGTTCACTCTATCTGAGTCAACTTTTTTTGCATAGGACGACTCGAGTTCGTGTCACGAGTTTTCTAACCTTAATGGTATGGTGAGTAACACAAGATTGTGTCCCTTTTTCTCATGGCAATGGGAATATCTAAATCAGAAGTAGAAGTATCTGGATGAGGAACAACCTCTAAATTAGAAGGAGTAGGTGGAGAAGATGGAGGATCTGAACCTGGAACATTAGACGATGGTGGTAGAGCGGAAACCACTGGTCTTCCTTTCTTTTTCCTCTGGAGTAACCTTTCAATGGATCCTTGAACTTGTCTATTTTGTCTTGATCTTCAACACCTCGCAACTTTGTACCTATCTCATTTGTTGATCCTGAATATACCAGAGGAGTGACCAAATCAATAAGAGGTCTCTTCTCTGATCTCATAAATGAGTTCCTCACTTGCATATGTGTAAAATGGCATATCTTTGTGAAGACTCACATCCATTGTGACAAAGGTTTGATCTCTCTTCCCTGGAGCATAACATTTCTAGCCCTTCTGATTACTAGGATACCCCATAAATATGCACTTCACTGCTTTGGGACCGAATTTATCCCGCTGGTGTTGAACATGCACAAAGCAAGTGCATCCAAACACCTTTGGTGGAACTTGGAACAATGGCATATTAGGACATAGTACCTCTATTGGACTCTTTCCTTTTAGTATCCTTGAAGGCATTCTGTTTATTAAATATGCTGCAGTTAAGACACTATCTTACCAAAAATACTTTGGGACATTCATCTCAAATAAGAGAGTTCGGGTAACCTCTAGAAGGTGCCTGTTCTTATGTTCAATTACCCCATTCTGTTCTGGAGTATAGGCACATGAGGTTTTTTATTCAATCCCATTTGCACTGACATAAGATTGAAAATCTTGTGAGATATATTATCCTCCATTGGCATACCTGAAAGCTTTGATGCTTCTATCGAACTTAACTTCTACCATTTTATGATATGTTTTAAAATTATTAAAGAATTCATTCTGTGACTTCATTAAGTACACCCATGTAACCTGAGTTGCATCATCAATTAAAGTAACAAAATAATGATGTCTATAAATAGAGACCACAGGAGAATACCACAGAGTGAACCAAATCAAATGGACTGGTACTCTTGCTTATTAAGATTTACTGAATACACAATTCTTTTATGCAAACTGGTATGCATTATCACATCTCAAAGCACTAACACTTTTATTTTGAATATCAATGAAAGAAAAAATCTGAAGACATTGTATTGGTGCATGGCCTAGACGATGGTGCCACAACAATGCTTTATTCTCATCAGCTGCTCCAGGCTGTAGAATTTTATACTCTGTCCTCTTCATATCCAGGGTATAAAGACCCATTGTTCTCACTATCAGCACCAATCCTCTGCCCCATCCTCAGTTCCTGAAACACATAATTGAGATTTTTTGTTAGAGCACTAACTGACATGAGATTAAATGAGAAACAAGGAACATGAAGGACAGATGATAAAGAGAGGTTAGGTAAGGCTTGAACAGTCCCTTTCTCTGCTCCCGGAGCATAGGAGCCATCATCAATTCTCACCCCACCATGAGTGGTGGCAGCCTGTTACATGATCTGTGGCCCCTGTTGTCATGACAGTGAATGAACATTAATATTTGTGTAATACTTGGATCCCTCTCATGGACGATCCTCCCTCCCTTTTATAATCTCATTTAGCCTTTAATCAAGGCAATTCAAATCTTGATACAATCTATTTGTTATGGAATGAAAGTTGTTACAGTGATTTGAGTATATCCTAAACGTATCCCATATGATGGGTTAATTTGTTACAATGAATGGGCCTGGGCCTGGTGGGCTTTGTATCACTAGTGTTAACACCCCCCCTCAAATTGATAATGGTCAAACAACATCAATTTGCGAATCAAGAACTCATGGCGTGGCCGAGGCAGTCCTTTGGTGAAGATATCCACAAGTTGGAGTTCACTGGAAACATGTGGAAGACTAATGACCTTGCGATCATATTCATCTCGAATAAAATGACAATCCACTTCAATATGCTTGGTCCTTTCGTGAAAGACTGGATTCTCAGTGATACGGATGGAACTAGTATTGTCCGCATGAAGTGGGGTAGCAGAGGTCTGAGGAAACCCCAGATTTGCAAGTAAGCCACGAAGCCAAAGGATCTCAGAACAAGCAGAGGACATGGCACGATATTCGAATTCAGTGGACGATCGGGAGACCCTTTCCTGCTTTTTGCATTTCCAAGAGATGAGCGATTCACCCAAATACATACACCAGCTTGTAGTGGATCGATGAGTATCCGGGCATCTAGCCCAATCGGCATCAGAATAAGCATTGAGGGTGAGGGGTGTGCCAACTGGAAAAACCAAGCCTCGTGTCGGAGAACCAAGAAGGTACCGAATAATCCGTTTGACAGCAACTAGATGGTGATGCCGTGGTGCTTGCATGAATTAACTAACAACATTCACAGCATATGAGATGTCGGGCCGAGTGATGGTCAAGTAGACTAGATTCCCGACTAATCGTCTGTAGGAGGTGGGGTCAAAGAGGAGAGCCCCATCATCGGACCGGAGTTTCACATTGACTTCTAATGGAGTGTCCACAGGGGTTGCATCCTTTTGGCCAGCAAGATCAATAAGATCAGTAGCATACTTATGCTGATGTAAAAACAGTCCCTTCCTAGACTGTTGTACCTCAAGACCCAAGAAATATGTTAAAGGTCTTTCATATGGAATGCAGATTGAAGTGAGGATTGAAGACGATGGATCATGTTACTGTGAGTGCCGGTTAGAAGGATGGTGGTAGCTTGAGCAGTGTTATTCAGGAACAGTGAAGGATCATAGGGACTTTGAGCAAATCCAAAATGAAGCAGAGTAGACCGAAATTTTTCAAACCAAGCTCTGGGTGCTTGTTTGAGTCCATACAGTGAGCGACGGAGCCGTGCCACCTCATTTTTAGAAGTAGTATCATATCCTTGAGGAAGACGCATGTAGACTTCCTCTTTAAGATCTCCATGGAGGAAGGCATTCTTAACATCCATCTGATAAAGAGGCCATGAACGTGATGCGGCAATAGCAAGAATAGTTCGCACCGTTGTCATCTTGGTCACCGGAGCAAAGGTCTCATCATAGTCAATACCATACTCCTGACGGTTGCCAAGTGCCACTAATCGAGCCTTATAACACACCAGAGTACCATCAAAATGTAGCTTGATAGAGTAAACCCATTTACAACCAATGGGTTTGATGGACGGAGGACAGGGAACCACATCCCAGGTGTGATTCATGTTGAGTGCGTCAAGTTCTTCCTGCATGGCCTGCCGCCAACACTCATGTTGCACTGCTTGAGAAAAATGATTAGGAATGTGAACAGAAGACAAAGTAGCAAGTAAGGATGTATGTGTAAAACCAAACCGATCAGTGGGGCGGGAAATCCTAGAGGATCGACGAAGAGGAACTGACTGGGGAATGTCTGGAGCAGGCGCTGGGTCAAGTGCCGAGGAAGCTGACAGATCAGGAAGCTCAGGTGCAATCGTATTTCCCCGCCGACGCCTTTCATACACAAGTAAAGGCTTGATAGATTCTGAAGAAAGAACAGGATTATCACAAAAGTCAGGAACACGGGAAAACACAATAGGATTATCATGATCTAAATGATGTTGAAAAAAATACTGATTTTCAAAAAACACAACATTACGAGAGGTTCTGATACGTCGCACCTTAGGATCATAACAGAAAAATCCTTTGTGGTCACTCGCATAGCCTAGAAAAGCACACTTAGATGATTGAGCAGATAGTTTTGTTCGTTCAACTTGGGGAAAAAGAACAAAACATACACACCCAAAAGTATGGAGATGAGAATAAGTAGGATGCTTCTGAAATAAGCGAAAATAAGGTGTCTCATTCGCTATAAGAGGTGATGGTAGTCGATTAATAATATGAACTGCCGTTGATAAAGCTTCAGGCCAAAATTTTGGTGGAACAGAGGATTCTAAGAGAAGGGACCTAACAATGTCCAGAAGGTGTCGATTTTTCCTCTCAGACACACCATTTTGTTGTGGTGTATAGGGACAAGATTTTTGAGAAATGATCCCTTTGTTTTGCAAAAAATTCTGAAACTCATTAGAAACATATTCACCACCGGAATCTGTGCGAAGTGTTTTAATGGATGTGGAGAAGTGATTTTCCACATAAGCTAAGAAAATTTTAAAAGTAACAAACACCTCAGATTTAGAATGTAAGAAATAAATCCATGTGAATCGACTGTAATCATCAATAAATGTAACAAAATACTTAAACTGAGAATGAGAGATGACAGGGGCGATACCCCATACATCACTATGAACAAGATCAAAGCATTTCAATGATAATGAGGTACTGATAGGAAAAGGAAGAGTCTTACTCTTGCTCAATTTACAACTAGAACAATCAAAAGAAACATCTTTAAGAGATAGTTTATTATCATTAAGCAAACCAGATTGAAATAAAGACAACAAAGTACGAGAATATACTCAATGGGACAGAAGATGCGAATATACTCAATTTGAGGGGGCAGGAGATGCAAATGCCGTAGGATTATGGGAAGATGTTATACCTCTTGATATATCTTGAGGCACACCTTCTAATGCCGCCAACCTTTGTTGAAGAACCGCAAGTTCGTCCTTTCAATTCTGGCTATTGGTTTCTTGCTCTAGTCTCATTAGAATATTCCACTTCAGCTGGTGTTGCAGACACATTTCGAGGCTTACAGTTCAAGTCCCAATAAGTCTCTCAAGTATGGCGATACCGTCCACAATGGGTACAATAAGGTTTGTCACGATTAGTATTAGGTTGTCCACCATAACCACGCCCAACACCAGTACATCCATGACCACGACCTCTACCACCACTATACCCACCACGCCACGGTTACCTCCACGACCACGGCCTCTACCAGCACTATACCCAGTGTTAGTCACTGTGTTACCCACATTACTATTTACAAGTACTGTTCTTTCAAGTACAAGGTCTTGTTTGACATCCATAACCATCCTACGACTTTTTTCTCCCTGTAACAAGGCAAATACAATGCCTATAGGAGGCAAGGGATCCTGTCTTCTAACTTGTGAACAAATAATTTGAAATTCTGGGTTAACACCCCCAAAAGTTCAAATATGTGTTGGTCTTCTATCAACTTTTCTTCCTTCTTGGCACAACATTGTTTTTTGGCACAACGGAGTTTTGGACTCATATATAACTCCAATTCTTTCCGTAGGCCCCGAAGTTAAGAGTAGTAGTCGCCAATTGATAAACTTCATTGTTTGAATGCTGCAATTTCCTTTTTTAATTCTAGAACCCTAGCGTTATTCCATGTTTGAGAATAAGCGGACTCGATAGAATCCCGAAGCTCCTTTGCAGTATTCCAATAGTTAAAACCTTTTGCAATTCCTCCTTCTATCTAGTTCAGAATCCAATTCATCACTAACATATTCTCTGAAACCCAGTCTGAATATTTTGAATCATCCTTATCTGGCTCTTTAATGCTCCCATGAATGTAACCGAGTCTCCTTGATCCTCCAGTGGCCATTCTGGCTGAGTAAGCCCAATCTTTATAGTTTGTGGCATTGAAGAGATCAGGAGTTATTCTAACATTCAGATTTGAAATGTAAGAAACTTGTGGAGTAGATGTAATAGGACTATCACTTTTAAAATCCATTGAAGAATTGGAGAATTCAATTGCAGATCGAATGCAAGAAGGCCAGCCAAAAGAAAGAAGTATTTATAAGTCCCAAACCTTTTTTTTTTTTTTTTTTTTTTCTTGCAGCAAATTTGATGAAGATTTGATATAACAGTGACTTACACAATCACTATCTGATACCGACCAGTCACAAAACTTTGCTGACTTCTCTTTTCTTCACCAATGAGCCAACAACCAGGAAATCCACTACTGAACACACGAACCAGACTTCTGCACTAAGCGTCATCAACGGACAACTGAATACATGAACTGGATCTGCCGACACATGAAAAAACATCAAAAATACCACCAGAAATCACAGAACTTCACAAGGCTATCGTTACATGAAACACACCACCAGATATTGCGAGAAATCACATAACTTCAAATCTATCATCACCGAAGCCTTACACAACGCTGTTGATACATGAAACACACCACCAGAAGTCATATGAACACATTAGGGCTGAACTTCAAGCTGTTTGAAAAGAACTGGTTCATGTAGACTCCCGGCCGAACCTACACACAGGTTCGCCTAGAGTTCAAATCCCTCCAAATAATTTCCTTTTGATAATCCGTGCCTTTCGAGTTCTTGGTACAACAGTCTTCTACCAAGGTCTCTGATACCAAGTTGTAACTCTAGATCTACTTAGATCTTGGGTCTTATCAAGCAGTGTCCAAGGAATCCCGGATGAGAAAGAAATTGGAAAAGAATAAGAACGAAAAGAAATAGACAGAAACCCAGAACAGTCGACTAACCTATTAGGTTAGACAACCCGTGTTTTATTGTTATTTCACTATTTCTAAGAATTACAGAAAAAAACCCTCAAGTTTCTAGTATTTACATAAAACCCCCTGGCTCAACACAAATTATAAATAAGTTCTTTACTTTGACTCTTAAATCTTAACATAGACAAAAACATGCATCCTATGCTTACATAGAAATTATACATGATTTGTATACATGATTTGTATGACGGTCGTAACGAGGGTAAGAATAGTGTGTTGGAAGACTTCTGTTCCCAATCTGAGTCGAATCCTATGAAATGTCTGCTTTGAGCTCATATTAGCATGTCTATAGTTATGCTTACCTTAATGTTTGATATACACGATGTAGGTTATTGGCATATTTTGTTTGCTGCCGATATGATACTAGTTTGACAAGAATGCAAGCAATTGATAGGCGAAATTTTTGGAGAATTTGGTGTCGAAAGGGTAGAAACTTATTGGAATGCAAGTTTAGTCGATTTGAGAGTGAAGAAGATATGTGGGAAATTTTGAAAATATTTGTGCAAGAATGTGGTAAATTGCAGTGAGCAACTGTTCAGACTTCAGAGAAACATAGGGTTTGAGTTGAATATAGCAAGTAGGATAAGTGCTATGTTTATTAGATTATTTGGATCATCTATAGTGCCACTTTGAGTGAGGGATGTCTTTACGAGGCCAGTTAGACTTGCCATGCTATATTGAGCTATGTATTTGGCAGTGAAGAAAGGACAAGACAAGTTTCTGCATGCTGCAGAAATGTGCACGTGAAGTTACAAGAAAGGATAAAATTATGAATGAGGACATAAGTGGAAACATACTGGTTGTGACAATGCTTAGCAGTTGACACATTCAGTCGTTTTATTTGTTGTTTTTCAATCTAACTGAACAGGGAGTCCAATCTCTTGGAGAAATTGGTATTTCCTCCGGATGTCAATGGAAACCTTCTTACTCATGATTGCTTGTTATCGGCATAACAATTTCTCTACAGTGATTGATGCAGGGCCATGAAAGACTAACTATGTGATTTTATGAGATTGGAAATTATTAACATTCAGTTAATAGGTGAATGTTAGGTGAAATTGTTAGGTTGTGAAGATTATCCTTTTAGTTCTCTTGGTACAATGAGTCCAACATCTTCTAGAAGTACGATTTTGTATCATATTAAATTTTCATTTGGACAAATAGAATGCCTGCAATTCAAGACACTTGAACAGAAATTATGCCCAGTGTGTTCATCAACCACTGTCATCCTGGGCATTTCCTTTCCAAAATCTTTGACACAACCTTGATCATGACACAGTTTTTCCCTATTTTACTCTAACCAAAGCTGGCATCAATGCTACAATTTAGCAAGTTTATTACAACAAATGTCTGCATGCAATTAGAGAAGCAATAGTGGAAATATGATGAGCGCATTTTTATAGACTTTTTCTTTATCAGTGAATTTGGAAATGCATTAGAAATAAAAGAGTACATAGTAGAAAAGAAACAAGACCAAACATAGTGTTCAGGTATAAGAGTTCTATACCGGACACCCGCCACACCTACATTACAAAAGCACTCAAATTACATGAACGGTGAACCCCTTGTTTAGCTAAACAATCCGCGTAACCATTTGCAGACCTACTTATATGATGGAAAGACACCCGAGATTTTGATGAAAGGTGACGAATCTCATTGAAATAGAACTGCTTCCTCCATGGGCCCTTAGAAGAATTCACCCAAGATATGGCATTAGATTAATCGCTCCACTATAAGATGATTCTGAAATGAGAAAGTGAAAATGTGAAGAGCTTCCAGAATAGCAAGGACTTCGGCTTCATTAGATTCTTTGATTTCAACTTGCTTGGAGAACATGTACAACACTTCGCCTTTGTGATTTCTCAATACACCTCCAATACCGGCTAACCCTGGTTTACCCTGAGCTACCCCATCCACATTAGACTTTAGGACTCCTGTTTGGGAAGAACACCAAGAAACTTTCTTTTTCTTCTTTGAAGCGCCCATAGTTAAACAAACCCTCCAATTATGCATAATATCGTTTATCATAAGGTCTGCAAATCCCTTTTTAACACAAGCCCATTTTGTAATCCTCAAAACCATAGCCTGAATGATAGTTCCCACAGAAGATTCTCCTCCACTAAAGATACTGCCATTCCTCTCTTTCCAAATAGACCACAAAACCTAATAGGAAATGAGTCTCCATATCAATAGTCCGCACCCAACGAGAGGGCAACTCCTCCAAGCTTCGAACAACCCCACTAGAGAACCCGGGAGGCACCAATCCACACCGCATTCTATAAGGAAATGCCCCCAAATAGTCGATGCTATCTCGCAATGAATAAATAAATGTTCTATTGACTCCCTCTTCCTTCTGCAAAGGCAACATATATCTGAAATAGATTCACTCAGCAAACCCCTCCTCGTTAAATTGTCTGTTGTAGGGATTTTGCCAGCCATAGCTAACCAACAAAAAGCTTCCACCCTTGGAGGAGAAAGACCCATCCAAACCACAGCACAAGAAGACCGCACCTCACCAATAGCTTTAACTGCCTATAGAAAGACTTGGAAGTAAATGATCCTGAAGAGTCTGGCTTCCAAATGCGGCAATCTACTGCATCCCTACATAAAAAGATGTTAGAAAGAAGACTCGACAATGATTCAAACTCTACCAACTCCGACTGATGAGGACCCCTCCTGACACCCACATCCCATGAAGAATCTTGCTTCCAAATGCGGCAATCTGCTGCATCCCTACATAAAAAGATGTTAGAAAGAAGACTCAACAATGACTCAAACTCTACCAACTCTGATTGACGAAGACCCCTCCTGACACCCACATCCCATGATACATTGTCCCCAACCCAACAATAACCATCTTTGATAGATGACTCTTTATTAAAAACAACCCTAAACACTCTAGGGAACAAACGACATAAAGGACCAAGCCCCACCCAATCATCTAACTAAAAACGAGTATCACTCCCTTCCCCCACCTTAAAAGCCATACTCTTATCAAACACTTTCCCCTTACTATTTGACACATCCCCAAAACTCAAAATGACTGCCCAAATCCCAGACAACCTATACCTAGGGACTCTTTTAGGAACTCCACCCCTTTTATCCTCCCCATATTTAGACTCTATGATCCTCCTCCAAAGAGCATCCTTTTCTTCCCCATACCTCCACCACCACTTAGCTAATAAAGCCCAATTTTTAAGAGCCAAATTCTCCAGACCCAAGCCCCCCAAAACTTTTGGCTTGATCACCTCACTCCACTTTATCAAATGCAATTTCCTCCCTGCTTGATTTCCACCATATTCCTCCGAATGTGGTCCACCTTCTTAAGCACCGCCCCCAGCATCTTGAATAGGGACATATAATACATTGGTAGGCTTGATAAAGAAGATTTCATTAGGGTGATCCTACCTCCAAGAGAAAGATATTGCCTCTTCCAAGTGGATAGCTTCTTCTCAAAATTTTTAATCACCAGATCCCACATTGATAGTGATTTAGGATTAGCTCCGATGGGCAAGCCAAGATATTGGAAGGGAATTTTGCCTTTTCTACAATTTAGTCTATCAGCCAACCTCTGAATAATCTCTTCTGCACAACCCACCCCCCCTAAAATACTTTTCGATAAGTTTTTCTTCAAACCGGAGGCCATTTGAAAACACCTTAGAATTCTCTTCAAAGTTACAACCTTTCCCCATCTTATAGAAGAAAACAAAATCGTGTCATACGCGAATTGAAGGTGAGTAACTATTTCCCCACCTCTACCAGCTTCAAACCCATAGAATTTGCCTTTGAAAAAGAGCTCCCATAGCTTCTGCCACAATGGTGAATAGAGAAGGAGATAATGGGTCACCTTGCCTAAGACCCCTCGAAGCCTAAAAAAGTCGAGAAGGAGAGCCATTAACGAGAACTGAGAAGGAAGCAGAAGAAATGCGTTCTTTGATCCATCCTCGTCACCTATTACCAAAACCAAATCTTCCCAACATGTAATCATGTAATCTACAAAGTTCCAAACCACATGATCATATGGCTTCTCCAAATCAAATTTGAAAATTACTCCTTCCTTGCAAGCCTTCTTCCTTGAGTCAATAAGTTCATTAGCAATTAAGATACCATCCAAGATTTGCCTGTTAAGAACAAAAGCCCCTTGATTTGGGCCAATGATATGAGGTAGAACCCTTTGCAATCTATTGGCCAATATCTTTGAAAGCAGTTTATAAATGCACCCCACCAAACTAATGGGCCTAAAATCCTTCAAATCTATTGGATACGGAACTTTAGGAATAAGGCACAAGAAAGTGGCGTTGATTTCTCTATTCAATTTACCCCTTTGATGAAATTCAGAAAGCATGTGCTAGAAGTCCTCTTTAATAACACTGGAAGCGCTCTTAATAAAGGTGTAATTGAAACCGTCTGAACCTGGTGAATTTTTATAGACTACCTTTATCAAAGAAGCAATTGGTAATAATCTAGCATAAATGCACAGTAAATTGAAAGCTTATCATAAAAACCAATTTGATAGAAGATCCATCTTGCAGTGACTAACACCGGAACCAGAAGTGACGTAGTGTAAAAGCTGCTAGAATAATAGGAAACTTAAAGCAGTATTAATATCACAGTCAATCAAAATTGCAAGCCTAGCTATAATAGTGGGAATATCCTATTCTGTTTCTTTCACATATTTCCAAAAGATTTTACTGTCCTTATTAGCACGAAGTCTGCATGTTAAAAGAACATCATCTTGCATCCCACTAACAGTTCTCATTATGAACATCTCTAATGGCATCTTGCACCCTAGAATTTTAACTTTTTTATCAGCATTCCCTTTCAGGCCTGCATAGTAAGCTTCCATAACTTTTTACAATAATGCTATTTAAATTATAAGTATCACATCCTGTTTGATGTCTGTACTGCATTTTACAAATTGCATGATTTCCTCTCCATCATAAGCTCACAACAGTTAAATTATCTTAAAATAAGGAAAATATGACACGTAGTAAATTTATTGGAGCAATTTTGTGATATCATTTGTGTTTTACTTTGGACCTTCTATCCATTCTTATGCAAACATAGTGATTTGCGAACCATTGTTTCCTGGCCTTGCCTGATGCAGACAACATAATCTTAGAAGCAGGATGATTGACTGAACTTGTGGCCCCCTCATTTTTACTACTGCTGCTAACATCTGCAATCTGCATTCATCAGATTTATTGAAGTTAGAAATTACTGGCATTGTATCTTAATTTTAAAATCTGAAGGGGCATAACTAAGTCACACTTGCTTTACCAAAAAAAAAAAAGAAAAACAGTCTCAGTTGAATTCTGACAACAGAACTTGTTATGTGTAGACGTAACTAGTGTGGACTCTAGGACTCTATTTCCCTGGTGCTACAGGTGAAACTCTGTTTCATTGCCTATAAACACTAGTATGGTCTCCCCTTGTTGCTTTGTATGTTTTTCAGGTCAAGTAGCTATTGGGTTCGAACTTGTAGATGTTGCATAAACACTATGCTCATGTTGGTTACGGATGCACGGATCTTGGCAAACCAGGCATGGGCGACAATCGATAGTGTTCATAATTAGAATTTTTTATAGGTAAAAGTTAACATGATCATAATTAGATAAGGTAGAAGTGTAACTTATTTAAGGATTTTGGTTAAGATAGATCGGAATGGAGAAACCGAATTCGTGTAGTTGATCCCAACATAGTTGGGAAAAGGCTTTGATGATGATGATTATTATTATAGAAAAACATGTCTGCATTAATAGAATTATAGTCATTCGATGCTAAATGAGGTATATATTACTATGAAGGACTATCTCAATAAGAGCGAGTAACAAAGCAACAAAGTTGGTGAGACTATATTGATGAAGAAGGGTGGTGAAACATGCCTGAAACTTGCCTTTCCGAAAGCAATGACGTATAAATTTTAACAAAAATGCCTTTGATATACATTTATATCTTAGATGTAAATTATGACATAATTTTATTTTATTTGCAACTGCTACGATATTCTCAACTTCTTTTGTCTTACAGATATTTTAAATGTTTCTAGATAAGACGATCAAAACAAATGAAAATGCCAGTCACAAATCAACATGCAGACTTAATACCTTTTTAAGGATTTCTGGATGGATGTACTTACAGAATTACAGTAGTTAAGAATGGAGTATCTAAGCTGTAGCTCAGCTGATGCAAGATGTTAGGGCGCACGAGTTTGAGTCCTTAATATGAAAGTAAATAAATAAATAAACAAAAAAACGATCGATGAAAGTTATATTAGCAATTTAAATGACACATCGCCATTGACGACTCCTGTTGAAGGAAGTGCAATTAGTAGTCATTGTCGTATTTTCGGTAATAAATGCTTCATCTGCTTTGTTTATGAGATTTATTTTAATTACATAAGACAAAAACCAAAGTTGGCAACCTCAGTTTAGTTTAGTTTAGTTTGTTTAATTATTTATTTTGGTGAGACAGTTCAGTATATAAGCGTGTGGATGCAGATATCTCCCGCGTCCCATTTGTGAATGACAATGTATTGATTGATCAACCTATTTGGATATAATTAAACTTCTATTGTAATGAAAACTGAGTCACTCAACCTATTAGGATATAATTAAACTTCTATTGTAATGAAAACTGAGTCACTATCTATAGATTTGATTGGATGCATGTGATATAAATAGCTTGAAACAAGAAAAACGAGACAAACATGTATTAGCTCAGAAGCTTCCCAGATAAGAATTCGCAAGCAAATTCCAGTTTAGGATCATTCCTCATGCTTAAAGTGATCAATAATTCAATCTTAACCGCCATGTGAAAAATGAATACAAGTCATATGAGAGTATAAAGAAAAGGGCACTCATCATTATTGTAGTGGAGAATACTCTCCTCAAAATGAATGCTCCCTCCTGTATGTTTCCCCGGTTGAAATTCATTTCAGTAGGAGTTTGGCTTATTGTCAGATTTGATCACATGTAATAATATTATTATAAGAAGTTAGTCATGTTTGTATGCATTGTCAATCTGGCTTGGCTTGTGTAACTACTCTTTTAGTGAAGTGAAATTCAACGGGGACCTTTTCTTTTGAATATGTTTTAGGACTTTCAATAACCCAGACTAAGTAAAATGGTCGCTTTTAAAAGATACGAAAAGGATGGGGTCTTACACAAAAGTACAGATTTTTAAAAATCACCTATTCTTTTTTTTTTTTTTTTTTTAAGTCAAAAGGCCAATCTCTTATTTAACTAAAAGATTAAAAAGGCCTCTCTTTTTAATCCATAAAGTCAAAGAAGTTTTTCCACATACAACAAAATGATAAAAAATCAATAAGGTGGATTTTGGAATTTTATACATTTTGACAAGACACGTCTTCTTTTTTTATTACTTAAAAGTGACAGTTTACTTTGAATTCATTATTCAAGTAAATAATTACCAACAATTTGTTAGTTACTCTGAATAATCATGGGCTCATGTCACTGATAGGTAAACAGTAAACTATCCTTGAAAGGGATCACATTCCATGTAAAAATAATGAAATGTATAAGTATATATTACACTGCCACTTGAGAAAAAAAAAATGCCCTTCCCAAACCACCGTAATGAAATCGATGTGTTAGCAAATGACTACACTTTAGGGCGTGTTTGGTAATTTTACTAATAGAGTAAAGTGAAGTGAAGTCAAATTAAACATCCCATCAAAATCACTTTTCCAAAAAATTCCCTCCATCTTTTTCAAAAAAAGTCAAAAAGCAACTACATTTACTCACTAAAAGACAAAAAAATTCCATCTCCCCATACAAAAAGTCAAAAATATTCTATCCCAAACAACTAAAAACAAAATATCATCATAACTCACTTATATTTTATTCATTCTTTTTATTTCACTTCACTCCACTTTATTTTAAAAGTAAATTACCAAACGGGCCCTTAGAGAAGAAAAGGTCATGCAAGTATGAGAGGGGATACAATGCAACTATGCAAGTATTGCAAATTTTCCAGTTTTTATCGAAACTGACAATAGATTCGAAGGCATTCAATTAAAAACCCAAAGAAGCAACATACAAATGAGCAGAGATTCCTTTTGCAGTAAAGATTTTTCAAAAGAATTTACCATAGATAGAGCTGGTAATTGAAACGAGGACTTCACATATGTAATTAAGAACCTAGTAAATAATCTAATTCATATGCACTAATTGCAAAAAACAAAATATTTTGGAAATTCATATTCAATACATATGTATTAACCAATAAACAAACAATCCCATAGAAATCTACGACGGAGACCATCTATTGAAAATCTAAGCCACTCAAAATAAATGTCCCATATTTATATGTCGTATATTCAAATTTTATACAATGGTAAAATTTGAAGAGAATCATTATATTAGAAAGAAAATTTATTTTCAACGATTTAGATTCTCTATAGAATAATTGCAATGGCAAAAGGAAAGGAAAGTAGAGTGAAAGAGCTGTGATAGATGGACTGACTTTGGGACCAGTCTGTGGACCGATCCCAAAGTTCCCATCCAATTTTGGGATCGGTCCACATACGGTCCCAAAAGTTCGGTCCATCTAGTTCGGTCCATCTAGACTTTCACAGAGTAAAAAGGCTTATTATAGGATCCGGTGTCGAAGGTCTGAATCTGATGGAAAGCCCAAGTCCCAACCACAAACTCGATCGAAATCAAACCCAGAGGAGGAACGCAGCAGCAGCAAAAGCAGAGGCGGCCAGGAGCCAATGGTTCTAACTTCCAAATTTCTGAGCCGTTGCCTTCCCCTCTCGACACCGACACCGACCAACCCCACTTTCAAATTCCTCCCGCCCTTTCTCTCACAGACACACACACCTTCTTCATCACCGCTTCCCACAACTCCCTCCTTCGCCACCATTCTCCAACAGATCAAACATCAAAGACCCCTTCAACAGGCCCACGCCCTCCTCATCACCTCTGCCCTTGCTAACAACGTATTCCTCTCCAACAGACTCATCAACTCTTACTCCTCTTTGGGACTCTTGCCCATCGCACACCACATCTTCCAACAAATGCCGCTTAAAAATGTCGTTTCTTGGACCATTTTAATATCTGGGCTGTCTAAAAATGGCCTTTTTATGGAAGCCTTGGAGGTGTTTTGCCAAATGAAGGACTCAGGGGCTGCCCCCAATGCTGTTACTTTTGTTAGCGTCCTACCCGCTTGTGCTCATCTGGGCATGTTCCGAATTGGGAAATCAATTCATGGGCTCTTGATTCGATGGGGTATTGAAATGAATGTGTATGTAGAAACTTCTCTCGTTGACCTGTATGCTAGATGTGGGAGTTTGGGCATCGCTCGGAGGTTGTTTGAAAAAATGTCTCAGAGGAATGTGGTGTCGTGGAATACAATTATTTCGGGTTATTCTGAAAACGGGTTAGGCGAAGAAGCACTAAATCTTTATAAGAGAATGCAGAGTAATGGGTTTGTGCCGGACTTTGTGACAGTCATGAGTTTGTTATTGGCATGTTCGGGTTTGGGGCGTTTGCTAAATAGGGAAGATGGTTCATGGATTTATGATTAAATGTGGGTTTGAGAATGATGAGCTTGTTGTGACTGCTTTGATGGATATGTATGTGAAATGCGAATGCATTGAAGATGGTTATCAGGTTTTCTGCATGAAGTTGGTGAAGGACGTGGTGGCATGGACGTTGATGATATCAAGCTTCTCTGAGGTTGGATATGGTAACAAAGCTATGGAACTCTTTCATGAAATGATAGCAGAAGGTGATGTGAAGTTGGACTCTGTTTCTTTGATTGCTGTCCTTTCAAGTTGTGCTCGTCTGGGAGCTCTGCAACAAGGTAGACGTGTTCACGGGCTGACAAAAAAGATTGGTTTTGAAGATGATGTTTTTGTGGGGTCAGCACTAATAGACATGTATGCAAACTGTGGGAGTTTGGAGAACGCAAGGAGTGTCTTTGATGGAATGGCCAAAAAGGATGTTGTGTGTTGGAATGCAATGATTGCTGCCAATGGGATGAATGGGTGTGGAGCAGATGCAGTAGGTCTATTTTTTCAAATGAAGGACTTAGGCTTGAATCCAGATGCAGCAACTTATGTGTCTGTCTTATGCGCTTGCAGTCATGCTGGGCTAGTTGATCAAGGCATCTGCATTTTCTATAGCATGGTTGATGAGTTGGACTCGGATGTGAGGCCAAACTTGCAACACTATGCATGTGTAGTAGATCTTCTTGGTCGAGCTGGGCTTTTAAATGATGCTTGCTCGCTGATTAATAATATGCCTTTGCAGCCAGACACGGGTGTTTATGGGGCTTTGCTTGGTGCTTGCAGAAATCATGAAAATATAAACTTGGGCTTAGAAGTTTCTGAGAAGCTTTTTGAGATGGATCCACAAGATGCTGGATACTATGTTTTGCTTGCAAACATGTATGCTGTTGCAGGGAACTGGGAGGGTGTTAAAACAAGCCGTGTATTTTTGAGATCAAAAGGATTGAAAAAGGCCCCTGGATATAGTTCCATTGAGATAGATCGGGAGGTCTATGCATTCATGGCTGGTGATAGAGATCATCCTCAATACGATGACATCGATAAGTTTCTTAAGGCCTTGATTATAAAAATTGAAGAATCAGGCTATGTTCCTGATACCAAATTTGTTTTCCAGGATGTAGCAGATGACGTGAAGAGAGACTTGCTTTATCACCACAGTGAGAAACTGGCCATTGCTTTTGGGCTATTGAGAACTCAACCGGGAATCGCAATACGGATAACAAAAAACCTCCGTATGTGTAACGATTGCCATACAGCTAGCAAGTTCATTTCCAGCGCTGCTGGGAGAGAAATTGTCGTAAAAGATGCTAACCGCTTCCATTATTTTCGGGATGGAGTCTGTTCATGCAAAGACTATTGGTGACCCAGTCTGGTATTTTCCTCTGTTTCATATAATCTGTGGGTGGAATTATTGAGGTCCTTATGCTGTTGGAGTGACTCGTCCACAGTTCTATCCATCAGATCACAAATCCGGATCTCTGAGCATGAGCCACTCTTGTATAAATTGGGGAATTAGAACACTACACGTTGTGCTGCATCAGAGCCCTATAGGCCACAGTCCTCAATGCACCTATATTGCTCTAAGTTGGTCCTTCTGTAAACCAGAATGATTTCTTCTCCATGATGGCACAGAAGTTATCAACACTATATCAAAAAGAAAAAGTCAACTTATTGTTCAGCTTCTAAACTTGAGATGTGTTTTTCACCCTCATGCAGCTTCTAGGAGTGGAGAAATTAGAGGAAGCAGAATCAGAACAATCATGAAAACAAAAGAAGACTGCCAAAAGGAGTTTGAGGACATTACATAGGATATATGAGTGAGGTGGACTTGTTAGTTGTACTATAATGGCTAGCCAATAGGTCGTTCAAGAGTTACCAGATAATTGGCTGTTAAATCCAGGGACAAACTGATACTGCCATCATGCTTTTTTCACGTGGATCAGCAATCAATTCTATATGAGTGAGGTTGGAGTTTGTGGTTGGGCAGTAGTGAATAACCAATAGGTGGGGGTTTCATGAGTTACCAGATAATTTATGGTTAAATCAGTGACAAACTGACACAGCCCTTGTGCATCTTTCAATTTGGATCTGCATGTTTGCTGTATAAGCCTTCTTGGTTAAATCGGTGACAAACTGACACAGCCCCTGTGCATCTTTCAACTTGGATCAGCATGTTTGCTGTATAAGCACCTTTCAAGAAAAAAAAAAAAAGTTTGCTGTATAAGCCTTCTATCTACCATAACTGATTTATACACCTGGATTCACCAGCAACTGAAGTAATAAGAGTTCATTTGTAATGAAAGGGCCCACCTACATTTGTCCTATTTTCAGAGTAAAAGTGAATACCGAGGCCACAGGATTGGATATAGGATATCTGAACTAAGGATGCATTGCAGAATTTCCAAGTACCTTACATTTATCATCTTGCTTAAGGGCCTTTTTGGACAAGCCCATGACTTAATATGGACATCTCATCTACTACTCTTCATGACTATGAATGATACAAGGTATTTCCTCTTTTGCTTCACAATCTTCATTGTCAACTTCTTGGTCCTTCAATGGGACCTTCAATACACAGATACTTGTATATGTTTAGTGTATGTCTCCACAGGATACAATAATAAAATGGGCATGGATTGATAATTGTTATATACGATTTTAGCATTTCATACTGTATCAGGTCCATTATTTCATAATGTTTCATTTATTTTTCATACTTCTCAACATGAAATTGGGTGAAAGAAATGTTATTAGCAGTACCTTCAATAAGTTGGGAAATATTCTGAAGACGAGAAGTAATGCTTTGTATAAACAACAACCAAGTTACATGTACGTTGTGAGGTTTTTGTAATAGAAGTCAAAACATTGAATATAAAATGTCATGTTATGGATAGAATACCTGAATCCCTATCCGTTTATTGGATTTTAAAAGTGTAGAACAGCGTCTCTGCTTCCCCTATTCATGCCCGTATATGTGTCTATCTTCAGGCATCATAGGATAGGAGTAATGTTATCACTTCCTCAGAATGAGACGAGTGTTTCCTTATTCATTCCAGGTCCTCATTCTGTTAGACATCCAAACATCCACTTATCTTTCCATCCTCAAATTTTGGTCACAAAAAGTTCAAATCTTGCTGCTTCTTTTTTTTTTTTTTTTTTTTTCTCAAAGATTATGATTATTGATGCTCCTCTTTACGTTGAGGAATTGAAATAATTTATCTGATGGTCCCCAAATTCCAATCCCTTCTTATTAAGATCTTATGGGCCAAAATGAATAGTGGGAAACAATAATATAAATCACAAGTCTAGATCCCATTTTCTCAGGAATCTTTTGATTTCTTTCTCCTTTTTTGGTCGACTTTACAGTTAAAATCTTGAATCTTACGCACAGTTCTCTCTTAGAAAAGGCTGTCATGGCTTTCTTCAAAACCATGTGCAGTGGAATTGACTTCTTACCCCAAAATTATGACTTTAATCCATTTTCAGTAAGAAACAAACTCAGAGATCCATTGCTTCCTGGCTGTTACTCAAAATTCTATATATGTATATGTACATGTACTAGGAATATGCCTTACTGGGGGTTGGGGCAAGGGTTGTGGGGAGCATGCTGCTTCTCTTTTCTTACTAAGGTGGGAGTAAAGCTTAAGAAGGGGGCAAAGGGGTAGGTCTAGCTTTTAGGACATGACTCACCAATCACCACATGTTATCTTGTGGGATGTGGGATTTCATGAGTTTTGGCCAGGCAGTGCCATACTGCCATTCTTGATTAGGGTTAGTGGTGTGGGCCACTGCTGTTCACATGGACCCATAAGTATCATGCTGCAATTACTTCTTCAATTGCGTATTATAGCTCACTTCTTGCTTGGATCATTTGGTATTTCACGAGTGAGTAGTAAGTACTGTTTTTGTTTATTAAAAATTTTAAAGGCCTGGAAAGTGCTAATAATATTTTGTGATTTCTTTTTATTTCTTTCTTTGTTTTTATATCTATTTTTCAAATTTATGAAATATCTTAATTCATATTTGTCTTAATTATAAGATAAATTGGAAGGTTGAAATTTGAAATTAAAGCCAATAAGTCAGCGTGTCATGGTAATGTTGTGATTATGCATACATTTATGATGTGATATGTTATTGGATTTCAAAAGTGAAGTCACTTAATCCGTACTTGTTTTATATAAAAAGAGCATTTCATCTTGTTATTTATACAGGTTTTGTCTTTAAAAGGAAAATAAAACCTATGCTCTTTGATTTTCATAGGAAGTAGTAACACCCAATCTCTCTTTTGGTACTTGGATGGTGCAAAACTTTGCTGGTGAACGACCAAAACTAGAAATGACCTGCATCTCCATAGAAAACCATGGGTTTGTATATGCATGTCCGCATGTGAAATTATACCTACAATTTTACAATTCACTATTTATGATTTGCAATTTTAGCCATCTTTCAATCTAATCTGACTAGGGAAATGAAAAGTAGGGACTTAGATCATGTCAAATATATTAAGAGCAATGGCCAAAAGATTCTAGTGAAGGACAATGATATCAAAGAAAGGTGGAGATAATACTTTAGCGAACTTTTGAGTGAAGACTATATATGAGACATAAGAACAGGAGTGGATATTTCATTAGTAGAACATACTTTTTTCTACATAATTAGGGTAGTAAAAGAGAGGAAAGCATTGAAACAAACGAAAACAGGAAATGCTACGGGTTCAAATAACATTCCATAGATGCTTGGAATTGCTTAGGAGGAGTTAGGGCGATTTAGTTAACTAGGATATTCAATAAGATATTAATGAAAAAATAAATGTTGGGTGAATGGAAAAGTTTCGTTGTACCTATTTATAAGAACAAGGAAGATATACAAAACTATACAAACTATTGTGGGATTAAATTTATGAGAGAGAGTAATGGAATAAAAACTTAGATAGAAGACTAAGATATCTGAAAATCAATTTGGTTTTATGCTAATGATGATGATCCGTATATTAGCTGTATTTCTTACTGATTATCAAAAGAAAATTGAGCATTTTTACAAGTGTAGCCTGCTTTGTGTAGCATAGCTTGAGCTCACGAAATGATAAATCAAATCAGTAAAGTAAATAGTTAAGAAGGATCATGCAAATTATCTTGAAAGCATCCTTTTGGGTCACACTAAACGGTTTCATGAAAGGTTTTATGGCCCCACTGGTGTTATCTTCATTATAGCAATCTGTCATCTTTAACACTACTGGAGTTTCCTAGGAATCATTATTATGAGGTTATATTTACAACAAGAACATGGTGGTCTCCATCATTCAAACCAAAGATGAAAATAGCGGTAGCGGCGGGGGTAGCGGCCCTCTGCCAAAACGCTACGTAGCGTAGTAGGGTTACGTAGCAGCGTAGCGGTGCAATTTGAAAAAATCGTCAAAAAAATCTGAAAATTTTGTTGAAAATCTAGAATATTGGAAAATGCGAAAAAATGTTCTCTCTTTTTTTTGCAAAAGTAACTGACGTAAGGGGGCATAGCGGTCCCTTCATTCTATGAGGTCCTGTATATCTGTGAAACCTTGAGAATAACTCTCTATATCCACTATAATTCGGTAAGATCGTGTGTTTCTTGGTGTTCTTTTAAACATAAAAGAGTATAAGAGTTGCATAAAAATGTTATTTTGAGAAAAAAAGAAAAGAAATAGGCATCATTATACATTTTGAAATTTTTTGAAAAGTAGGAAAATTTCACACTACGTAACGGGCGTAGCGGCCGTAGCGGACCATAGCGGCTGCTACGGATGTGAACAGCGCTAGACCGCTACGCCCGATATAGCTGCATAGCAGCTGCTATTTTGATCCATGATTCAAACATCTTCACTTGTTTTCTAAATGGGAGTAGGGATTCTACACAAATCAAAAGAAGAAATGTGAAATCACCGGAAGAACAAAGTACACTGATGGTTATCCAGAAGGCAGCAATCATACAAGAAACTTAGATTGTACATCAATCAATTCCTAGTGCATATAGTACTAAGGACTTTTAGGATGAGAGAGTTAGGTCAATCAGTGGAATAAGCACGCACAATGCCCTGTTGATAGCTCCTTATTATCGGAACTCATGGAAGGACTATAGTTTCAGTAGTTTGTGGTTGAGGAAATTATCCATGAAATTGAAAATCCACTTAAGAATAAAGCTTGATTAGGTGCTGGGATTTAATGAAAGATGCTTTTACAGATCATGGAAATTGGCTGCTTCCACTTGGTGGGGACTGTTGTTCATTCTAAGTGGTTGATTTCAATGGAATGATGACAGATGAATTGATGCGATTATTGAAGAACTAGAGAAAATCTTGTGTTTTTATTATATGCTAGACTGTCTGTTCATAAATGTTGTGTTCCACATTTTATTATTTGGTTAGCGGGACCATCCTAACAAATAAAGAGCATGTGGCAGTCTTCAAATTGTGGGTTCAAGTCATGTTACCAATCAAAATAAGAAGAAAAAAGTGAAACCATGTATGAGTTAAGAGTTAAAGATGATGTATTGATTAAATTGAAGTTTGTGTATTGGTTCAACTGATCATGTTAATGATCATCATTCCTCTTATAATGGCAACAAGTCTATGTGTGTAGAGATGACTGTTTTTCCAATTGGACATGGATTTCACAAAGATTTGCTTTCATGTCGTTTGCATTTTGCCTTAGTTATGAACAACTCAATTACAAAAATCTAGAATGACGTTCATTGGTTTATATTGTTTGCAAACTGTCTAATTTCAATTAGACATACAATGTAAAAAAAATATTAATAACAAGCTAAAACTTTGAGCAAAATCTTTTTGAAGCAAATGGTTTGGGAATTAGCAAATCAATGACAAATATATGAAGTTTATTGGATTTAGGAGTAAGGAGGATGTATTGGTTAAAATTGAAAATAACCTTGTACGCTACAAATGGTGTGATAGACTTTTAATCTTTGAAAAACACTATAAAGTAGACAATGTAGTTTTAAATAGGACCTGCAAAGAAGTGAAAGCGGGTAAAGTTAGAGACTTGAGATAAGCCAATGAAGTATGTGCAATTGTCTAATGTCACTTAAATTGAAGAGCATATTCAAAAGCCAACAGTTGGACCTGTATTACTGTTGATGGTGTTGAATGTTGGCCCCAATAGAAGATTATAAAATCTGATGTTTCCTCCAATGGAAAAGAAAATCAAAAATCGTAGTTCGACATGGTTTAGAAATATATGCGAGTGATCCACTCATCGGTCATGACCAAACATATTGATTCCACACATGAACAATTTGGACCATTATACCAGTAAGCATGTAAACAACATAGACTAAAGTTTTGAACCTTCCAAGTCTCTTGCACCTTCGAACTCCTCTTTTTTTTTTTTTCTTTTTTTTAAGTTTTGATGTATTCTTCTTCTCCTTCTTTTAATGAAATCTTTGTTACCGTTTAAAAAAAAAAAAAACAACATAGACTAAAAGTTCTATTATTATTATTATTTGTTTTATCTTTTCTTCTTTTTCACTATAATCTATTAAGCTTTTTAAGAGAGTTATGAGATGAGTGCTCCACTCATAAAAGGAAGAACAAAGATGAAGAGGAGGAGCTCAGGCATGCACCACCCATATGGTCCCAAGTCCTATAGTGGCAAACCAGATTTAATGGGTTTGACCCATTTTCCACAAAAGGGGTAAAAATCATGGGTTCCCAGACAAAATCAAATACTGCTGATGATTCACCTGACCCCTTTTTGACCAACAACTTTGATTGTTGTTGTCCATGTTAGACGATCTCAATGATGCACTTTCCCTATCTCTTTCACAATAAAATAAAAATAAGAGCATCCTCAACTCAAGATCATAGTCCTTTTGCTGTCATCTATATTTCTCCTCTCAAATCTCAACCGCAACTCTGTTTACCAAAAAAAAAAAAGTGATCAAGCACTCCTCACCTAAGTACAAAAAGCCCACTGTGAGAGAACCAAATCTTTCATTTGTGGGGCCAACCTTGATCTTGCTGTACAGCAAAAAAACAAAACCCACTTGAATGATGCCGCCTGAATGGAGGAACTTTTATTATTATTAAACAGACTGTTAGGGTTTGTAATTTAGAAAGGTGACTCCATTCATGGTTTTATGTAGGCAGCCCACTGAAGTTCCTTCCCATTCTCAACCCATCACACAGATCAGGATAACTAAAAACAGTAAGTCTGTCTTGAATTGAATAATACATGAACAATGTCTCAAGAAGCTGCTCAGTTGGTCAAGGACATAGTGGAGTGTGTGTGAGGTTTTTTTTTTTTCTTTTTTTTTTTATCTTATCTTATGATGTTGGTATCCTTGTGGTATTTTTACTACTATTCCACTGCCACATGTACTACCCTGCAACACACGTGCACTAGGTTAAACCTAGGGTGGGGCTTGAATGAAAGACAAATAGTTAGATTTACACAACCCATGTGAAAATACCTCCTATGATCAATCCGAATGGGATTTGACCTTGGGATTGAAAGAAAAATGATTCATTTTAAAACCATTAAATTTGAGTGTTACAAATGAAAAAATTACATCTATATGCGTACATGAGCTGAGCCATCATTAATGATTTAAAGAAAAAGAACTAAGAAACTCCAATTACAATAAATCTCAACTGTCAGTAATTACTTATTAGATTAAAAGCGCTCTCTCTCTCTCTCTCTCTCTCTCTCTCTCTCTCGGCTTGGAGTCTAACTGGGTCATAGTGGAGCCTATTGGAAAGTATTTCCACTGCCTCTGCTAGCGCTCCGAGCTTTTGGTAGGATTGTTTAGCGGAGGAAATTTTATTTGGTATTAGAGCCAATTGGTCACGGGTAAAAACGTTTCTCTTGAAGTTCAACTTGACTCTAAAATATGTGTATCACGAAATGTGTGCTGACACAAAATGTGCACATCGTGATATGTGTGCCAACCAAGTTCCACCCGTGGGCTGTCGAAAAGTATTTCTGATGCATACTTTGGTTCTTCTTGTGATCATGTTATATAAGAGAGCCTAAGGGGCCATGAACTGGAAGAATTACTAATACTGGAATCTAAAATCTTACTAAATCCTTCCTGAATTATAATTCCCCACGGATGAATATATGAAATAAAAATAGTGGAAAAATAATATGGTCATGTAAAGTTCAGGTTGGATTCAGGTTTAGGCACATCTATGTGGCAACAAAAGTGCTTGATATTTAGATAGAATGCTTGATGCCATCTGCCTCATTTCATCATCAGAGTTGTCCTATTTATTATTCAACTAATGAAACAACTGCTTAACATAAATACCTGAAGTTACAAAAGTGCTTCATATTTGGATAGAGTGCTTGACGCCATCTGCCTCATTTCATCATCAGAGTTGTCCTATTTATTAATCAACTGATGAAACAACTGCTTAACTTAAATCTCTGAAGTTGATTAGTCTACATTTATGAAAACCATTCTTATTCAACAACATTCAAGCGATCATGGGATAATCGCTAGTTATGTACTCAGTGGAGATAATTTCATAAAAGCACAATGAAAATGACATTAGAGTATAGATACTTATATGTTATATTATAGACTGGATTGTTTGGAAGTTGATTTAAGTATTAATGAAAATAATTAAATGCTTTTTCTGAATGGTAACAAACTACATGGGCTTGAAACTTGACCATGAATTAGACTAAAATAAAATAAACCAATCAGCAATCCAACTTTTTAATGCATCTCATCTCTATAATTTCTTCATTTATATTTTTTTGAATGATCATCTCATCTCTATAATCAACGATCTATAGTAGATTCACCACCAAACTAAGGTGTTGAAGTTTTTATTTCAGGTTTCCAAGTGAGATCACAGTTAAATCAAATGAAGCCTGCTAAAAGCCAAATAACAAACCACAAATCAACAAATTTATCTTAACAGGCCAATAGCCCAACATTATTTGTTCATTGTATGTCAATTCATCTGGTTCTGAAATAAAACCAAAGGGACTTTACAAAGAACTTCTATCCTGTAATATTCTTTTTTTTTATTGGTAAGGTTTGTTGCTTTATACACGTCCCAAACAGCACAGCATGACAGTCATTTTACCTCAGCCTATGGTCTCAAGTCATACCTTTCGTACAAGATGCAACAGTCTAGGATTCTAGCCACTACACAGGCTTGCTTCATTGCCAAAAAGAAAAAAAAAAAAGAAGAAGAAGAAGAAGAATTTAAACTGCATAGGAATTGGTTTGAATGTTTTGCAGATTGGATGGCTTTGCATCCGCTGTGCATTTCTGGTAGTTTGGAAATTAGAATCACCTTACCAGTGGCGCTTCTCTGTACAAATTGAATCATTGAGCAGAATTGATAATGATTTGGAGCGACGGAATTTTACCTAATGCATTTTCCATTATCCATACTGCCACTGAGATGCAGCGAAACAGATAACGACATGTCAAAACATAGCCATTGGTCCAAACATGATCCAAGTGCCCATTGTAATGGATGATAGTTCCTTATTTTATGTTAGAATTTATTAAAACTATGGATCATGCAAATAATAAAGATTTTAGATATTAAGATGGAATTTCTTTCTCGTGCATTCAACATCAACAAAATTGCCCGTCCAACATTAGAATACTTGCTCAGAGCCTCAGACATTATTCACCTACACTAAAGATACTCATTTAAGATGTAACAAGCAAACAACTGAAACCACAATTGAGATTTGTCCATGTTCTATGCAGCTAGAAATCAATATAAATGCAAAAGAGGAAGTATAGAAATAATGGTTGATATTGCTAGCTGTATTAGTAGTAACTGAGTGAATAGGAACAACCTGTGAAACAGTGAAACTGGTTCTCTGGTTGAACATAGAACATGTGGTTGAAGATTGAAACACATTTCAAAACCAAGCTCTACATAAACACACGTGCACATACACACAGTGAAAGAAACTAGGAAGATTATAAGAATAAACAAATATAACTAGAATCAAAAGCTAAACCCCCTTTGGATTTAATCTGCTCCAGAGAAAGAAGCAAAAGAAACAGAACACTGAAAAATTGTACCTTGCAAGTTTTCTGTTGCCTTTGCATCTCCCAATCATTACTTTGGAATTTGAATCTTCAAATTGGACATCCTTTTCAACCTCGAAGCTGGTTTTTCTACTCATGTGTCTGAATCCTCCAAAACAGTCGATAATGCATCCTCCTCTACAAAGGCTGGATTAAGAAACTTTGCTACAAATGCCCACATTCTATAAACGTCTTCAAAGTTGGTGAGAAACCCAAGAGAAGCAGTGACAACCTCAACTCTTACCATCACATTTTTCCCTTCTTGGTTCCCGTTTGACACTGGCCTGCAAATGGACAGCTCATCAGAATACGTTGCTCCATGAAGCTGTTTTTGGTTCTCTACAATTCGTATATGACTGAGGAAACCAATGCCAAGAGAGATCCCATTTTTCTCAGCTAGCTTCTGAACAATTTCTGGATTAATCAGCATTCCATTGCTGCTCTTGACATTGAAAGCCACTGATGCACCCCTTTCATACTTGATCTTTGGGCCATAGATGTGAACAAGAGGAATTCCCAGCCCACCGTCTGATGAAACTGGTAATCTAAGCTGCAGTAACGAGGTCACTAACCAGTTGATCAGATAACGTAATCGGGAGGTGGTTTTATTGAGACCCATCATGTTCACATGATCAAGATGCCTGCAGACTATTTCAGGTTCTCTTCTATCCCACTCCTCTGTATCCCCATCTTCTCCATCACTGATGACATTGTCCTCATCTAGTGCAGTTCCAGACACTTCAGCAGTCTCCAAATGATGGCCTGGGAGTTCTCTTCGCTGGTTTTCTATGTTAAAGGAAACTTTCCGATCCATGCTCACAACTCGATCACTCTCTTCCACACCCAAAAGCCTACCTTCAGCAAATTTGTTTCCTTCTCTCCGTCCCAGCAATCGGAACTCACCTTCAGTCTCCCTCCTTATAGCACTTTCTTTTGTATCCACAAGAGTTTCGTGGCATATTTCAGATGACAAGCAGTTCTCAAGGAAGCCATGCCGAAAACCAGAAATGGGGTTGTTGAGCTCAGATCCATTTACAATAGAACTCAATTTAGTTGCCCCACTCAAACTCACTTCCTGGATTTCTAGTTCTTCTTGAATCTCCATAACATATGCCAAATCAAGATCCCTCCTGACATTTTCTGGAGCTGGATCTGTTTCCATGTACTGCTCATGTGCAACCACTCCTTTAACATGGTCTAGTTCCTGTGAAACTGATAAACCAGCTGCATTAAATGACGGGAAAATGTCTTCGCTTGATTTGAGGTTTACTTGACTGCCATCATATAACAGACTCTTAGAAGCCTTCAAAACTGGTTTTGGAGAGATACACTTGCGGTTTTTCCTGCCTGTAAACCAAGAGGGAGGCAGTGGTGAACCTAATTTTGTTTTGTTTCGTTGGCCAGTGCTGTCAGATCCGAATGGGCTCTGACCCAAATCAATCCAGAAATTTTCAGATGACTCGTCTTCACTGAAAACCGGGCTCTTCGTGACCTCCCCTACTGAAACACTCTCTGCTTCTTCAAATATGGTGCTTCCTGCATCCCTGTCGGAGCTGTTGTCATGATCCATCTCACTGTCAAACACATCCTTCACTTGGGCTGTGGTGAACACTCCAGAGAATGCTGGCATTTGTGATCCTCCGTGAGCTTCCGGCATGAATTCCTCATCTACACCAGTCCCCTCATTTTCCAATTCCTGCCAATCCATCCAGACCATCCACAGAGTCACTTAAATACTGTGGAAAAACTGGAAGTATCCTCACCATTCCGGGCTCAGAATTACCGCTTGGATTTTGCAAGTTAGCCATCACAGATTTCTTGATTAGAAGACATCCAAAACCAGTGGGATCAAACCCAAAAACCCGATAGAAGGACGTGATAATAAAATCTGGCCTGAAAAGCGACAACCCAAGCGAGTCCATGTCTTTTGGACCCAAAGATCCAGCATCAAGCAGAACATGCCAGTTATTCTTTTGTGCCAATGCCATCCACTGGTAGGAATACTTGGATCCAGTCACCCTTGATTGAACAGGAAACACAAAGAGCCCAACAGGGGAATCCTTCTTCCACCTTTTCTTGTTTGATGAGATCATCTTCCTCAGCTCTGTGGAGCAGAGCTTCAGCGTTGGCCATTTGAACGACGCACTGTAGATCTTAGCACCCTTCTCCTTCGCTTTCTGACCCATCCAATTCACAGATTGGCTCTCATGATCAAACATGGTTAACAATTTCTTGTTGTTTTGAAAAGGGTAGAATTCTGCAAGTAATCTAAAAGCAGACCCTCTACTGACAGTGAAAACAATGACATATTCATTCTCTGGGATGTTTAGAAAGTCCATAATCCGAGTTTTTATATCATGTTCAACTGTGCCTTTCTCAGTACCACAATATAGAGCATGGTTACTCAAATTCCCTGTTATCTCAGACAAGCTAAAAGCAGAAGACTGCCACATATGGATGTTCTGAAGGTAAGAGAAGAGTCCAAAACCGCAGTAGTCTAGACATACCTTTGCAGCTGCGTCTGAGAGGTGCCCGTATTCATCAGTTCTCAGCAGGTCGATCTGCTCCGAGGACTGGTATTTTGGGTACATTGTAATGAACTTGGCAAACGATTCCTGAAGGTTGGTGATGGAGTCTTCGGTATTGAAAGAGCGCTCTGCAGCGAGTGCAGTGGCCAGGAGGAATTCGCGTTGAGCGTGGAGCCTGGCAAGCGATCTAGACCGGCCAAATGACCGGTCCAGATTGGAGGTCTCAGAATCCAAGTCCTGGGATTTCGCAAGAGACCCATCTTCAGATGCCTGCTGAAGAGCCTCTTTGAGCTTGTCCTCTTGCAATTTTTTGAGAATAGTGGCCTTTCTCTTCCCTTCTTCTGCCAAACCAGACCCATTTTTTCTTCTGGTCTTCTTCTCCAATATGAGGAAAGCACAGTGAGATATGGGCTTCCATAAAGGCAGATGCATGAATGCTCCTTAGCCTTGACAAAAATATCCAGGTAAAAAGAACAACCCAATCTCAATTTGGAAAACTGTGGCTTTACTCTCCTATCTTTGAATCAGTTTGAGAAACCCCAACCGACTCTCTTTGAATCATCACTTTAGTTTCAAAACATTTGCTGTAACAAAACCTGAAAACATTTGCTTTATGAGCAAAAACATTCAAGACCAAGAAGAGAGTTCAAAATAAAGAAAAAGGAAAAGAAAAAAGAAAATGGAGAGAGGGAAAGAGAGCAGGATCAGATTCCAAACCAACCTTTTTTCCCCTGCTGTTATCAAGACAAAATTAACTTTACCCTCACACAAGAGCCAAAGACAAAAGATTCAATGTAAATACAACGCCACATCAAATAGCCACAAGAATCAATTAGAAAGATAACAAAAACACATCTGGAAACTTCCCAAATCAGAGACAGAAAAACTCAAATCCAAATCTTTAGATAGCAATCACCTCTGGCAAAAAAACCAACCACATAAAAGACGCAGATTCGACAGAGTCCATCAAAAAGCTAAAAATCCCTACCACCCCAGGACCCCAAAAAAGCTACAGAAATCCCAGACCCAATCCCATTAGGACACCAAATTTCTAGAGGACAAGAACCCCATTAGAAAGTAAAAAAAAAAAACCCTGTTCAAACAACAAGAAAGATGGAAGACACAACAAATATTTACCTTCAACAGCTTCTTTCACCCCCCAACCTCTCACTGCGACTATAGTAAATAACTTTCAGCCTTGTCACTTGTATGAGTAATCTAAGCAATCTGTATTGCATTGATAACATATGTTATTTTAGCCTTTCCTTCTTTGCTGTTAATTCACTGATCGTTTCTTTGTATCCCATCCTTCCCTTTCTTCTCGAGCTCAAAAAGTGAAAAAAGTGGTAAAGGCAACGAGCCATTTGTGATTGACCTTTCACTTATAGTGGGCCCTCTTGGATGCACTCACCGTTTAAAGGACAGGATGAAGAAGCCTTTTCAAAGGGCCTTGGATAGTTGGGTTTCAAAATTAAAGCTATCCGATCGTCTTATTCAGGATACAGGGTGTTTTTGTGCAAGAAGAGGATTCTTGCTATGGAGATTTCATTTACCGTGAGAGGGAGAAATTCTCTGTTCTTATGCATTTTGGTAGTGAAAAGTAAAAAAAAAAACATTGTCATCTTCTGTTTGCATGGAAAAAGTCTTCACACCAAATCCTCAAGAAGTGTGTGTGGGAATATCAAACTGTTTTGCTTTTGTCGCATAAACTAATCTTAGGATACATTTGTTTAGTTTGTGGAAATACAAGATCCCCACATTAGAAACTCTTTTTTTCACAATTACAGAAAATCTAAAAAGGCATGTTTGTCTCTATTATGTTAAAGAAGGAAGGAATTCATGTTTAAATAAGTTCTATCAAAAAATTATTAAAGAGGTAAAAGGTGAAGGATATGAGATAAATGATGAAGGGGATATAAGGTAGTGAATTGGATGAGACATTGACTTTCTTAAATTTGAATTACTAGTGTGTGGATAGATATTCATTTTCTATCTTCATTTGATTCAATATCTCCATTAAAGGGAGGTATTTTGACATTCACTTTTATTATTCAAGTTTGATCTTCATTTTTAACCACTTATGATATGAATTCTCAAATATCAATTCATATGTATTTATGCAAACCTCTTTGACTTATCAAAAGTTGGCTATCGTTATTTAGCTACTTTCTCATGAACAATCCAGCATGAGCATGTTGGATAAGCATTTTTATCATCATTATCATGAAAGTCTTGTCATAACTATGGTGGGTCAGTTACATGAATTCTTTTTTTCCATCCCAATAAATCTTGAACCAACTTGAAGGGCGTGTTCATGCGATCTTTCCGTGAAAAAGCGTGGAAAGTGAAAATGCTTTTTTACAACCCTAAGAATTTCATGTTTGATGTAGTTGCTTTTTTCACGAAGAAATGCACAAAAAAAAAAAAAAAAAAAAAAAGGGGGCACGTTTCTATGGAAAAGGCGTAGAAAGCCTAGCCATTTTTTCTATTAGAAAAGGTAAAAAAAAAAAAAAATGAGCTAGTTTCCATAATTCCTTGAGAAAGCCTTTCCTATGGGGGATCAAAAAAAAAAAAAAAAATCGCGGAAGAGGAAAATTACCATAAAACCATTTTTCTGTAAATGTAGCACACAAATGTGCCCTAGCTCTTCCGCAATTTTGTAGAAAAAAGTTTTTGATTGGGGGAGGGGAACATGGCTTTTTTTTTTTTTTTTTTTTTTTCTTTTAACTAAATGTGGAACCAAGTTTCCACGATGCCACACAAACATGCCCGAAAATGTCTTCTTTATTTTGAGGATTCATCTCTCCAATTTTTACGTATTTTCAATTTTATTCTTTTACTTTTTTTTTAGTGTTATGCTTATATTGATTGTACATCTCTCTATTTTCCTCTCAACAATAAAATCTTCTCGGCCCACAAACATACCCTAGCATTCTCAAGGTTATATATCTTTAATTATTTATTCTAAAGAGGAAATACTTAATTTTGTTCTTTCTTATGATCAAACCAGCCATGGGCATGTCGGATGACTGCCAACCTGAAGTTCTCTTTCTTTGTAATATGATTAAGGACATAATTAATTAAAGTAGTATGCAAAAGCCAAAAAATTATTAATGCGATAAAAACATTATCCAAAAATAATGAAGAAGTTACACATGCAAAGAATCACAAGAGGCAAAATGTAAGACCATGTATGAAGCCACAACAGTTTGCATGCTCAATTAAAACTAACAAAACAAAAAGGAGTATATATCAATACGCTTGTTGAGTTCATCATCAACAACAACAACAACAACAACCAAAAAAAAAAAAAAACACTAAAAGCTTGATCACACAACGTTTGTTAAAGATGAAAATTAAAAACCTTGATCATAGAAGTTTTGTTAAAGATGAAAATGGAATTGTCTTGGTAAAAATAAGATCGATTTAGAGGATATAATCTACTTTGTACCGTAATCTGTAATGAAAGTTCTCAAGAACTACAATGAAAATTTTTATTGGGTAAAGAACTCCACTGAAATTGGAATATATACTTGGAGTTGTTCCACTCACGTTACCAAACAGTACATTCAGTCTGACATGCGTGTTTGTTCTTCAAAACTGATTTCACCAATTTTCCCAACCTAACTGGCCCTAAAGTCAATCTGCTGCAAGAATCTCCTATAAATCATTTTCTTACCTAATATCCATCCTGGAATTCATTATTTAGTTTATTTAAGTTTTTCAAAGGTTAATTTTGGAATACAATTCTGATTGCTTCAAATTACAAACAATGGTCATGCCTGACTGTCTGGATCATGTAAAACTAGCAAAATCAGCAGGCTACTTGGTCTTCCTACGGGTTCTCCATGATTGACATTTTTGTGACTTCATGCTCCACTATGTTAATTATATTTTTATTGGAGTTTCGAAGGGCAAGTTTGTTTGAATTAATTGAATTTTTAGAGATGTGGTAAAATGGGTTAGACTAAAAGAATATTTAGAAGCTGAGGAATGAAGAATATATGGTGGCCGGAGATGTATATACGGCTATGACTGTGATTGTGACTTTCTTAAGATTTGATTTACTAGTGTGAGATATTTCATCTTTGTTTCTTCAATATATCAACTTTGAGAAGAATACATTATCAATACTCATAGGAATTCAATTTTATATAAACAAACTCCAAAAATGCAATTATCGCGGTAAAATTGATTATGATGAAGGGAATATAAAATATATTCATCTATAAGTAGGTACAGCTAAGCAAAGGCATAGCTCGGTAACCACAACACAGAGAGACGATTTATTAGATTATTATAGATTATTATCTATAAAAAATTAATTATATCAAGTATTACTAATTATCTCATAAAAAAATTAAAATAACTGATAAACACGAAGCACTGAATGATTTGAATTCATTTGCTTTGATAGAATGGCCATAACAATTTATAAGGTTATTTAAATACATTAAATATCAAACTCTTTATGATGTTTAACAGCCCCTAAAATGTATACTCTAATTACAATAACAATTATATATAATGAAGCGAAGTGGATCCGATTCCCAATTTCACCTTCAATTTTAATTTTGATTTTGACCCTTTTCTAACATTGACCTCCTACTAATTTTAGTCATTGATCCTCTACTCATATCTCCTATTAATACTAGCCCTATTAATATTATCTATCAGCTATTAATAGCAAACATATTGTTTCCACTTGTGGAGGTTCTTTCTAATTAAATCATAAAATTCTTGTAAATTAAGGAATATAATTGCCCCTCTTGCGGTTTTCTTTCATTAACTTAAATCACTTCACACCTTTCCTTTCATTAACTTAAATCATAAACTCCTATAAATTAGGGAAGGTAAATCCCCTTCCCACGGTTTCTCTAATTAACTTAAATCATCAATGCCCAATATTTTTTATTCATCATATCTTCTCCATGATCTTCTCTCTTTCCATTTCTTCTATTCTCACTTCCTTCCCGTCTCTCAGGCCAAACCATTGTTTCACAGGTATGTGAGTCTATTTTGTATTATTTTCTCCTTGTCAATAGTTTTTTGCTTTTTTTTTTTTCCGATTCTTTGATCTTATTTTATAAGTCGATTACTATCTCCATATGATTTTTTATCCATTCAAAAGTCATTAAAAAAAAAAAAAAACTGACTATAATGCGAGTCTTTTTGCAACCAATTTCAATTAATTTTGATCCCTATATCATCTAATGCATAAAATTCTTGTGAGGGGCAATAAATAAAACAATACATCTTTGTAGGTTATTTATGTAGAAGAGATCCACACCAATTGTGCATCTGATGTGGACCCCATTTTATTCTTTTGAAGCTTCTATTTTGATCCGTGGTTTTAAATATTGGCAGCTATGTATCATCTATTGAGAAACGATTATAGTACATTGGTTCTTATGACCTCACATCTCTAGGACTCTATCGCCGTTATAATTAATATGACCTATTTGAATTGCCACAATGGTGTGTGCCCATTGACCAATCTCTCAATGTTAGAAGGCTTGCCATGACCTTTTCTCCTAATTTTTTTTTTGCCAAAAAGTAAGCTTTCATTCATAAGAATGTAATTCTATCTTAATTCATCCATGCAAAGTCTCATAGACTTGGACTCTTTTAAAAATTTAAATTTAAATACTCAATCCTTATCTCTTATATGATTGATTTAGTTTCAAAACAAAATGCTTGAATTTGCCCTCTAAAAATTATCCTATTTTATTATATTTTAGTTTACTTTTTCAAAAGTAAGTTAAAGTGAATTTGCAACTAAAGTTGAACAAATTGAATTTCTCCTTTTTAAAATTAACCAATTTTATATAACTTTTTTGTTATCATTATAAGGAGTGACTTTGATTGCATTTTTCCATCTCAATATAATATAGATAATTTTTATTATTATTATAAACTTCTTATAATCTTTTAGTATATAAGTTATATTGCTTGTGCTAAGTATGACCATGTTTTGCTATGGGCCACGATTATGTTCTAGCATCCTCTCACCACGAAAGGGATAAGATTCAATTGACGACCGTGATTTTGCAGTTGATTATGAAATTGGAGCTTAGTTTCAATCTTAATTTTAATTTAACCGATTTTGAGTTCATAGAGAAATTTCAGGAATTTGTTTATGGTTATATTAATATTTTTCCTAAAATTTCTCTAACAAAGATCTCTTTTTTATTCTCTCACTTAAACTTTATCTGATCTTACATCCAAAAGTAACTCAAATTTTAAAATATTTAAAATATTAATATTTAAAATTAATAATGGTATTTTTTGGTTTAGACTTTTTTCTATTATCATTGATTAATATTTCAAAAATCGTCCCAAATTAAATATATTTTTATTTTTGGCCCGGGCTTAGCGCGGGCCTATTTTGCTAGTAAAATATGAAAGTATCACTCCATGAATGTTCCATTTTATGCGAAAGAGGGTACGGGTTTGTGATCAGGTTTATTTGGTCTTTTAATTATATGATTTTATGATGGGATGTGTTCCTCAAATAAATACACTCATGCATCCACACACTAATTACTATCCAACTTTTCTAACCAATAAAACTACAACAAATGGTTAGAGAGGGAGGTACTCAGAGCTATCAATGGATTAGCAAATGGATGAACTTTCAAATGACTTTTTTAACCGTTTATTTCATGAAATTAAATCTGAAAGCTAACAATAACCAATAAATCTACGTGTCTTTTGGCAACTATATATCTTTTATATACGGATGTTTGTGTGCTTCATACTATTTGAGGAAGTTTTTTGTATCAACCAACTTTAAGATTTTTAACCTCTTTAATCGAGAAATAACCAAAATATAATTTTTTATGTCATTTAGAGCAATCAAACACTCTTTCTTTTACAAAAATACCATATAACTTTGATAACAGAACAAGTTTGTCTAATCTACTTTTTACTATTTGACAAACTTGCTTGTATTGCTTTAGAGTAGTAAGTTTATTTTCGCTAATTGAACCAGACGTGCCAAAAGGCCAACTGAAAGAGCTTTATTTCAAACGGATCTAGTTGAGTCAGCTATATTTTCAGAGTTCAGACCCATAAAACTTACCAAATAAGCCCCTAATTTTTATTTACACAGTAGGACGAATTAGGCCTCACAAAAACTGCTACAACACGCCTTATCAAAAAACATGAAACTTTCAATAGGAGCATGGAGCTTTTCCTTGTGATTGTGAAGCAGTGAAATGGACTGCCACCTATATTGCATGTGTGGAAATGCATCTCTGAAAGCAGTTTTGGCCAAACTTGTCTTCGGAGGAAATTAAACCCCACCTATATGGCACCTAAGTTTTCACCAATTCTAGCATAAACAAATCCTTTTATTAGCTGAGGTTTCAAATCTCTCTGATTCTTTTGCCTTACTGCAAGCATTCCTTGTTTCAAACGTAATAGCTCGAGTCGAGTCCTTGGCATACCAACTCTTGGACCAGTGCTGTTAAACTACCCCCATAAATCTTCCCATCGACTTTCTCCCCTCGTTGGTAATATGAGTCAGACCAAATGCAAATTGCATTTAGTAGAACTAGAAGGCTATATCTTGCAAGCTTCTTATTTGGTTTGTCCATCTTTTGGATAAAGTTTTGTGATAAATAACTTCTACCAGGAAGGTTGGAAGGCATTAGCCATATCAGTATGCATATGCAGCTCTTCACTAAGATGTGGATGTTGCAAAGCATGGCAATGAAAAAGTCTTTCTATGAGGTGTTGGTGATGATCTTGCTGCTTGTAAAGTGGGCCTCTGTTGTTAGGGGTGATGGTCATGGTCTAGGAGCCTCTTTCATATTTGGAGACTCTCTTGTCGATGCTGGCAATAACAACTACCTGCCAACACTGTCCAAGGCGAACATCCCACCTAATGGCATCGATTTCCAGGCCTCTGGAGGGAATCCCACCGGTCGGTACACAAATGGGAGGACCATTGGAGACCTTGTTGGTGAGCAAGCTCTCTCTCTCTCTCTCTCTCTCTCTCTCTCTCTCTCGATTGTCCATTTGCTGCGGTTGGGGATTAGTTAGGTATGAGTCTGCAAATGGTTGGTAGAAATTAATATGTTCGGGTTAATTATCCTCAAAGATAAAATTTATGTTGATCACAAGTCAGGATCATCCAGGAGTCATGCTGTTATTAATAATTCCTAGCATGCATGTGATACTAAGATGCCAATGCCACTCAACTATGAGTGTGTTGGCCACTAACTCATAATTAGTTCTCCATGCAACATACATGGAATGAGGGGAACTCCTATTTCCACAAAGAAATCTTGGGTTTCTCAAAACGAATTCTAGTCCTATCATGTGTTGAGGCATTATTACCAGGACCCAGTCTTTAAATCCAAATCTCTTAAAAGTAACATTGATAGCATTGGCCCAAATTTCACCTTAATCATAATGTAAGACGGACTATTGAATTCATCGTATGTAAAACATGTGGAGTCTGTTTGGATGTGGAAAGAAAGTAGAGAAAACTGTTTACTGGTGTACAGCTCCATTTGAAATAGAGACTAGAGAAAATAAATGGAGCAAACAAGTTCAGTAATATTGCTCTAATGGAATGAACTTCGGCTGGGGCAGTCTCGCTTGGAGGAGCTGATATGACCATGGTCGGCCCTATTGTTGATATGATCCTACAATGCAACCTTCAACATGAATGAACTGATGGTCAGTAGTTAACTACATATCCTTTCACTTTAGTAACAATTGAACCTCCGTCTTTGGGCAATGGTGGTCCATCAAACGTTCCAACAGGTGGCAATTAGGCTACCAAAGATACGTTCGAACATCATTAGTGGGGCCATACATAAAAATACAGCCCATGAGCTACAAAATTTTGATGTTCTTAGTTCCCACAAATTACTGCCATACTGCCACAATTTGGGGTATCCGTTGTTTAAGATTTGTTATCGCAATGATATTGTGATTGGCAATTAGGCGAGTCAACTCCTAGAGACTCCCCCTAAGATGGAACTTAGCCGGTGCACTTTTGCCTACGCTTTTTTTTTTTTTTTTTTGGTGACTGCAGAGCACTTACATAATAGTAAAGGCAACATCAATGCTTTTCAATATTTATAACTCCAAGAAAGATACTTGATTTCCTATTTTAGGATTGTCAATTATAAGCCTCCTGGGCTTGGTAGGAGCTTTACAAAGTCTGGTATGGCCTAATATCAGGGCTTGAAACCAGCCCATGGCCCGACAGGTCCGGCCTAGATCCAGCACATTTGTAAATATTGCAATAGGAAGACTATTTAATCCAAACAGACTCTTATTTATTTATTTATTTATAATTTGCAGGAGAGGAACTGGGGCAAACAAACTACGCAATCCCATTTTTGTCCCCAAATACTACTGGCTCTGCCATATTGAATGGAGTGAATTATGCATCTGGAGGAGGAGGAATCATGAACCAAACAGGCAGAATATTTGTAATTTCATTCTCTCTTCTCTATCCTTTTTCTCATGCAGTTGATGTAGGATTAACTTTCAATCTTTAAGTAAATACAGAAACAATAAAGTACACTCTTAACACTTTTGTAAGTTATGGTCCAAGTGATTCTTATCTTCAACACCAACACAATTAGCAGATGTGTTGCTTGTATTTGATCATTTCTCTATAGTGATCTGGATTGACCATGTATATATCTTACAGGTTAATAGACTGGGAATGGATATCCAGGTTGATTACTTCAACATTACCAGAAAGCAGATAAACCAATTGTTGGGTCCAGCTAAAGCAAAAGAATTCCTAACGAAGAGGTCTATTTTCTCCATCACCATTGGAGCTAATGACTTCTTAAACAATTATCTCCTTCCAGTCCTCTCCATTGGAGTGAGGTTAGCTGAAACTCCAGATCAGTTCGTTGACCATCTCATCAACAATCTCAGGATTCAACTAACTGTAAGTCTCCCTCTCTCTAGATATAATAATAACCATTGATTCAAATCTCTTCTAATTTATTTTTTTTCCATGACAGAGGCTATACACCTTGGATGCTCGAAAGTTTGTAATAGGGAATGTGGGGCCCATAGGCTGCATACCCTATCAAAAAACTATAAATCAACTTAACGAAGATGAATGTGTGAAGCTTCCAAACGATTTAGCAGCTCGGTACAATGGAAAATTGAAGGATTTGATGGCAGAGCTAAACGAGAACCTCCATGGAGCCACATTTGTCTTAGCAAATGTGTATGATCTAGTCATGGAACTCATCACAAATTACGCCAAATATGGTGGGTTCTACTCTCCATTCCCATTAATTGCACTACTAGTCTTTTAACTCAATTTTCCAATTTGTTACTGCCCAAGGTACGAACATGAGAATTGTGGGTGCAAATGTGTTTATGTTTGTGCAGGATTCAAATCAGCAAGTAAGGCTTGTTGTGGCAATGGGGGTCAATTCCAAGGGATCATTCCATGTGGGCCCACATCTTCTCTGTGTAGTGACCGTTCAAAGTATGTGTTTTGGGATCCGTACCATCCAAGTGAGGCTGCCAATATTATAATTGCCAAGAAACTTATCGATGGAGACACCAGCATTATACAGCCCATGAACCTTCGGCAACTTAGAGATCTATGACTATAGTACTGTTCTCGAGCTATTCTATACTGTGGAGAACTCACAGGGGATCTCAAGTGTTTGTTTTTGTTGTTTGCATTACATGTGGATTGAAAAAAAAAAAAAAAAAGAAGAAGAAGAAGAATTTGGAAAGAGTGCAACCCCCTTTGAGAGCCATTGTAATATTTAATTTTCTTTGAAAGGGAAGTTATTTTAGAAGAACTTTGATTACTTTAATCACAGATTAGATCCTTTATTAAGCTAACATTTTTCTAGAATTAAATTAGCTGTTTCTTTGACGAACCACCTAAAAGTAGGATTAGGTTACAATCTTCTAGAATAAAAAAGAAGAATCATATTGTTGCTATATTCAAATCTTTAGTTGGGAACCCTAAGGGGTAGCTCAGTTGGCCTAAGACTATGGTTTGTTTTCGTAGATTGAGGGTTTGAAATTGCACCATCACACTAGGGCTACAAGAGATTAACAGGCTCCCCCTGGGCCCGTAGGGTTTTCGTGCAGTCCAAATGGTCCGAACACCCTATATTATAAAAAGAAGAAAAAAAAAATCCTTTGTTAGGGAAACTATATGAATATCATTGATATAAGTTTTAGTTGCACATGTGATCATAAGTAGTGGCTATAATTGTATCCTCAATAGTTGCTTCTTGTAACTGAATACATAGAAACTCATGAACAAATGATCAGCATCAACGAAAAGATTATAAAAGTGGCGAAGGGTGAAGGATATAAGGAGAGAGGTGGATTATATAATGTGGAGATGTATCTCCCACTATTTTAAAATTTGAATTATTAGGGTGTTGACTTGTATTCATTTCCTATCTCCCCTTGAATCATTTTCCACTAAAATAATTTGATGGTCAATTTTGTTTCTTCAACTTTATTACTACTTTTAACAACAGAAATTTTTTACCATTTCCTATGAATTTAAGTACACTTAACAAACAAGCCACGACTGTTTAAAGTCTTGTTTGCCCATCCACTGTATTAAAAGCATCAAAGATGCATAAGCAGTAAGTAATGGAAGGTGAAATGTTGATATCTAAGATGGGACCATTATTCCTCTAAAATTTTGACTTTCTAGGGTGAATTTGGGGCCCATTGACTCTTGTGCATTTTGAACTTTAATTCCTAGAAAGGTATTGCTTGGGAACAAAGTTTTCTTAAATCACGTCATTGGCAGCCAGATCACAAGTGATTTTCTATGAGTCACATTAATTATCAAGCGATTTAATAGTGATGGTTCAAGATTCCAATATCATTAGCCTAAAGATGATATTTGGAACTGCAATCTTAATTTCATCAACTGCTTAAATTCTAGGCCCCGTTCTTTTATTAGAAGTCCTGACAAGAATTCAGGCTGTCTGGGAATTCAGAATTCTTGTCAGGAATTCCGTATTTCATTACCAGAATTCCTGGGTATTTGAAATTTCAGGCATTTGAAATCCCAAAAAATTCAGCATTTGAAAAACCATTTTAACAAGGAGGATTTGGAAATCTCACTTGGCACAGGAATTCCGGGAGAGGGACGACGGCATTCCGAGAGCTCAAGCAAGAATTCAGGCCATGAATGAAACGACAAATTTAGAATTCCAGAATTTAGCAGCATTTCAGATACTAGCATTTGAAATTCCCAGACAACCACCAGACATGAATTCTATGAAACGACGAATTTAGAATTTCAGAATTTGGCAGCATTTCAAATACTAGCATTTGAAATTCCCAGACAACCACCAGACATGAATTCTATGAAACGACGAATTTAGAATTTCAGAATTTGGCAGCATTTCAAATACTAGCATTTGAAATTCCCAGACAACCACCAGACATGAATTCTATGAATTCTAGTAAAAGAGCTAGAATCTACCTTCAGTCGGATACTAGAAAGAGTTATTGTATCAACATAAGCATCCAAAAATATGAATAATCTTACTATTCTCCCTTGCCAGCCGTGATCATTCCCACGAGCCAAATTATGATCCCAAAACTTGAATTTTGATTCAATAATTTGGGCCAACTAAACAAATGCAACAATAGTGGAACATTGTCAGTACGTGGAAGACCTATAGTCATGCATAGATCAACATTCAAATGTTCAACACAACACATGAATTTCATATCGGACCTAAATTCAGATTTAATCTAAATCTAAACTATAAAGACAGATAACTGCTGAGTGGTAGATCAGTTGGCCATTCAGAAAGTAGAGAGATTTTGTGTTTGACAGTTATTTTGGTGGTCTACAATCAAGTGTTCCTCGGACTCAGAGCTAAAATAGATTTTACGGGAGAACCTTGAGTTACAAAAGAAAAAACAAGTGTTCTTGGACTAGGCCTAACTGTACTTAACTCTTTCGTTTTCATTCAAATCACAAGTTCTAAAATTAATCAATCTAATAATGAAATTTAGCCATTTAACATTTGAGAAATCAAGCGTAGTTGTAGACGTAGTACACGCACCCGCATTCAAATAACCGCACGGTCTCACAAAAGTCGCACCAACACTGATCGGCCCTCTTTATCTGCTTCAATCGCGATTTGCGACCCCACCAAAAGGACCTGCAGCTGCTGCTGCCGCCGTAAGAAGCAAAAACGAGCGAGAGAGAGAGAAAAAAAAAAATCTCAAAAACCCTCCCCAGGTGTTTGTTTTCTTTCTTCCCGGAAGAAGAGATTAGAGAGTTGGAAATCAAAAGAAAGAAAGAAATCGAGCAACTTGAAAGGAAACCGAAATCTCATCACGCAATTTCTTGATTTCATGGAAGAGAACTCGACGACTTCGTCTCCAAAGAAAGATCCCGTATCGACACCGAAAGGAGGAGGATGGGGCGGTTGGGGAATCCCTTCCTTTTCCGTCTTGTCAGATCTTCAGAAGGCCGCTTCCGTTGCCGCGGAAGAGATCTCCAAAAATGTATTTCTTCTCATTTCTCGTCATTTCTGATCTTGCCCTAACTTCCATTTCGTAGGTTTCCTCTAGAAATTTCAGTTTAGGTCATGATGTAAAGTTTCCAGATCTGATACCTTTTCATGTAGAATGCTAAGGGATCTGCTGCTGTTCTTTGATTTAGGTTTTTTTTTATCTCTACTTTATTTTTGTTATGTGTTGTGATCTGCTGCTGTTCTTTGATTTGTTGGAGATATGATTGGGATTGTTGTCCAAACGCGATGCAAGAATTTTTGTGTAATTCGTCTGTTATTTCACCAATTGATGTTACATTGTTAAAATTCTTGGCAATTAGGAGTTAATCCACAATGTCTGGCTTTCTGAAATTAGGAATTCTTACTCGGGAGCTTTTGGAAAAGCTTAAAAATGTTGCAGCCTTTTTGGAATGTTTGACCTTTGTGATTTTTTTTCCGTATTTCGTATTGATGATGTGGTTGTAGCTTTCTCAATGCAATGGCAGAAGAGAATTGCAAGATTCATTCTATTCTGTGTTGGATGTTGCGGTACTGGCATCAATATCTCGGAGATAAATATTTAAGTATTTGATAGTATTCTGCCTTGTGCTGTTGTGCATAAATGAAAGAAATGGTGACTTGAAAATTTTTTTGTTGGACCTTTTCTTTTATGTGTTTTGATTAGATTTTTGTTATGATTTTGTTTCTCAGGCTGTTGCAGTTGCTAAGAATGCTGCCAAGGGCATTGCAGAAATTCAGAATGTTGGTTCTGATGTGGAACCTGTGAAGGAGGGTGAAGAGGTAGAGAAATCAGTGGATGGTGAGGAAGTGGAGACTGATGAGGACAAGCGACGGAAGTCTGCATTGGATAAATTGGAGAAAGCAAGCGATGATTCTGTGTTTGGACAGGCAAGGAATTCGCATTACTGAGATTGAATTTCCTTATTTGGCTCATGACTCTGACTTGCACTCCGACAAGCCTTTGTTTCATGTTAAGAAGACACATGAAAATTGCCACTTAACCTGTGTTTGACATTTTTATTCTGTGTACAAGTTATACTTAGATGTACCCAGGCATTATGGCCCCCAGTTTCTGCACTTTGGCAATGGACTTGGAACCTCTATTTAGGGGACCAGATATTTTATGATTTGTTATCCCCAAAACAGCTTCGAATGTTACTTCACAAGTGTTCCATCCATTACTCATTTTTTGGATGGTTCACAAAGGTTTAGGTCCAGCAGAAAGTCTGAAGGACAGGTTGAATGATTAGAAATCGGGTCATGGTATTAGATCCCTTATTATCTGAAGCACAATATTTTCATGCTGCCCAATTGCTACAATTTTAATGCCATACACATGGAAGTTGTAAAAAAAAAAGATTTGAATTACGAAAATCCTGATTTTCACATTAATCTGATTTTCCTAAATCTGGTATAAAAATGGGCGATAAAGAAATAACAAATTTCAGATTCAATGAGCAAAAGCCCATTGGTTGGTTAAGATTGTCATACCTAGGCAGGTTCTGGGCTGTGGGCAATCTAAGGTGGCCTTGTGATACAGTTCGAGCGACTACACTGATCAAATCTGGGTTCACATGACAATCAAAAGTTGCATTCATTTTCTTTACGCACACACTAAATTTTAGGAGGAGCTGAGTTGTTTATTTTTTTATTTCTTTGTTGGAGGCTTCTATTTGTTAGGAAGTTTGATTAGTAACCCCGAAGAGTTGTAGTTATATTAGGAGTCATATTTAGAAATTAGTTAGCTATATTTAGTTACAAGAGTTCATGTCATTTTTGGAATCCAAATGGAAGGATTTTGTTCTATTTTCTTGAAACAGAGTTAAGAGGGTTTGGATTATATCCTTCTGAACTATCATTCCTATTCCTTAAACGCGTGCACAACTCGAAAGTCTTCTATCTTACAATATTTGACAGTTGTGATACATTGAACGAAGAAAAAAAAATGGTCAAAATCAAGCAAATTTTGAAGAACATCTAGTAATAAATGACCGGAATCCAGCAATAAATGATGAACTCCAATAGCAGCAACTTATTGACGAAGAAGAATCAACACCAAAATCTAAGGGAAGAAGCAGTGGCAGCACAGAGGCCACAACAGCTAAGAGGAGAGTGGGCACTGCACTATGCAGTCCTTCAAGGTGAAACAAAGAGGAGAAAGAAGGCAACACAATAGGTTTTGTCCTATTAGGCATTTGGTTTAAAAAAGTAGTCTCGGAAGACCCTGGGTTCCAACAAACAAAAAAGCAAATAAAATAAAAGAAAAACAACTTTTTGGCTGAAGTCTTGCCAAATTTCTAGATTTCGTCACCAAGATCATAAGACTTCTAATGATCAGATCTAACATCCTTAGCGAACAGCTTTCAGAGGTCTGTTTGTTCGGTGGAAATGAATTGAAATTGATAACAGGTCCTGACTTTTGATGTATCGGAGGGCACATGGGTGTTCAGGCAGTGAATGCAGTGAAATTAATTGCTCTCATAATCCTTCTCATGGAAGCTAAGTGTCTTGATCATGACTAGTTGATAGTGGAGGTTGACTCAACCTGTACAAGTTGGCATCTGGGAGATATAGTGTTCAGTGGTTGTTTGTGGATATTGCAGAGGAAGTAGCGCCATTCATTGCACAACAGGTAGATGAATGCACATCTAGAGTGTTTAATCCAAGTTTCCTTTAAGCATGTTCACCGGTCAGTGAGTGTTCAGATATTGAATGCAGTGAAACTGATGGCAGTCATTATCCTTTTCATGGATGCTAGTAGGCTTAATTTTGACAAGTTGCTTGTTAAGGTGACTTGATCTGAACCATCATTCATTGGGCATCTGAGAGATATAGCGCTCTTTGGTGGTTGGCAGATATTGTAAAGGAAGTAGCGCCATTCATTGTACATCAGGTAGATGTAACACTCTTGTATCTAGAGCATTCAATTCAAGTTTCCTTTAAGAACATTCACTGGTCAGCAAACGAGGAGGCATATGCTCTTGGGAAGCAAGGAGTCAGGCGTACAACTTTGATACTTTGATATTCGACTTAGTAGTTACCCATTTGAGTTTGAGCTCACTGCTCAATGCAGCTCAGTTATATACTTGTAGCTGTGTCGTCTCAGTGGCCTGGCCAGTTTTTGGCTGTGTGGCTTGGCATCAGTATTGCATAGACAGTACAACTTTTTTTATTTTTGTCTAATACAAATTAGCCCTTAATCACTTCAAAAAAGAAGAAAAAAAAAGAAGGTTAGAGGAATACCTAAGTGATGACCCAGTCTCACAGTGATGATCCCGTATTGCATGCTTCACCATGGGCAAGTTGGATTATGTCATCATACATGTACTGTCATGGGAGCAAACAAATGATATGGAATTTTGATTCCCTGGGCTGTATTGTATGTTTCCTTTAAAGTGGTCCATTGCTGCAGTTTTTACTATTGGCCCATCCATGGCTTCTCTTGGTCAATAATGTTTATCTTGTTTTCGGAATGGATACCACATATATTAGTCATGCCCTTTTTTCTGTTACTTGGATAATAGGGCTCGTAATTAGGGTGTCGAAGGGCTGGGACTGGGCTGGGGTCTGCCCCTGCCCTACCTTCAAGGCCAGGGCTAGGCTAGGGCCAGAAGAAAAGAGCATTCCTTCTTCTTTTTTAAATTGTTTTTATAACACCATGAATATAATTTGTTGTTGGAAATTTCTACATTGTAAAAGATCATGGGGCCTTCGGGACTTACTTAGGACTGAGAGCAAATAAGTTGTGTGAACAACTTGGAGTCTATAAACAAAAGTATTTTCATTTTGAAAGTAATGATAGTAGATTTGAAGCCACGGGTTTTTTGAGGTTGTTTGTTTGCACCCATTTACATATGTAAATGTTATACGTGTAGTAGTTATGCATATGCATGTTTGTTTACACTCATTTATGTATGTAAATGATTCATATGCGTAGGTGTCTAAATGACCCCTTTTTTTGTGTTGAGATTTTCACTCCAGTATAATGATTTACATACACAAGGGATATATATTCATTGCATATTCCTTTGGGCACGAAAGTGGTGTGGAACACCTTTGTGTCTCATGTAGGCGGGTTTGCAACAATATTTTCCCCCTTTTTATCTATCCATTTAGATGGGCATTATCAAATTGGCCCATTTGTTTACATGGACTGGATTCTATGTAGCCAAATGAGCCCACTTGTTTCCATGGAATTGGATACATGAGAATTCATTGTCAAATGGGCCTGTTTGTTTGCATGGAATTGGAATACATAGGAATTCCTAGTCAAGTTGGCCTCTTTGTTTGCATGGAATCGGGATACATAAGAACTAGCATAATTACCCGTGCTCAGCACGGATATGACAAACATTGTGATTTAAATATTAATTTATAAAAAAATCCATAGCTTTTTTAGAAAGAAAGCAAAAGATTTATTTTTTATGAGTATGTATTTATGTAATCCAAGAGTTGGTATCATAGAATGAAAAAAATGAGAATTAGAGTAGAAAGGGAATGATAGAGTTTGAATTGAAACAAAGTCTTTGAAAAAAAAAAAAATAGAAAAGAAAAGAAAAGTGGAGCAGTTATGAGTGGTTATGATAAAGAGATAAAGAAGATAGTTGATGTAACTTCCGGTCAAAATTCTAACTAACAGTCAAAATTGAATAAAAAAACCTCCTAGCTTAATATATTATAATTGATTGTCTTATGGGCTTGTTTGTTTATATGGAATTGAATGATATATAGATGAAAAATATCCAATATACTATCTTAAAAAGGAGGGTTTTGGATTCAATTTTGATTGTCGGTTATAATTTTGACTGGAAGTTACATTGCTTTTTTTCAAAATCTTGCACGTTCTCCCCCCACTCTTACCTCATATAACTATCTATTTTATTTCTTTATCAAAACTACTTATCCACTCTCCACTTTTATTCGGCTTCGTTTTTTTTTTTTCTTTTGCAAGGACTATATTTTCATCCAAATTCTACCATTCCTTTCTATTCCAATTCTCCTATTTCCTTTCTACACCACTAGCTCTTAGATTACATAAACAGGTACCATAACCTTTTTTTTTTTTTTCTTCCTTTGCTTTCTTTTTAAAAACTATGATTTTTTTAATGCATAAATAGTTAAATTGCAATGTTGGCCATATCTGTGTTCAGCACGGGTTAGTATGCTGGTATTTAGTTATTATAATCACAAAATTAATTTCATATATTTACACATACTTATATGTCATGTGCATAATGGACAGAGAGCATATACACATATATTTATAAAAGATATATATTATGTATAATTATTATATAGACAAAGGGCAGGTTGAGTCTTGCCCTAGCCCTGCCGTCGAAATGGGGGGCTTTGCAAAATTAGGCACTATCTTACCCTTAGGCTTTAGGACCTCATTTTTCTAGGCTTTGGTGGGCTGGGCCCCGCCCCCCCCGTCAAAGGGCTGGATTGACAAGCCTACCTATGATGAATGATTTATATATATATTTTTGTAGTGTCCATGGGGTTATTGGTGGAGTTTTGCATTTTCATAATTGCTTAGTTTTTAGTAATTATTAAAAGGAAAGAGGCAAGTGTAGTTGTTTTTGGGAAGATTTTAATGTATGTATAACTAAGATGTCATTGGTTTGGCCCATCTGTAAGGCCTGATTTAAGCTTCTTACATCTCTTTTTGTTGTTTGTATGTAAGATGTCATGTTTGTATGCAAGATGCCACTATTTTTGAAGAATCATTAGGGCGGTAAATCGTATGATTATCTCTTAAACTTTATTTCAGGAGAAATTGTTGTTAGCTGTCTGTTAGGCTGTTAGTAAACTTGTGGAACATTAATTGGGAATTGTATAATGTTTTTTTTCCCTTTGTCATCAAGGATCATTTGCTTTATTTTTCTGCAGGGTCTAAAGGCTCTTGATAGTTCAGTGGAAACTTTTGCTTCAGGAGCATGGCAAGCTTTGGGTAATGCTTGGAGAGGGGGTTCTAACTTGGTCCATAAGTATGTATGCACGTTTTAATGCTTTTTCTTTTTCCCCACTGGTAAATGGTTTTCAATTTAGGGTCTGTTAACTACTAAGAACTTATATTGTTATCTTATGTTACATTGGAACATGTTTTTCTTTTTATTTATCCAGTGATTGCGTTTTTCAATGAAGAAGAGGGTGTCTACCAACCTTTGAACCCTTGGCCTCTTTACTTCATTTAATGTAATGATCTTAGTGCCACATGATTCTTGTAAGGCTATTAAAGAAAGAGCCCTGCTAAACTTTTTGAACGACAGGTTTTAGGTAGGGCACATAGCATGTACCAAATAAAAAAGGTTTGGTGGATTATCTATGTATAAAAGCATTCCTAGTTGTCGGTTCAAAGTCGGCGATTTGAGTTGATGACTGTTTTTATCTTTACTGTCTCCTTCCGTTGCCTTTCTCCTGGTGTCTATCAATGTAAGTTTGTTTTTAGAAAGCCAAACCACCAAACCCTCTTTTATATGCTCAAACTAGTGAGTCCCAACTCTGAACTGTCTTATATGAAATATTATGTTCCCACTTCCCATCCTTTTTGGGCAGTGTCATACTGTCATTGCACTAATTTTTGTTTTTTGTGTTTTTTTAGTCATAGCGTGTTTTCTTAGAATTCCAAATTTTCGGTTCTCATCACCAATCAGATTCTGTGGCACACTTGGAAGGTGCTGGATGTCGCAACCATGTGTTTGTGGGTTCATATCCTCTTACCGAACAAAGAAAAAGAAGAAAGAAATCCACCAAAAAAAAAATATATCAGTTTTCATCAAGGCCTTTGCATTTCTCTTGATGGACTTTTTATATTTTTCCACTGACAAATGTACTGAAGTTAAATATGAGGAGTAATATTGGGAATAAATGACATTATTTTTATATGCTTATGCAAGTTATTTTGATGAATGTCATTTGAATTTATGATCATTGAGTTTCTCTTGATATTCTAGTATTCATTTTATTTTAACAGATGTGCATGTTGTTTCATAAATGGTCCATGACCTCTTTCTTGCAGTGAGTAATATTTGCAGTTTACCAGCCAGAAAGAAAAAAGTTGCACCTATTCATTTGCAAACACTATCGTGTTTATCACAGGATTTTAACATTACTGTTTTCAGGATTGAGCATTCGGCTGCAAACCTGGCTGATTCTATTCAGCAAGGTGGATTGCCTGTAAAAGCTGGTTCCATTGCTCCCTCGCTGATAGAGGCTTGTATTCAACTTATCGTTTTCCCCTTTTTTGTCTGCTTGTCTTTTCCCTAGTATTACTCAGTTTTCACTCAAAAATTTTTTTTAATGTTTTTTATTGTTTTTTATTTGCACTTCATATTGCAGACTGGAAAAGTATTTACAGCAAAGGGAATGGAAGTTCTCGAATTTGTTGGTAAGGAAACCATGGAACTACTGATTACAGAGACTGGTATTGAAGTTGAGAAGAACACTATGGAAGACGAACAAGTTGATGAGGAACAGTTTCCGGAAGAGGCTACATTTGACAGATGCTTTTACATTTATGGCGGTCCTGAACAGCTTGAGGTGACGTGCTTTCTCACTGATCCCACAAATATATTATGTGAATAAGTTACAATCTTCTGTAGTGACACTTGGACTGATGTCAGGAGCTGGAGGCACTGTCAAGCCATTATGCATTGCTGTTTAATCGGAGAAAGACAAAACTGTCATCTGAGCAGAAATCCTTCTATGATGGAAAGCTTAGACAGGTGCAGCAAATTTTCATTTTGAGTAATGAAATTGAAGGAAATGGTGTAGATCCCAACAAGGGGAAAAATATTGAAACTGTTGAAGAGGGGAGTGGCAATGAGATGAAAACCCTACGTGATTCCAGTGTTAGCAAGGCTGCTGACATGGCTGCAGGGTAAAAGCACCCGCACTCCATTCTTCATTGTTATGTCTTTCATTATATCTAGTGCTGCATAGTTTAGATAACTTGTGTTTCTGTGTGCATGCTTTACATGCATACACATGCGCGTACACATACACTATTTTGTGGTTAAAGCTTTTGAGTTTAGGATTTCGACCATTGAGTTGTGGTTTGAAAGCATATATTCATGCACCTACATGGACAACATAGTTGTGTGCCTGCAAGAATGCATATGCACGTATCTGTGCTAGTGTGTGCTTAGTGCTTATCACCTTTAGGTCATGGTCTCGTTTCCTTTGAAAAAAAAAAACCTAACTTTTTTGTACTCACATGGTCCATTCAATGTCCTATCTAACTAATTAAATGGGAATTGATTTTGAGTACCTATCATCTGCAGTTATGTTGCTTCTTTCAGTGTTTGTGGTTTATGAATGCAGAGAGCTGGAAATGTGGAGAATCCCTATTTAGTAAAGAGTTATAGAGTAAAGAGTTATAGAGAAATCTTTTCAAATGGGCAAATGGTGAGAAAAATTGTTTTGCTGTCATCAAATGAAGAAAACTGGAGAAAGAGAACCCTTTTGACCATTTTCTCTGGAGAAAATCAGATTTTCCTGTTGTGGGAGAATGCCTCTTATATCTGGAGAAGATTTGCTCATTACACATTTTCTTTTCTATTTTAAATGCCTATTGTGTGAAAACTGAAAACAGAGAACAGGACTCTTCCTTGTTTTCTCACATTTGAACACTTTAATTGTTTTTCCAATTCTTACTAGTGCTAACTCCTGCTCCTACTCTTAACTCACACACTCCCTGAAATTCATCATCAGCGAGTTGTCATTGTCATCATCCGCATTGACAGAATCAGTGACATAATCATAATCATAGCCTTATCCCATTTCCTTGTGAGTGAGTAGCCTGTGTTATTTTTCCCCCTTTTTTCTTATAGAATGGATGCTCTATGCCATGCCCTTAACTGGTACATCAGTGGTTGAGGCTTATTCATTAAAATTTATATTGATTGATTGATTTTAGTTGTTTTGTCCATCATTAATATGTATCATGCAATTATTTTTCTTTCTTAAGGTTTTGTGTTTATAGTCCAAAACTTTTAGTTTGACAAGTGAAATGCACTCCTGGGAATGATAATCACAGTCAACTGGACCCCTTGGCCATACCATGCTATGCATTTCTAGCCCGCTTCATAATGGGTAGCATTACACCTGGTAACATGCTACTTTTGATGCATCTTTTCCTCCCAACTTGTTTCATTGAAAATCTTTAACGGCCTATTTGGCATGCAACTTCTGGATTTTGTTAATTTAATTTCTTTCTCTGGTTGTGACCTTTATTTTTCAATGCAACTTTTTGCAGGTTTGCTGCTGCACTAGGGGGGATAGCAGCAAATGAAATAATTCAACGGACTGCTGACAGGCTCGAAACCATTCACTCGGAGGGGGTTCATGTATGTGGATATCAGGAAAAAAGTAGTTTGATTTCTTATTTTATCTTGTGGGTTTTACTTTTCATGGTCAGTGACAGACATTGAAAATGGAAAAAGTTGTCTACAGCAATTGAGATAACAAAGTTGAGTTAAATGAAGGAAATCGAGTTCCTATCACCAATTTTTCCCTTGTACTCCTATCACCAGCTTTTGTTCCTGATAGCCTGTCACAATTCCCCTTGTTTATTCATCTTCCAATATATAGACAGTTAATTTAAAGATTTAGCCTAAAGTACATATAATTGAGTACGAGTTTTTCAAACTTTTATCATGATTTGGTTGGGGTACTTATATTTGTGTTGCTCTTTGCAGAGACTCTCAGAACTGTGTTGTTTAGCAGTGACTCAACTTTTGATGCTTGGGAAGTCTGTCATCTCTAGTGCAAACAGCCCACAGAATGAAGATGAGGAGGTTGATATGAAAATTGACTGGCCTGAAGACTCCATTTTGAAAGCAAAGATTATTAGAGCCAAGGCGCAATCCATGGCTGAAGATCTGGAAGCAGTTTCCAACAGTTTTGTTACTGGTAAACACCATGCATATTGCTTGAACTTATCATGTGCATTTTCCATGTTCTGTGAATTACTGCTTTATGGTATCTGCACTATTTTATGACTGGAGATTGGGTCTTGCATTTTTCTTCCCATGGAGATGGTTGGGAAGATGAATGAGTTTTCACTTAACAATCTTATTCTGTAACTTCCTGTGGGTTAAGCACATCCATACTTCTTTTCCTTCCTGTCCCCGTCTGCTTTGATGTTTAGCTCTCACCTTTTTCTACTAATTACTGAGGGCTGTGATCAGCATGGTTTATCGTCCATTCCATCGTCCATTCTTGGAAGTCATTTTGTAAAATTACATGAAGGCTGGAGATGGAAGCCCAAATCGGCTGCTAATGTTTGGTTGACATATGTTGACTGATTTTCTGTTCATTTTATTTTAAAGAAAATATACAATGATTGTCCTGTAATGATGAATGGTCCCCCTAGTTTTTATTGAGCTCAATAACAATGCTCGTCCTGTTTGTTAAGGTTTTGAAATCTTGTGAATTTTGAGATTGTCTCTCTAGTTATTGACTCATCCTACTAGATAGGTATTACATGAGGCTTGGGTAACCCATAGCATTCTTCCTATTAATATTAAGGTCATCTTGGCTTCCATCTTCAACATACTCGGTATATTTTTTTCAGAGGTTGTCAACTTTCTTTTCTATTTCCACTTAGGCAGTCTTGGTTTCCTTGGCTTCCCTCTTATCTGATCATTAGAAGTCTCATGATCATGGTGAATGTGCATGGAAGAGATTCTGGTTACCTCTTATTTGTATTTTGGTCCCGAGTTGAATTTGAAAATTTAAATCTCTGTTGATTGATCAGGCATTTCAGACATAATTGAAGCCTATCTAGCGGCTGTGAAAGGTGCTTCTCCGGATGCCAATGACACCCGGCCAGAACAGACTCCTATTCAAGAAAAGGCCAATGCCATAGCTAATCATCTTCACACTGACAGAAACACAGCCATGGAAAAGATCCAGGATGGAATCCAGTACTTGGCATATGTAGTTCTTTCCCCCTCCATGCTCAATGCATGAGTTCATTAAAAAGATTTACATGCTCTGTCACTTCTAGCAATATTAGTCGCTGGTTGTACATAATTTCACATCCATCATACAGTAAAATTCAGTAGCTGGAATTATCACTGTTCTTTCTTCTCATGCAATGTTCTTGGAGTTCAATTTCCCCTTTTATGAGGCTGATATGGTGTGATTTGTAGCACATTGCCAATGGGCGACATGACATGTAGAAGGCTGTTGATTGGTATCTGATTGTCTGAATATACCAAGTTGCTGGTTTGGTAAAATGTGCATGGGACTTGTTTTTGGAACCAGATTTGGGTAGACCTGGTAGTTTCCTGATCCAAATCCAATGGTTTCCTATGAGGATTTGAATCCTGGACCAGCTATAGCCTCTATTAAATAGAGATGTACAAGAAGTTTACAGAGTTTGGATCGTGTTTACATTTGTTGTCTACAGAGGTTGAATAACATTGCTGTTGAACAAATCTGTATCAATTGATTTGTCATCTAAATAGAGGAGTTGATGGGAGCTGAGCAGCGGGGTAGGATGAAGGGAAGTGTCCAAGCGATAGTACCATGGAGGAGGATATCCTCACCCTTTCGAGGGTTTCTAGGACATTAGACAATGCAAAAAAAAAAAAAAAAAAAAAAAAAAAAAAAAAAAAAAAAAAAAAAAAAAAAAGGAATAATATGATCCTAGTGTGTATGTAATGTATCATTTACAAGAAAGACTCTTATTTCAAGATTGTCGGCTGGTGGATTTCACCTAGAAGTGCGGATTGATAGAGAGTTGGTGAGCGTGAGGAGGTTGGATTCATCATGAGGGGGTCCCATGTGGTTGTGGTACATGCCTTGTTGGGGCCTGATGTTGCAGCAGATAAAAAGCTCCTGTGCATGGAACAGGTTTCCGCCAGCTCACAACATGTTTGGACAAGAAAGCACGATAATTTCTTAATTAGTTTTGAGAATTTTGTGTAAGGTATGAACGATCTCGCTAGATTTGCCTTCCTGGTAATAGAATTTGGGATATAGATTAATTTATCTGGGGATTCCTCCTATTCTCCTGAGTAACAATAAAGTCTTGGAGAAATCAGACAGGAATATGGAAAACAGATGATTCTAGGGGGGTAATTCTCATTCGTGAATCCTAGGGCCCGATCTCAAGAAAAGTTTTTAAATTCCTCTTTTCAAGTCCTTCTAAGCAATTAGCAAGTTTTATTTCAATCGGGGTTGGGTCCAACATTATTAGGTTGATCATTATAAAATTAGTGAATAAAAGTTACAAAATTTCAAACATGCGATCAATTTGATGCTGCCATTTATATGGAAGAGGAGATATGGGTGATTTAAGCTTTCAATAAGCCTCATAAATTTCTGGTGATCAATTAAAACAAGTACTCTTCTCTTCCCAGTTCCGAGTTCCCACTCAATTAAGGTTGTGGTCCACTATCCATATATAAAAAACACATGTGAACGATAATATTATAAAAAAATTTTAAACAGGAGACCTATCTGATTTATAAGTTACCCGACCCCGCACTATGAGATAATGAAGGTGTAGTAGGTGGGGGAACTGGCAGAGACAGAAAACGACGCTCGAAAGAGTCGGTGTTGTCTGTCCTTCACTCTTCCTTCCATTCTCGTGATCACACCAGAAACCCCCCATTCTTATCTACCGACCCGACCGGCTTCTGCGTCTCAATCTGCCAAGTCAATCTCCACTTACTATAAATTCAACAATTTCAATACCTCTCTTATTTCATAGGTCTAAAATTCCATTCCATCCCAGACCATGTTGAAAAGCATCTCATTCGTACAGTAAAACCACTCCACAGCCACTCTCTCCCCCATTAAAAATCAGTAGATTTTAAAATGAGGTGGGTCCCACAGAGACCCCACCAAGCAGCCAGACAGACAACTACTAATCCAAAAACTATTCACTATTGCCACACTCCTTATCACCGATTCGGACCCTCTCCCCTTGATTGACGCTGACCGGGTCCCACCCCTACCCCCGCTCTCTCTCTCTCTCTCTCTCTCTCTCTCTCTCTCTCTCTGTGTTCTGAGCTTTATATTTATTATATATAAAAGCTGTAAACCCCTATCAGAAGTATCTTTTGGTATCACTCCCTCAGTCATTTTGTTTCCTCCTCTTCCTTTGTTCTATTTCATTTAATTTAATTTAAAAGCAAGGAAGCAGATAGGAAAATTAGAAAAAAAAAAAAAAAAATGCCTTCCACGTCCGGCGAGAGGCGAACCGTCCGGCCACCGCAGGTGCCTGAGCACCTCCCTTGCCCCCGGTGCGAGTCCACCAACACCAAGTTCTGCTACTACAACAACTACAACCTCTCCCAGCCCCGCCACTTCTGCAAGTCCTGCCGCCGCTACTGGACCCAAGGTGGCACCCTCCGCAACATCCCCGTCGGTGGCGGGTCCCGCAAGAATTCCTCCACCAAACGTTCTCGCCTCTCTTCCGATACAACACCCGCGACTGTCTCCTCCGTGCCGGTTTCCTGCTCCGAAACCGATATCTGGGCGTTGCAGGATCCGATCAGCATTGACGTCCCTGGGAGATTCAGTTTCAGCTCATTGCTGGGGGAGTCGTTTTTGGGTCTAGGAGGAGAGTTGGGGCTTGGAGTCGAGGAGCTGGGGAGCTGGCCGCTGGGCGACGTCGATATGGGGGCTGGTGCCACGTGGCAGGTCGGGAGTGATGTGGGTCATGTAGAAGGGGACTGCTATGCCTGGCCGGAACTCATGATTTCTACGGCTGGAAAGAGTTTTGTGTAGCCTGGACTGCTGGTGGTGGTGGTGGTGGTGGTGGAGGTGGAGTCAGTAGTGGCATTGTTGGTAATTAATAGTGCAGTGGGTGGTGGTGGTTTTGGGTTTATATGGGAAGTATTATTATTACCTGTAGACAGTAGTCAGTTTCTATTTAGTCAATTTTACAGGAACGAAGTGTACGTATCCATGCTGCATGCAGGACCCCCTTTTTCTTTCTTTTTTTTGGTATCTCTTGTATGTTAATGTACCTATATCAATATGTGATGGGTTTCTTCTTTGAAGTTAAATTTCCATTGTACCGTAACTTTTTGGGATTGCCCATTAATATTAGTCTCCCTTTTTATTAACTTTGACATACAATCCTGTATCGTTTCACTATAGCATTCAAACCCATCTACATAAAAATTCTCCTTATGTAATTGAAAATGATCCCTGTCATCTTCTTTTCAGTGATTGACCATCATTCATTCCAAGGATTAGGATTTTCCTATCTCACAAATTTAAGTGTAAGTGGCAAGAAAGATGAAAAGAGCAAATGGGGCTTGTGTGTACACTTTCTTCTCAATTCTATACAGGTATTTTATAGATGGATTTTAAAGTTCAAACCCATCTACTCTTTCTATATATATATATATGTGGATTCAAGGGTATTTTATGAATAAATCTTCTATATATCAATATTCAAGAAAATGATGATAAAGAATTAAATACGCTATTGCCGCATTTGCCATGAATATTATAATGATTTAGTCTTTATCTCCCTACTGGTAGTTTTATTTGTTAATACATTATAAGATAGAAATGGGAACCACTTGGAGGCCGACAATGAGGGATTTTTTTTTTCTTTTTTTTGGGCAACATGGAGATGGCCTGTTGGTAAGACAACCCGTTCACATCCCTCCCGCAAGGGATCTCAAGTAAAAAAATGGAGATGGCCAGTTCTCATCCCTTCTAATGAGGAGGTTTGAACCTCCTTCCTCCTAGCCATTGAGCAAAAAATTAAAAATTAAAAAAAAAAAGGGTTTTTTTTTTTATATTTTTAGGTAAAGAGGGTAATGAGATCTTTATGTACCTTTTTTAAAGGGGATTTTACAAAAAAAAAAAAAAAAAAGATTAGATGATCAGTGGCTCCAAAAGATCATTTTAATCGTTCCTGCACCAGATCAGTCATTTTGCCTAAAAATGTATTGTTTTTAGCACTTTCTACTAGCTTCCCCAGCGACCTTAGTTTTATTACGTTAAGGGTCGCTAGGGACCCTGCGGTGTATAAGAAGTAGAACAAAATATGATTTTTTTGTCTTCTCTTTTATTGTCAACTGGTTATTTTTTCTTCACCAAGTAGTCTGCGCTCTAGGCACCGGCACTGTGATCTCCTCCAACATCCTATTCCTCATCCTCCTACCAATTGTGGTCCCCTCCCACATTTTCTTTGTCAAAGGTATGTGTTTTTGGATGCTTTCCTTTGGCCTTTTTTTAGTCGTCTGTGACGTTAGTGTCGTCTAGGTAATGCCCTTATTACGTCTCCATGTAGGTCACCTTGCTTCCCCTCTATAAGTCATTCCCACCTCTTGAAGACCATTAATGCCACATGTCTTTATTTTATGGAGAACATTATAGTTCATATGATACACTAATTGGGCAAAGCAATGGAAATGTGAAGTTTGTACTTTTCTCTAAAATATGATTTTCTACTTTTGATAAACCATTTTCATGTGACCGATTCTGCATGCATTTCATCGTCTTCTTCCCCCACAGCATCCCATCATAAATAAAAAATAAAAAAAAAATAGACAGATAGATAATTGAAATCAAAGTGTTTATGTTTTCCTTTTCCTTTCCAATATAAATGCTTTTGTCATCATAAGAAGAAGAAATGTTGTATTTTTATCATGGCCAAGATAGAGATTGTGTGCAAACATCTTTAAGAGGATTTTTTTATGTTTTTTTTTTTATTTTTCACCAACATTGATGTGAGAATAATGTGAACCAAAAGAAATGTCAGCATACATTGGAATTTTGGGTTTTTGAGAAACTCGTAGATAACGTGGAGAAAATAATTTGAAATGAGTTATGTGATTAGAAAGAACGTAGAGAATCATATATGATAAAAATATTTTTCCTTTGATTACCACTTGAGTTTGTTGTAAAATTAGCAAGATTAATTGAATTAATGTTGTCAGAAATAATTGTACTACTGCCAATGAATAACTCTACTAACCAATCAACTTCCAAATGGACTTGTGGTAGTGAACAAATTTCCTCTTGCAAATTGGATATGTTCATTGAAGCATGTTTGTTATTACTGATTTAACCAATTAATATTAAATGTTTTAATGTTGCAGTATTACTTCGGATGTTGATGTCCTAACAATATTACATTATGATGGTAGTTTTCAATCTGATCTTAAACGTCCTCAATATATTGGCCGAAGACAGAAGATGAGGCATCTCCGGAAAACCGTAACATATAGTGAGCTTGTGAACGTTGCACTGGGAAGCAAGTGTAAAAGCCTAATGTATGAAGCACCTTCTTTACAATGGAAGTTTTTTTTTTCATTGATGTACATTGATGATGACAATGATGTAAATGGAATGTTCAGAGAAGTACTTGTGTAGCGAAATGGAAGAATTTCGCAGACTGCACGTTCGTGTCGCAGGTTTGGTAGAGTTTCAAGTGCAATCAGCTGATTACGTCGATGTCGTCAATCTCGAGTGCAAATCATGCTCATGCCGCAGATAGGAAGTAATGGGAATCTCATGCTCACATGCTATGGCTGCAATGAAAGTTTGGAATATCGATCAATATGATTATTGTGAGCACCGGTACCACACCTCTATGTATCATATTACCTACAGCGAGATTTTACATGCCACCCACGATAGAAAGCAGTGGGAATCGTGCTCTTGCGAACGCATTCTTTCCCCATTAGCAAGTAAGCAGCCGGGCCAGTCAAAGAAGAATAGGGTCCGGGTGGAAGATTGCAACCGTGTTAGAAGAGTTGTAACCTACTCCAACTATAAAGAGAGGGGATACAATCAGGGGACCTGCCATAATCCACATGTTGTTCAGTAGAGGAACCAATTTTTTGTTTTTTGTTGTCTTATGTCACATGTAATTTGATGGGTTTTGTTTATGCATACGAAGAAGATAAATTGTATGACATGTAATCGACATTTTGTTTCACATGTTTTTTATGGCTTCTTTATGCATACGACAAGCAATGTAATCAGAAGAAATGTAATACATGTCAATGACATTTTGGGTTTTTTTAGATGTAATGATTCATCTAGCTTCTTCTTGCTTGTTGCTAACATCATAATTTCCCTCACTTCGTTGGATATCCAATTAATTAATCCAATTCAAGTTAGATATCCCTCTGCATATATTTATGCTGGAATGAACCTTATTTGTCAATCAAAACTATTTCTGATATGCACTATGTTTTAATATGTAAAGGTTGCTAGGGACCCTTATTTATAAGCAATATAGGTCGCTAGGGACGCTGGGAAGGAAACAGATGATGTTTTATGGGTCCCTAACGACCCATATATATAACTAATGTAGGTCGTTAGGGACACTAGGAAGGAAACAAATGTTGTTTTATGGGTCATTAGAGACTTTTAGCAAATAACTAACCTGAATCGCTTGGGACGCGCGGAAGGAAACAGATGTTGCTTTATGGGTCGTTGGAGACCCTTAGCAAATAACTAACCTGAATCACTAGGGACGCTAGGAAGGAAACAGATGTTGTTTTATGGGTCGTTAGAGACCCTTAGCAAATAACTAACCTGAATCTCTAGGGACGTTGGGAAGGAAACAAATATTGTTTTATGGGTCGTTGGAGACCCTTAGAAAATAACTAACCTGAATCTCTAGGGACACTGGGAAGGATCTTGATGCTGTCGTATGGGTCTCATGGGACCCTTATCTATAACAAATATAGGTCGATGGGGACGCTGAGAAGGTTTTTTTTTTTTTTTTTTTTTTTTAAATCATGGTGAATTAACAGCAAGTAATTCTTTTTTACAATTATGGACTCATGCTTGCCCTGTACAATGATGTCCATTCTTTCAAAACAACAAGTTTATTAAATCATACATCAACTTCAACTTCAATGAATAGGATCCAGCCAAACAACAATTTCATTATTTCATTTCACATGAAATAACAAGTTCATTACATCATACATAAACTTCAACTTAAAAAAAAAAAAAAAATTTGTTGTTCCAAACAATAAGTTCATTACAACATTTTTACCCAAAAGAATAAGTTCATTACAACGATTTCAGCAAAACAGATACTATTAAGGGCTTGATTTCATCCGTAACAAAATTTTACACAGTTAGGAAGTTGGGGAGTGAAGTATGTCAGCATTCATCAGCCAGTTTCTCTTGAAGATCTCAACCAAGATCTTCCATCGATAATACGGAATGTCAGCTTTGGTGAACCTTATCTGGCGACGTTGTATGCAATGCTCTGCGTATCCAATTGCAAAGAAACCACAGTTCGTCTCATTCTGCTGATATGGGATATCAGTCTTTGTCATGGAAGTCCAAACCCAAGGCTCACCCCATCCGTAATCTCCAAATTGTCGTGTCAACCACAATCTCTGTTTACAAATTGAATAGTAAAAGCAGTCAATAAATAATAGCATGCGAAATGACAATCCATGAATAACAGGAACACCACATGTGAGTATTGTACTTGCGAAATGGCAATCCATGAATAATAGGAACACCACATGTGGGTATTGTACTCACGAAACTATCGCAAATGTTCTAATGATAATGGTCGATCTTCGAAATATTTGCAAGTTACAATCAAAAGCAACAATATTAACCCATAACAATATTACCTCAATCATTACTGATTCTTTCCTTCCTTTGACTAAAAAAAAAAAAGAGAATATGCATACAGAAAGGTAATCATCATCATTACAAAGAGGCCACAATAGATTTATATTGCCATAAACTCGCAAAGGGTCGGGCTCCATGTGTAGACTCTAATTAAGCTGCTGAATTTAAACAATGCATCTGTTTGGAGAGGGAAAAAGATAACATTTTATTTAATTTGTTTATTTGGGCATTAATTTCAGTCTACACAAGTGGAAGGGGGAAGTTGGGTATTCATTTTAGCGTCCTAGTGATCTATTGCAATTTGGTTGTGACTTTCCACAGAAGATGTTTTTTAAGAGTGATGGCCAATGTGATTGAACTGTTGAAGGTGTTTGTTTTTGTAACAGAAGCCATTCAAGCTAAGAATAGAGGTAAACCCCCTAATATGTAAAATTAGTAAATAACATGAAACATCATATGATTACTAAGTTATTTGGAGATATCTTATAACAGGTTCCTTATTTAGAGAAATATTATAACAGATATTTAATGTGAAGGAATTGGTCTTGCGAGAGTAACACACAACTGTACAGCTGTAAATACTCTGAACAGATAAGTACTAGAAAGGTGGTAGGTGTGGTCCCAATCCAACAACAATTGATGATAAAAAGCTCAAACTGCATTTCACATACTGAACAAATATGTGCAAGGTCGGTTAAAATGATCTTTTGAGCCCATTGGTCACATAATCTGTTTTTTTTTTTTTTGTAAAATCCTCAAAAAAAAAAAAATAATAATAACGCTGGCTGTCAACAAAATTCACTCTAATTGACATATTCCCTCCTTTATCCAGGCTTGGAGCCGGTAGTAAAATCCGGCAAATTTATTAATCAAATAATTAGATATGAACCAAAAATTCAAACAAAAATTCATCATCCACCCTCCTTGCTCTTTGAGTCACATAGGCTATAGAATTTCCATTTTATATCCCAAATCAGGATACACAACTTCACAGGTAAGACCTGAAAACTGAAAGAGGAACAATTTGAGTTGGGAGGGAAAAGTAGTTGCCTGTAAAAAACTAGGGGGTTTTAGAAACTGGTTTTCATCAACCTGCTACTTCATTTTCCCAAATTGAATTGCTTGATTAAAACTAAAGTTTTCTATTGTCTGTCCCAGTTTACCCAAATTCACAATTCTAGTAATCAAACAAAATTCAAAATCAAACAAACAAAACTCCTTATTTCTGCAATTTCCATGTATCCACCTTTACCAAAAGCTTGGAGTCATCAACCAGTCATTTGCTGGCATAAACGATGGTGCCAAAAAATAATAATTTATTAATTAAAGCACTTCTCTGTACAGGACAAGTACAGTGAAAGGTTAAAAAAAATACACACAACCATAACCCAGCAAAACACAAACATAAAAAAGTAGAAGGCTCAGACACCAAAACACTGAAAACAACCAGAGACAAATAGGGACTAAACAAAGCATAAAGGGGGCTTAGTGCTTATAGAAGACCCACCGGAATATACACTTTCTTTCCTAATGAATTTGTGCCCTGCCATCGCAGCAACCACTATACTTCTTTGTAATAAGGAGTGGTTACAGAGCCATTTGTTTAAAAATGAAAAAAAAATGCCTTTAATGTCCCTTCTCTCTAAACGATATACATAATAAGGGAAAAACAAGTTTCTATATTTGAGACAACTCTATGTATACAAGTGGGTGACCATTAAGAATGTCATGCACAAAAGAATTTTAGTACTGCCTAGCTATTTTTTATTTAGACTATCCACCTAAATTTTTAAAAAAAATGCTTAAAAACGTTCATATAAACCATCAAACCAAGATAAAAAAATAAACATGAACCATGCCATTCAACAAAATTTTAAAATAATTAGTTTGAATAGAGATTAGAGCGATGAACTTGAAGACCCAATTCAAGAATTTGATTTATATGTGCATTTGTCTTTTGCAAGCGATTTAGAACCGAAAACAATAGAATCCACTTCTCTAGGGTTCTCTGCCTATTGTCTTTCAAAAAAGGGCTAAAACCATTCTTACAACATTTTTCTTGTTATCAGATAATGCTACACAAGGAAGATAAAGAACCCTTTTAGAGAGGTGATTCTCGAGTGGAGAGTAGATGTCTGCCACGAGGAAACATTAACTAAAGCAAAAGGCATGGAGACGCAATAAGGGCATGACCTAGACGACACTAACGTCACAGACGACTCAAAAAACACCAAAGGGAAGCATTCAAAAGCACATACCTTCAACAAAGAGGATGTGGGAGGGGACCACAGTTGGTAGGAGGGAGAGGAGTTGCATGAGAAGATCTCGTTGGAGGGGACCACAGAGTCGGTGCCTGGGCGCAGACAACTTGGTGAAAAAGAAAAACCCTTTGACAACAAGAGAGAAGATAAAAAAAACCTGTTTTTATCTACTTTGTATACACCGCAGGGTCCCTAGCGACCCTTAATGTTATAAAACTAAGGTTGCTATTCGAAAGTACTAAAAAGAAAAAACTCCTTTTCGGGCAAAATGACTGATCTGTTGCAATGTCCGTTAAAATGATCTTTTGAGACCACTGGTAACATAATCTGTTTTTTTTTTTTTTTGTAAAATCATCTTTTTTAAAACAGATCTTTAAGTAGTTGAGTTGAGAACTCAAGTGATAAGGATTCTTTTTTTCTTTTTTCGTTTTGCTTTAAATAAAAAAAATAAAAATAAAAAAATAAAAACAGATCTGAAGTAGTTGAGTGAACTCAAGTGGTCATGTTGGGTTTTTTTTTTATTTTTTTTATTTTTTTAAATTTAAGTATTACAAGGAGATGAGAAAAGGCTACAAAGGAAGAAAACAAACCCCACTTTCTTGAGCAATATCAAAGAATAATTAGTCCTTTGTTTTCTTATGGAAGAAGTGAAAAAGGTAAAATAATCATCTACAGGAGTACTCCTGCATGATTGATATATATATATATATATATATATATATATATGCGGGAAATGCTTTAGTAAGAGACTTTCCTATAAGAGATAAAGGTGACAATTAATGATATTATAAAATTATCTGCAAGGAGTTTCAATTCTTTCCCACAAAAGAATCGTACAGAAGGTTGAGTGGCAATCTCTCCTCCCTCCGCCACTGGGGTATGGCAATGGGCGGTCTATTATATTTTTATCGAACCTCTTGTAGCATGAACCTAGCATCTAGGGTGTTTATCACATGTTCTAAACCTATCACTGATAGGTTGAGTTCAGGGTCAGGAGGGCAGGTGTCAGTTAACGAAGTCATCAGTTTACCCCCACAATTTAACCCTTCTCCTTGGCATCCGTTCTTGAATAATTAAACCTTGGAATGGGCGGGTAAAATAAGATGTTTTCAGTGAAAAACCAATGATCTTGAAACTGTGACAAAAGACAAAGAAGCAGGTGAAGTGGGCAATATAGAGAAATGATGGAAGCCTCTCACTAATTGGACAACAACCAATTCACGCCCATTCTAGCAATTTAAATATATATGTTTTTACGAAAGATATACTGATTTTACTATAAGAGATAAGGTACGGCCTCTCACATTAATATTCAATATCAACAATTTAAATGTGAGGGCCTCCATTTTATCTCTCAATGAGAGTATCTTTCATATATATATATATATATATATATATAAAAGGAGGTACTTCTATGAGAGATAAGATATGGGCCCTCGCATCTATATCCAATATTAACAGTTTAAATGTGAGAGCCCTCGTATTTATCTTTCATAGTAAAATGAAAGATGCTCTGATACGAAGATTCATATATATGTATATATATATATATATATATATTTTTTATGAGAGATGAATAGTTGTAACCGAGTACTGTGAGATGAATAGTTGAACCACAAAGTTATTGGTCATATTTTTAAACCGCAAGAAATTTCTATATAGTTTTTGTCATCAAGCATCCAGCTGGAAGGTTAGCATTATTGAGCCTGGGGTTTCGCGCCATTGTCCAACCCTATGGATTTGATTATTTCATTGATCATTTTGTTATTGTTACTGTTGTTATTACGTGGAGAAGGTCCTTCATTTCATTGGTTAAAGTGGATGCAATTATCATCAAATAATAATACCTTAACCAGGCGAGCTCGTCATGTCAGTCTAAGGTGGGTTGCATTATTGGAGTTAGGTCCTTCTTGAACCACACGCCCTTTCCCATCTAGGTGGGTGTTGAAACTGGGGAATTATTCTTCTGCGCATGCGACCGAAGGTGAGACCCCTGATTTTCACTGGTCCCAGTGTGAAAACCTGCACTGCCCCCGGGGCGCAGGTCGAGAAAATATATAAGAAGGCAGCATGAGAAATCAGGTTTGATGGTGAACACTAGCTAAGTCACATCCCTCTGAATTTAAATTATATTCTCAACGACTCAACCCTCACATGCACTTCTGCCGACGATCACTGAAGGCAGGATCCCTGAGTTTTCGGTGTATTATATTTCTTCTGGTACCCAATTCTATCAAAATTTCGACAGCGTAAATACTTTCGACGCTATTTTGGGTGGAGCCCACCCCTCAACAAACTGCTCAAGTTTGTCTTTTTTTTTTTTTTTTTTTCTTTTTTCAGTTTGAAGTTGTTGATGTTGAGACTTGAAATCATTAATGAGAGGTGGTTAGAACTGGGGCAGCTAGCTTAACGAAAGTAGAAAGGAACACTTAATTGCCACAAATGATCCGAGCTTTATACGGACAGTTGGTCCTGACAGCAGATGCTTACTTCAAACGTGGCTATTCATGGAAGGCATTATTTGAAGACTGGGTACTTACCAGTTGTGCCACTACAGGGATCTGTTTTGCCGACTTTGGTTTGAATGCACTTGAAGTAATTAGGCATTTAGGCGTCCTGGGTCTAGGTTGAGGTTACCAACTTGCGTATGTTGGCATGTGACACTTTACCAACTACCAGTGTACCTCTACCACGACCTTCTATGCTTGCATTTTTCTAGCATGTGCATGGGGCCGACGAGTAACATACAAGGATTAGAATTGTGAAGGATGCCCAGGAAAATCCCTAGTGTATATGTGTGCGTGTATATATATATATATATATATATATATATATATATATATATATATATATATATATATAGAAGATATTTATGTGCGTCCACTCCTTATCATAGGGTGAGAGATGCTTTCATAAATGAAGATTTTTAAATATAAAAGGAAATTTCAAGTACATAGGGTGAAGCACAAAAAGGGGATTTATGTACAAAAAAGGAAAAGTGCCCTCACCCTATGGTGAGGGATGAATACAAATGAATGTCCTCCTATATATTAATATAGAGTGAGGGAACTTTTCCTTTTTGCACATAAATCTTTTTTTTATGCATATGATCATTTATAATTTTTCCTCTTTTTGCACATGAAAATATTCAATTATGGAAGTGTCCCTCACAATGGATGCACATGAATATTCTCCATATATATATATATATATATTTTCTATGATTTCAATTACTAGGGTGGTAGTTGGATACTTATTTCATATTTTTTTTTAATTCAAATTTTATCAAAAAAAAAAATTTAAAGGTTATTTTCGGACATTCACCGTTGACTCTTCATTTTTGATCACCTGTAAAAGTACGGTAGTTACGAAATATATAAGAATCAAATTACATGAAACAATCAAGCCGTTGACAAAACTCCAATCTATAAAACATTTAAAGGTTGCAATACCTTGTGCCGTAAATTTGAGTGCCCAAGATCCTGGAAAATGGAAATGAAAAGAGAATTTTTTTTTTTTTTTTTTTTTTTTTTTTTTTTTTTTTCTAGTGGGTCTTAGGAGAGAATGGAGTGGGTATGTCAATGGAGGAGTTCGGTCGGTCGGGTATACATCCATATATATCTCTCTATTAAATATGGATGTGGGTCCCAGCACCGCTAGGCCATGTTGGTGCTGTGTTGCGTCAACCTGAAATAGACTTGGTTTAGGGCCCAGCACCGCCACTGTCTAATCAAACTGACTCTCTGGGAATGCACAATATGTCATATGGCCAGGCCCACGCTATAGTGTTGTCAAACTGACATGGCTACAAGGGAATATTTGGTCGATTAGATATGGCCCTCTTTAATTTGATACCAGTCTTTAACTATGTAAATGCTGACATTTTGAAATCTTTTCATTTGCAGCTGGATATCTCCTGTATGATATTGATATATCTAGAGGATTTTATCGGAAATTTTTTTTTTTTCTTTTTAGGATTTGGACTTTCTCACGAAGGGTTTTACATATATTGTGCAGCATAAATTCGAACTTTCTGTCAGTTTTATAATTTTTTTTTTATATTTTTTACTGGTGATAGTGTATATAGCATATAACCGGCAATAATTTATATATATATATATATATATATATTTGAAGCGTGGGGGAGATAGAGAAATAGGTGGGGGAAGAAGAAACAAAGAAAATTCGATATTTTAAGAAAATCGTGCAGAGCGACGCCGGCATTGTCAAACACGTATCGCTCCCCTTAGCATTTTATAAAACCCGAAAGAGGTCCCGATGTACTCTATTTGTGCTGTACAATATGTGGGGACTCTTTGTGAGGAATTGCCAAATTCTGAAATTTTTTCAGTAAAATCCTCATATATCTAATACTTTATTGGAACTCCAATTCTCACTTAATCTTATATCTTTATTACTTTATAATACATACATGACTTTTAAATGTCTTCATAAAGAGTTATTTCCTATAAATATGATGCTCTAAGGTAAGAGAAAAGAAGAACATAGACAATGATCTTGCAACTGCAATTAGAATAGGATGGTAAAATGGTTAGTGAGTGTTAGGCGGCTGAATTCGTTAGGAGTGTCCCATGTGGTGGTAAAAATATTATTTTTCATGTAAATTCATAAGAGGTACCTTTGGAGGTTTGCATTTGCATGAGAGGTTTTTTTTTTTTACTATCACATGGACAATGATAAACCCCCTTACACTCACAATCTCCACATGAATTAGCACTCACCTTACTTTGACACTAAGCTTATTTACACACACAGTTGGATTAGAGGTCTTAGAATTTAATGATTTCTTAAGTTATATTTTTTTCATGGAATTTAATTCAACAATGAGTGTAATTCAAATTAGAACCAAATTACAGTAAATGCTAATTCAAAGGGGTTTAGTGAGTGTGAGGAAATTAAATTTTTACGGTATTCCATGTAGAGGTAAAAAGATTATCTGTCATTCAAAACTGTGAGAGATACCTATTAACATAACTCCTATAAACACTTACTATTAATTCATAGTACTTCATGATGCAATCAAAGTTATGTCAACCTACAAATTTACTCTTGTAAAACATCCTCTTTTCTTCCCCTTTGAATCACGTGTTTAAGACCTGATCTTCTTTTCTTCCCCTTTGAATCACGTGTTTAAGACCTGATCAATTTCACGATCAACACAACTTTAATCGAAGTGAAAGATTTCCTTCATGGCATAACAATGTGGAACAATGATCTTGAACCGTTTGAATCTAGAAGATGGAATCCACTAATGGTTTTAGTGGTAAGGGGCCCAGAGAATATGTCTATGGCTCAGGGAGAATGTAAAGTTGAAATGGATATGTATTAGTCCTCTTTTTGTAAAGGACAAAAATGAAAAGGCCCATTCTTTTATCCATGGCCTTCTATCTTAAAAACCTAGTAAGTCACTTATGTCAGGCCCAGGCCTGGTCCATTCATAACTAGTTTTTTAAGCCTTTACCCAAGCCCACCCATTACATTAGAAAAAAAGGGTAAGCCTTCATGTCTGCTCAAATACAAGGTAACTCACCCAATTATAGATTAAACAAAGTTTCAAGGTGAATGTGCTTAAAATATATATATATATATATATATATATACATATTAACTCTTTAAAAGTTTCCCAATAAATATAATTGTTTGAAAACAATGTTTTTAGATTTGTTTGAAAACATTCCTGGGACATTTGATCAGTTCATGGTCCTTCCATTTGATCCCTAGTGAGTTGAGGACGGGTCCATAATTGTGTCCGGATCTAGGTCCATCGTAGACCTGCCGATCGATCCGACCCATTTACATCCCTTTTAGGCTACTCTAGGACCCCACCGCCCCTACATTCTCTCTTCCAATGGACTGGCACTTTCTGCATTCCAACAAATTTCAGGTAAGCTCCATCGTGGGGTCAAACCCTTTTTTCTCCTTGAACAATTGCTATCAAAATGATAATTACCGGGATTCAACATGTGCAGTTTATGTGATTAGTTATATATTTGTCAATCAGATGTTATTGTATTATCTAAATCCGACAATGGATGATCAATCAGATGAGACTCATTTGGGCATATCAACACACAGGATTTTATGATCAAAAGGAAAAAAAAGCACATGAAGGATTTGATTCAACATTCGGCATGTAATGTATAAACCTCTAAGTGGGTTGAGATTTATGATGGATGAGGAATAGACACCGTACAGACATATCACATTATCACTCTCCCAGATTTTATAACTATATATGGTGTCAGTGTCAGGTGTCTATACAAAAGGCCTATCTATATGTAACTGTATCTATACAAGAGGCCGCTCGAATCTCTACACAGAGAATTGTCCTGCTGTGACTGAAAATTACTCCAATGTCAATGTGTGAGCCCTATTACAAGTGGCCGCACGAATCTTTATGGTCCACAAAAACAAACTCACAAGGCATCCACCGCAAATATCACCGAACAGACTCACTGAATTAAAGGTATCCACATGTCATTTGTCACTCATGGGACCGAAGACCTCTACCTTTGGTCTTGAGCTTGGCTTCACCCCTTGTTCCATGTAGACAGGCCCATTTTTGGTATACATGCACGTAGAAGCACACAACATGAGCCTACTAACCAGAAAAAAATAGCCTGTGACCAAGCAATTTCAACCTACATGATGTTTTATGCAACTTGGCTAGAAAAAGGAACTCCTCCAAACCCAAAACTGTGCAAGCTCCCAAATGTACAATGAATTGATCAAATGTCCCAGGAATGGGCAGAACAATCACCTTACCTGATTTTGTCACCACTAACTTGCAGCCTCTCGTTGGGATGATCTTCTTTTTAAGTTTTGTGTTTTAGTTAGAGGAAACTTTCATTAACCCAACAAAGCAAGCAAGAAACATGAGACATTAACACACTAGGCAGAGATCTGGACAGCCATTTTTTGAAGGACAAGTCCACACCATAGCCTTCACAGACAAGCTACCAAATCTAGCAGCATTATGGGCTAGCTACAACATTAAGATCCCTGGATCTTTTTCTTGAGTTGATTGCATGAGTTAAGTGACATATTCCATGCCTTGCACACCAGGTTATTGCCTCAGGGCTTTTCCAGTGTGCAAGAGATGGAATATACCACAAAACCATGTTCTTCTCTGCTTCTGTTACATGAATTGCGAACATCTGTGGCTGTAAAAGACGAGGATTTTGCGACTACCAAGTCATGAAATTGCAATTTCGCAGATTTCATGAGAATTGAGTTCAGCTACCATCACATGAGTTGAGACTCTTGAGAGTGACCTTACCCACATTACAAGTAGGAATTTATAGACTTCTTCTATGGTTCAAAGAACTTACATGACCAGACAATCATTGCCTTTTTTTTAAAAGGTAAAGCAGGAACTAGTGCCATTTTGCTAAACCTTTTATTTGAATTGTTTTAATGGGGCTGGTGGAGATGGCTCCATGTAGCATTTGTGAGGACCTCAAATGTTATATGACAGAATGGTAAGTCTAGTTTTCTTATTTCTCTAAGACAGAAGAAGCTGATTTTTGTTGCTTCCAACTGGTCATTTTTTTGCTTACTGAAAAAAGGGGTGATTTTTTGGGTGCCAAATCATGATTGGGTATTGGCGGGTGGGTTGTGGGTTGTTAATTGGCATCTTATATGCAGGGTCAGGAAAGGCTGGAATTGTTAAAGCCCAGCCCACTTATTTAATGGGAATAAAATTCAGCCCCAGCTTTAATCCATGAATAGAAAATCTGCCAACACCCAGGGCAATTACTAAACTTACGATACCCATGTGTTTAATATTCTGGCCGGACCGGGCTGGGCCGCAAGCATATATAGGCTGGCCTGGTCCCTATAGTAAATGAATGGCTTATAAAGTTGGCCTTACAGCCCACGCGCCTAAAATGGAGCCAAAATCCAGGCCAACATGTGCTGGACTCAAGTCAGGATTAGGCTGGCCTGGTCGATGGGCACCTCTCAAATTATGTGAGGATAAATTCCACTAGGTCTATGATTTAACTAACAAAACATTCATGTTTCTGTGTTTCTCAGAGCATGTACCTGATTTTTGATTTTACTGTCAATCGCAAAGTTTGGAATCAGATGGTTAATAATTTGAGATAATGCTCAATTTGAGATGGCTCATCTGCACCTTTCTGTTGTATTTGGTGAGTCCAATAAACCCTACATATGGCCCATTCTTTTTTGGTTTGCTTGGTATTGACTTCTTTTAAATTGATAATAAAGTCAATTGGGAGCGCAGATTCCCTGTTTAGGGCCATCGTGAAGTGTGCGAGACTATGAGTGGGTCTACTTTAAAGCAAGAGAAAAAAAATGAAAAGAAGGCGCAAAAACCAAAAACATGAGGTGAAATATAAGGTGGGGGTTTAGATGAGAGCCCGACTTTTATTTTTATTTTATTATTATTATTTTTTGAACTATAACAAAACTATATTAAAAGAAAGCAAAAAAAAATCAAAACTGAAAAAGTAAAAGAGAGAAAAAGGTAGGAAGAAGGTACAAGAGTGTTATATTATCACTCGCTCAATTACATAATCAAATTCACATGGAGATAACCTCTCAACCCCTTGTTTGGCTAATGCATCTGCCATCGAATTGGTTTGGTTGACAAAAAGAGATATTTTGAGTTGCCAATAGCTCCCTGTTATGCATGTGAATGCGAAAGTGCAAAAACCTTCGATCGATCAATCGTTCCACGCAAGAGCGAAATAGGGATTTTACGTGATTCGGCAAACTCGCCTACGTCCACGGCAAGAGAGCAACGACTCACATCTTGACTCTCTTCTGAGTCTGGGGTTATATATTATATCATATATATATATATATATATATAATCGCTACTTTCTTAGCCCCCTACGAAAGGCCCGGTACACTGATCAAAATACTGTTGACCCTTAATCCGGTCATTGGCTAACCCAATGGACCACTCCGGTAAATTCGAAATACAAGACATAAACCCAACACTCCCTAATTTCATTGAATCCTACTTTTAGATGAGAACCCTACTTTTATAATGTTGGGCTTACTAGGGTGGTCGCGGATACTTATTTCCTGCAAAATGAAAGACCATTGTATGCCTCATTTGTAGTTTTTCACCTTTACTTCTTCAATTTTATCCCCTTTGATATATATATATATATATATATATAACTAATCTAATTATTGCTTAGAATTCATCCAGATTCAGGGCATGAAACAAAGTGACCCTCAGTATAATAAACTTTCTAGTTACAACAGCTTGGTTCTCATCATATCCATCCTAGGTCGTCCCATATGAATGAACGAAGTGCCCAAGTGGTAGGCTCCCACGCATGAACTGAACGAGATTGTACAGTTGATGAGGATGGGTGCCCTGCATAATTCATTCTCAGAAAAGATGCCCATAGATTATTCCCAGCCGAATTCATGCCTTTTTGCAGTGACATGCTCCTTTCTGCGGATAAAAAGGAGACTTTTAGCTAGTGTGAGGCTCTTGGGAAAGGCATTTTTCCTTTCTTTTTACCTTTTAACAACCTCCATGGTTCTTCCTCCGCACAAGCTTTATCTTTTTAAAAGTAAAGTTGGTTTTGGGTGCACCAGTCTGTGTTGTCCTTGATTATTCCTTGTGCTTTTCTGCATGTGTGAAGCCCCTTCTTGGAAGTTATAACGAAGGTGCCTCCTGTACAGACATTATACTCTGGTCGATGGAATCTATTACCTACTGATTGGAAATGTGGGGTTCCCTTTTAACGTGATGCTCAAATCAATGATGGCCGGTATATATTCTGATTTTCATTGCAATCTATCTTATGATTAATAAAAGTTGTCATAATATATGGATTATTAGATCATTAGTAAGTTACACAATGTGTTACAATCTTATATAGTTTTTTCAGTTTAAAGACTGTTATGTCAAGGCCATGGATAATACGATGGGCCGATTTTTCGCCTGATCCTTGTCTACTATGAGACCTTTCATCTCCTTTCCACTAGCAGGCATGGATCTAAGTAGGCCCAGTAAACTAGTCTACATCCACAAATCATGATGGGGTGGGGGGATGAAAAGATTCAAGTGGGACCAACTTAGATATCAATTTTGAAGTTAATCTAATACTCTTAACCCATTCATCAATGATCAATAAGTTTAATGGCTTTTATATAAAACAATAAGATTGACCATCGACGCAAAGGTTCGCTCCATTTGAATATCCGGTGGGACCCATATAAATAGGAGGGGTGAGTTTGGATGGTCCGCTCGAATGGACCACCAGTGGCATTTGTCCATTGGATCCCATTGATCCATCTCTCCCTTGACTGATGATGTCATCATGGATCTGATGGCCATGACCCGGTCCACATATAGAAAGTGGCTCTTCTTCAAAGTGGTCAATCATGGGTACGTATGTTGCACTTTTGGGAGTGTGGCTCACATGATCACACACCTAGAGGGTGGGGCCCACTTGGATGATCGTGTCCGATGGGAGCTTTCCTATATTGGAAAAGATGATATGTCATTAGGAGATATTTTTAACTAATCAAAGTGTGTATCTTGTAGGATCCTTACTAGGTATGCACTTGAGGGTTTCCTAAACCCAACAGAAGTAGATGAAGACACATCCAGTAGAGGAGTATAGTAAATACCCATGGTCGTACATTGAGGGATCAGAAAGACCCATCTTCCTCATTGAGTCAGGTATACATTTATCTTTAGGGCGCGTTTGGTACTTTACTAATACAATCAAAGTCAAGTAAAGCCTTCTTTTTTCAGACTAGATTTCACATCAAATGTATTTTATTCAAAACTCTCCCATCTTTTTCATACAAAAAGTCAAAAAGCAACTACCTTTATCCACTAAAATACAAAAAAAACTTAATTTTTTTATACAAAAAGTCAAAAATATTCCATAACAAACAACTAAAAATAAAATACAATCAGAACTCACTTATATTTTATTCTTTCTTCAAAATCAACTTTACCTGACTTGACTCTATCAGTAGAGTTACGACACTGGCCCTAAAGATTAAAGTTTGTGCTAGTCAAATCTGTTCTTACCATTTTAGATCTGATTCAAGTACGTAGATCCAAATGCATTAGTAGGATGCTGTTATGTGGCAGAATTACGAGAGAAAAGGTATAATTGAAAATGTCTTATCCTGAATTTAGACTTGCCAAACAGGTCTAAATCAACTATTACAAATAGCCAGACTCATTAAACAGCCCCTGTTTGATAATGATGAGTTGCGCTCTTCCTTTTGCAATAATGAATCATGTGTTGCTTTCAATTTCTTCTGCAGTGGTCTTATGCATTTAGAAGGTCCATCAGATTTAATTAATAAAGGAAAGACTGAAAGAGATTGACCATCCAAACCAGAAGGTGACCGGTTCAAATCACAGCAAAGAAAGGCTGCTAAGCTAACTGCTAACCGTATCGGCTATCCATGTACACTGAATCATGAACACCATCCTTTTGGTCCAAATCGTCCCGATAAGATCACGTTGGGATCTCCGGTTAACTTTTTTTTTTTTTCCAACCCCAGGGGCCTGTAGGGGCCCATTTAACCAGGCCAATGGGAGATACTAGCTAGGTAGGAGGCCCTTTGATGAGGGAAGGTGGCCACCCGGAATTGAAATCCTGACCAACCAGAACTGCCGCGCCTTACCGCTGATGAATCGCTGTTTTTCAGACACCTACAGATATCAACCACGAGGGGGTTCTCGCTTACCATTTGTTAATTTTGTTTGAAAACTTATGGTGTATTGGAGCCTTTTCACCATCACATCCGTATTCTGTTTTGTTATTGTATTTAGAGCAAAACACTTTAAGAATAATTAAAATAAAACAGATTTATTGCAATCTTATCATCTGATTTTTAGAAATATATATATATATATATATATATTTTAGTAAGAAGAACAAAAATAAATTGATATATATATATATATATCAATGAAGCATCCGTATCTTAAATCTTAATCCATACGTAGGTATACAAAACCTACTTTGAGAAGCATCATCAATTCTTGAAAACCAAGGTCATATTCCATCTATCGCGGAAGAAAAATGTGGAAATGGAGCTTTGAGGTGTCATGGTTCTGTCAAATGTCACTTGGAAAGGTCCCCAATCAGACCTCTAATATGTAATTCAAATAACACAATCAACAATTAATTACTACAGGAGAGACAATGATATCTCTGAAAAAAATCTGAACTTAGGAAAAAACAACGGGACTTGGAACCCAGTTTAGGAAGATAATCTAGTACTAAGAATTAGAAAATTACAAGACAACTTACAACACTTCTCCAGTTGTATCTCAACCTAAGTGCTGCAAAATGTCGGCCACTCGCCGTTCATCATCAACCGTGCTCGACTCTTCGTCTTCAACCTCGAAGCCACCCTAAGATGGGAACTAGACAAAGAATGGAAGATATGTACCTATAGAGATGGAAATCTCGGTGCAAAAGGAATAAATCTCTCTAAAGAGCAAGATATCATAGGTTTTTAAACTCCTCCCATGATATTATGATATTATCGTTTAAAACCAACCACCCCCCCCCCACACGCACACGCACGCGCACGCGCACGCACACACACACACAAATGCCCGCCCTGTTTTTTCTTTACTATCCTAGTTAAGTGCCAAATGGAAGAATGAGAAGGAGGAGGATATGGGAGCAGTTTTTTAAGGGTTCGTTGAAATGGAGGGTTGGGATTTAGGGTTTTGAGGTTTTCTGAGTCTCTATCGTCCTTTCTCCATCTCCATCTCTCTTGATCAGTTTTTTTCTATTTGTTTTCAAAGCATGCCTCTCTTTCTCACTCTCTTTCTGCTCTTTTTTTGTGTTTCTTTTTTCAAAACATGCTTCTCTCTTCCCCTCTCTCTCGCCAATGTATCTCCATCCTTCTTTTTTTTTTTATCTTTTTCTCGACAGAACATAATTTTTTTAGATTAATATTTGCAGAACATGTTTTGGGCATCACATCTCAACCGAATGTAGATTTTTTTTTTTTTTCATTTAATAGTAACAATTTTCTCTCTAGTCAAACCCCCACGTACATCATTATTTGTACTGAGGGTTTTTTTTCTCCTCTCTAATGGAAACGGATCCCCTATTTGGACCAATCAGGGGGTGCAACATGGGAGAGATGTCACATCCCATCTCATCCATGAACATAAAAAAACTCCTCTCCTCCATGTGGCGCCCCATGATTGGTCCAAACAGGGTTTCCCTATTTGGTCCAAACAGGGGATCCAGATCCCTCTCTAACCTACTAAAGTACATCTTTCTCTGTGCGCGCAGGTTTTTCACATCAGTCGAAGCTCTCAATAAGAGCTTCAAATTCTGTCTTAAATATTGGAGGAGTAGGCTTTGTAGTTGTCATATGCTGTTGGGCTCAATTTGGTTAATTTCTTTTAATTTTCTTTGAGAAAAATGAAAAGGAGAGTGAGGAGTTGAATTATCAAGAGACAAAAGGCAATGGGTGGAAATTGCTACTAGGGGTGCACAAAAAACCGCTAAATTGATCCGGACTAGGCGGTTCGGATCGGTTTGTAGTAGATCGTTTTTGTCATGGTTTAGATTTCCTTCAAATCGTTGGGTTCGGTTTTTTGCTTGATGGTGCAGTTAAACCACTCAAATCGAACCAAACCAATTATATAAATAAATATATATATTTTTATAAAATATATAAAAGTATATAAAAAATTACTTGAAGAAAATTCAAACCATCACTCCGTTGTTTGAAGTCCAACGTCTTTCACCAATTAAACTGCCATTTTTTTGTGAAAAAAAAAAAAAAAAAAACCATAACAAAACCGGATCCTTTCGGTTCTACTCGATTTAAGCACATGGGCGATTCAGTTAGGTTTGAAAAAATAAAAAACTAATGGATTCAATTTGGTTGTTGATTTTATCTCCTCCTGTCTCTTCCGTTTTTTTCCTTCATCTTTGCTCTTTGCTCTCTCTCCTTTCTCCAATGGACGTTGAAAATTGGGCGGTACATTTTGGGGAACGAAATCCCATTTCAAAAAAATAAAAGAAAAAAAAAAAAAACCAGTCCTTGGATCTGCACCGTCAATGGTATAGTCAGATCACCACTTTAATGCTTTCCACGTGGATATTTTCCACGCAGCTGTCCCTCACTAAAATGGTGTGGGCTGAATAACTCCCTATGTATATACACACTTGATAAAAAAGAATTTTGAGAATGATAAAATAATAATGTTTTAAAATGATTTCTTTCACTTCTCAATCTCAAACAATTTAGTAAATGAAAATAAATTCGAATCTCGAACCCATTTTTGATCAGGTAAGAAATCGGATGTGATTTCATGTCCATATGTATTCCGACTATAGAACTAAAAATGAGACCCATTTGCAACCCTAATTTTATCCATCCAACTTGGGAAGCTCACACTTTCTTTGTTTCTCTCTTACATAAACAGTAGCGGACCTAGAATTTTCACTTGGGTGTTGATTTTAAAATCCAAATAGGCTGCTGTGTTTTGGGGCAAAACCCCGAATTTTTATATGAGTTTTGAGGGCAAATACAGACCTGGGTCTGACAGGGGCGACTGTCCCCGGCGAAATGGATACTTGGTTCCGCCCCTTCCTCCCCTCCACAGAAGAATTAAAGGTCATTCCGTTGCTGTAATGTTGATAGTTGATGCTGAAGGACATGGTTACGTACGGTGTGTGTGGGTTGTGTGAGTATTTGCCTCTTCAAGGAAACCATCCATTATTCCACATTACGAAGTGTGAAATGAAGATTTTATTCATGATTTCTGTAAATTAACATCTCTGGTGCCAAGAGACCATTAATTCATAGAAATCTCACTGCTTAATACCAGTCTAGGCACTAGTGCATCATACTTAGTATTATTACATTGTATCATATTCCATCAGCCATAGAGCTTGGAAGGGAGACGCGGTGTGAATAGTACTTCGAGTGGGGTTGCCTTGGGCATTGATATGCCCGGTCCCTCACTCATATCCACAGGCTCACCCAATGGGCTCACTGCATCAAAGCCATGTAGCAGACGAGCAAGGGTCAGGTGCATCACCTGCGTTGCCATCAATATTCCCGGGCAAAATCGCCTGCCCGACCCGAAAGGTATGTATTCAAAATGTTGCCCCTTGAAATCCACGTCTGCTTGAGTGGTGAAAAATCTCTCAGGTCTAAACTTCTCAGGGTCCGACCACATGCGCGGATCTCGTTGAAGCTTCCAAATGTTAGGGATCATCCACGTGCCGGCAGGAACATAATAGCCATTGATGTAGCAGCTTGCCGTGGCCAGGTGGGGTACTGCGAGTGGGCCTGCTGGGTATAGTCGCATTGTTTCCTTGATGATGGCTTGTAGGTAGACTAAGTTGTTGATATCTGATTCGTCCACGTTCCTGTCCTTCCCTACATGGGCATCTAATTCATCTTGGGCTTTCTTTAAAACCTCTGGATTGTTGAGCAGTAACGACAGTGCCCACGTTAGTGTCACTGCAGTAGTATCGGTTCCAGTAGCGATGAGGTTCTACAAAACGAAACAAAACATTCACATATATTTGGGTTGCCGTAAAAGTTTGCACAGGAAAATTCTTCAACCTCAATTTGAGCTATATATGCTCACCATTAGATTGTACAAATCTAATAAAATTTTAAAAACAAGTTTGATCCTGTTCTGAGGTTATAGTTTCAAAGGTGGGAGGGCTCAATGATTGATTTCTATTAAGAATCAGTACCGTTGTATCTTGAACCCATTGGATCCAAAGGCAGAAAATGAACCGTAAGTTGAAAGAGGACAATATTTATTTTCTGATCGTTCCTTTTATGTACATCTTATGTTCTTGACCTCTCATATCATCTCTGGCGCAAAACAATGCCTACTTACGACATTGAAGACGTAAAAGTGTCCACCCACCTAAGGGGTTTGTGGAGTGGCATAAGAGCTTTGTTTGCTCCCCACTTTATTTACTTATTAAGCATTTGTGTGGATTTAGCGGGGCCGGCTCGAGATAAATTTGAGGCCTAAAGCACCAATCCTCAGTGAGGCCTCAAATTATCTATTCTTTTTCTCTTTTTTTTTTTTTTTTTAAAGTTTTGAGCACACAGATTAATTATTTGTTATTTATAAAATATAACTAATAATATTTAAAAATAATACTAACTATAATAAACATACAATACAAGCTTGGAATTAAAAAATTCTAAAAGCATAAAACAATAGTATTTGATTTAGTGATTTGTCATTGTTGACCACAAAGAATATTATAGATGTGGATGAGTTTTGAATTTAACATGGCTTATTCAATATGCAAAAAGTAGGTTATATTTGAGTTATTAAGCTATAATTAACATATATTATAAAAGATATCCACATATATTATCAAAACATATCCACATATTTTATAAAAATGGACAGAACCATATATGTAAATCAATAAAGAAAATTGCTTTAGAAATAATAAAGAAAAAGTAGTTATAGAGAAACACAATTTATGAGAGAGACATAGAGGGTGAGAGAGTTACAAGTATCTAAAATGGAAAAGCGTTGGTGGAGATTGAACTTCTGGTAGAGGCGTCTTAAAATGGCAAGATAAACAGTTAAATGCTTCTTTGAGAAAGATTGAGTTAAATGTGGTTCATTAATCTATAATAGAAATACTCATTAAGGGCCCGTTTGGTTATTTACTTTTAAAATAAAGTGGAGTGAAGTAAAATGAAAAGAATGAATAAAATATAAGTGAGTTATGATGGTATTTTATTTTTAGTTGTTGGGGATGGAATATTTTTGACTTTTTGTATGGGGAAATGAAGTTTTTTTGTCTTTTTGTGAGTAAATGTAGTTGCTTTTTGACTTTTTTTGAAAAAGATGGAGGGAATTTTTTGGAAAAGTGCTTTTGATGGGATGTTTAATTTGACTTCACTTCACTTAACTATATTAGTAAAATTACCAAACGGGCCCTAAGGGAGGTTGAAAAGAAGGATGACACTTGCTTTTGGAATGTGAAAAGATGACTTTAGCGGTATGTAATACAAAATACTCTTTTGGGGGCGCTTTTTTTTCTTTTTTTGTGAGAAAAAAAATATGATAGGTGCTTTGATGCTTTCTTGGAATACGAAAATATGACTTTAATAAGATGTGATACTTAGGGGCTTTAGGATGCCAAAAACAAAGACTTTTCATGCCTTATGTTAAGCTGCCCCTGGTTTTAGCGGGGACATAGAGATTAATCATATTTGGTCAAAGACGTGAGAGATACCTTCTCACTAAAAATAAAATATAAAAAAGAAGGTATAGTGTCTTCTCCCCCTTCCTCTTTGGTAAGAGAGTGATCATATTCCCATAGTGATACCAAGGACGAAAGTGACATGCCTTTTAAATGAGCCATCAACTTGTCGGTGAGTGTGTCCTGTTGTTGATGAAAATTCTCAACAGAGGGTTCAAGTTTTGCACGTTTTTTAATTAGGTCAAAAGGTAAAAACAACTCATGTTTCAAACCAAGCTTCGAAATAACAGTTAACTCGAGGACATCCGAAAAAAATATGAATTTTTTGGATTGGAGATATCATGAGAAGCATAGAAATTAGAAGCCTAATATGTCTGGTTGGCCTGGTGTAGAAAAATAAAATAAATAATATTTTTTATTGATTCATCTTCCCTATAATAATGCTTGTTTTCTGTTTCAACTAATAATAATTTTTTTTAATATAGTTTTGTTGAAAAACCACTAGGTTTCAAAAAGAGGAGTATTGAAAAGCATTTTCACTCCCTCTGCCACCGCCTTGCTCGATGTTTTTGTCAGAATTATTAGCTAACAAAACTTAATGCCAAGGTAACATTCTAATGCCATGGGGTTGAAAGAGAAAAGGCCTTTTTAAGGGCATTTGAATAAAGGGGATAGGCTTAGATCCCAATTTTGGAAAAAAAAAAATTTCCTTTTTCTTTTTATTTTTTTTAGAGTAGTGGGCCTATTGGCGAAGAGTGCGCCAGTGATAGTGATCGGCAATACCACACATTACACAACCACGACTGTGTTGGTTATGTGGTAGTTTTGTTGTTTAGAATGGCTGCACTGTGTTTGAGGAGAGAGAGAGAGAGAGGAGGAAGCAGCTAACATACCAGTGGGAGTGCTTTAAAAATGGTATCCTGGTCGTAATCAGCAGAGAACTTGGCACCTTCTAACGTGGACAGCATCACATGTATAAAGTCCTCCCTCCCTTCCACATCACCAGAGAGTCTCATCCGACGGTGCTCCTCCAACCAGCTCCCCATTATAGAGTCCATCTCCTTTGCAGTCTTCTTCATAGCACTCTCGTATCCTCCCAAATCCACCCACTTGAGAAACGGAAGTGAATCCGACAAGAGGATCTTCCCTCCGAGATGAAAAAACTCTAAAATAGCTTTCTGGAACCTTCTCGCCTCGTCTTCATCGCCCCTAATGTTCTTGCCAAAGTACCGCTTCCCTGCAATCATCATCACAACTATGTTAAACGATACGTCCATGAACTGTTGCTTCATTTCCACTTTCACGGGTCGTTTCCCGTTGCTTGCCCATGCACCGTACAGCTCCTTCATGCACAGGTCGATCTCAGCGGCTCGAACATGCTTGAGCAGCTCCAGCTGACGGCTGGAAAGCAGCTCGACCGTGGCTATCTTGCGCACCTCACGCCAGTAAGGACAGTAGGGCGAGAAGCCAAACAAGGCGAAGTCGTAGCCCAAATACTTCCCTGCAGCGTATGTAGGCCGGCTAGCGAGGGCCTGGTCGTTGGTGGTAAAGCATTCCTTGGCTGCCTCACATGTGCTCACGACGAGCACGCGGATGACGCCGAGTCGAAGCATGAAGACAGGCCCGAGCTTGTCTGCCATGGCTCCGAGGACCCGATAGAGAGGTTTACCTCCACCTAACAGAAGAAGGTGACCGATTATTGGCAACCCACCAGCTGGTTCAGGTGCCTGCTTGGTGTTGGCAACGTTCTTCTTCTTTCCTTGCCATAGACTGTACAGAGAGAAGAAGACAACAAACCCAATAATAACTTGAAATGAGAAAGCCAACTCTTCCATGGTTGAGCTTGAGACTGCCGTCGGCGGAAAATGGGGGAGATTAAAAAGAGCCTGTTTTGACACTTACATGTATGGAACTATGTGGTTTACATAAAGACATCCCATCTGGATTGACTCACACCGACCACTCCCAGGATTACAATAATTGAGGTCCACTGTCAACCGATTAGACATGTACGATACTCTGGATCCTATGACCGCCTTCCACACACTTCCCCATCATTCTACAGGGAGATGCAAAACTGCTTAATGTACATCCACATTTTTTTTTTTTTTTTTTTTTTAAGGAAGGATAACTTCACATTTTGACAATGACAACTCAGGAAGGAATGGTGAGAATGGATATAAAATTGAGGATATTTATGATTTTACCATTGGAGGAGATAGTAAGAATGGACAGAGAATTGAGGATATTTACGGTTTTTTCATGGGGAAGAGAGTGAGAATTGATAGAGAATTGAGGATATTTATGATTTTGCCATTGGAGGGAAGAGAGTGGAAGGCAGTTGTCCGACACGGGTGCTCAAAATGTGGAGAGATGCAAATATAATGATTAAATTATGGTAATTTTCCGGTGGTATGTGTACCTACTCGAAATAATATTTTTTATTATTAAATTTTGACTTGACATTTTAATTTTTTTTATTACTTTATTTTGTTTGATTATTATTACTTGGAATGACACTTATTTTTTTCTAAATCATAATTATCTATTGACTAAAAAATTTAATCAATTATAATTTTAGATAAATTATAATTAATAATGAAAAAAAAAGAAAAATATCCCTCAAAAAGAAATTAAAATAAATACCTAAAAAATAAAAATAATGATAAAACGCTTATTTTGACCCATAAACGATAGAATTTGGCCAAAAACCAACGTGCATCATCGCACCGTGTGCGATGAGTTAAATTTATTTCGACGTTTTCTATCAAACTAGAGGATTCGCGAAAATTTCGGAGAACGTCAGTTCTCTGACATGTAAATAATAATTTGTATATTCCTGACACATGTAAGACCATTTTCAAGTTAATAATAATTACTATATTCCTAATATTTGCAAGACAATTTCTCAAATAAATGATTAAGAGATTCTCTGAGATGTGAATAATAATTTGTATATTCCTGACACATGTAAGACCATTTTCAAGTTAATAATAATTACTATATTCCTGACATTTGTCAAGATGCAAGGTTGAAAAGGTATTTATGTAATTCAATGGGCAATTTTGAGTCCGTATGGTCACATGTTCATAATCTATTGGAGGCGCAATCCACATCCATTAAAATATCGTTGGAACGAAGTATCAGTTTTATGTAGTATGATTTCAAGCACTCATTGTACGACGAACTGAGAGGTTTTTCTTCTTGTTCTGCAATGTATCACATTTTAGAAGAAACAAAACGTTCTTATATTGTTGGGGATGATCTTAAAACTTGTGGTTGTCAAATCTGATTAAGTCACGGTTCGCCATGTACACATGAAATCTATATATATATATATATATATATATATACCTCGGAGGGTCGTCCAATTCCACTATCTTCTATTGATTTGTTCTGGAGGAAGTTGGACTTCATGCCTACCACTGCAGTAGAGGATGACGATTTAAACTGCAATGTTTAGTTAGAATTGTTGGCCGACCAATTCAAAAAAAAAAAAAAAAAAGCCTCGGTCAGGTAAACTTCAGTGGTTACAAAAATTACGTGAAATTATTAATCCCTCAATCACTTTACTTGCAAAGCCAGAAGTGAAGAAGCAAGGTCGTGGAAGACCTACTTCAAAGAAAAAAGATATTACATTGACTCGAAGAGATCCATCAGGATTTGAATATGCTGAGGCTAATGATTCGTTTTTTGTACCAGGCATGCATAGTTTTGCATCATTTTATGTTCCCCTAGCGCTACAACCTCGAAGATTTTCAAATGATATGCAGCTAGAGTTTAGTCAACATAAGAGCAGTGACCAGTTTCCTACTATTGTACATCCTAACTTTGGCCAGCATAGTTACATGGACCAGTTGCATACGGATTTGCATCCAGAATTTGGCTCATGTAGTTACGTTGACCAATTTCTTGTTGAATTGTACCCGAATTTTGGCTCACATAGTTACATTGACCAATTTTCTACTGATTTCTATTCAGAGTATGGCTCACATAATTACGTCCACCAGTTTGTACCTCATTTGCTTCTGTATATTACATCTGTGACCGATGTCATTGCTGATGGGAATTGCGGGTTTCGTAGCGTTGCTATGGCTTTACGTATGGATGAAGGTCAAAATGCATGGGCTATTGTAAGGTATGGTATGCTAGCTGAGCTGAACAACAATGTTGATGAGTATGCATCCTTGTATGGAAGTTACAAAAGGCTTTCGCACATAAGAGAAGCGCTGACCTTTTGTTGAGACAGATAAGCCTGCACCATTGCTTCATTGGATGAATTTGCCGGACATGGGTCACTTGATTGCGTCGTGGTATAATGTGGTTTTCATTTTAATTAGTGAATCACGGAGCATGACGTTTCTTCCTCTACGGTCTGCACCACCACTACCACACGAACAACATGTAATTTGCATTGGACATGTCAATCAGAACCACTTTGTGGAGGTATCCTTGGTTCTCAATCCTCCAACGCCCCCTATCATGATCCAATGGGCCGGGTGCATACTGACACCAATGTGCAGCACAATGAGCTTTAATTTATGAACAAAACTTTGAAGACTACAAGCGGATATGGAATCCATCTACTGTATCCCAACCTACTGTACATTTGGATTCTAATTAGTATTGTTTGAAGTCTATTTTGTTGTTGATTCTAATTAATATTGTTCGAAGCTAATCTAGACCATCCATTCTGTGTTTTTCTGTTCTCTGTTTTTCATTTTTTTTTTTTTTTTACTTAGTAATTTGACTATGTTTGATTTAGTAATTTTTCATTTTTCGTTATAATTTATTGTTATTTTAACATTATCTATTTAATAATTTTTTAAATCTTTCTTAATCAAAAGATAACCACAAATTATAAGATATAATCCTAAAACAAGTAATGATGATAAAAGAAAAAAGAAAAAAATACCATTTAGACAAAAATAAATAAAAGTAATAATAATAAAACAAAAAAAAGAAAAAAAATGATTTAAACAAAAAAATAAAAAAATATAAGTAATAATAATAAAAACAAAAAAAAAAAGAAAAAAAAACGATTAAGACAAAAAAAATTCAAAAAATATAAGAAATAATAATAAAACAAAAAAAAAAAAAAAAAACACGATTTAGACAAAAAAAATATCAAAAATTATAAGTAATAATAATAAAACAAAAAAAAATAGAAAAAACAGATTTTAAACAAAATAACCAAAAAATATAAAGTACAGAAAAAAAAAATCCAAAAAAGTTTGTCAATCACATCATAAAGTAAACAAGATAAAAATAAAATAAAAAAAAATAAAAAAAAATAAATATAGAATTAAAGAAATTTATCATCTCCTTCTTCAAATCCCATTAACCGAACCATAATAGTAAAAAAATAAAGTAAAAAAAGTTTAATAAAAAAATTTGATTGGGGTCCGGCACCGTGCATCTGCTTATAGTAATTGACAAATACCTACCGTCTTAACCTGACCTTAACAGCTTCCAACCCTAACAAGAAAGTTGTAGCACGGTATATTACAAAAGCCTGTGGAAAGAATTATGTTGGCACTGGGAAATTTAAGGAATGAATGAAATGAAGTACCATGAGTACATATATATATATATATATATATATATAAAATTCCGTTCCAGCTAAGGCACGCCAACTCATTAAAATATGCTACTCCTTTGTTAGTTTTCTGCAAGAAAGTGGAACACGAACACGTCTACGGCCCACCCGTGCATCTGCATGTAGTAAAAGTACGTCTGTATTTAGATGCACCCCTCGCCCTCCATTGCACGGCTGTACCCACGTGGAATTTTTAGTATATTCTTTTAAATAAGGGGCGCTCACCTACCTTGTTACCAAAAAGTCTATTTGGACAAACTTTTTAGACAGAATTTTGGACAAATCCTATAGTATGGCTCCATACCATATATAGGATTTGTCCAAAATTCTGTCCAAAAAAATTTGTCTAAATAGCATTACTCGTCTTGTCACTCTATTCAAAGTGAACAGTGCTTTGTTTCGCTTGAGCAGAGGTAGCCCACAAAGTTAGTCAGAGTTCAATGAATGATATGCATGCCAATTTCCTTCTGCTTGCTACCATGGTCCATACCTGACATTTCTCGACAAGATCAAAATTTCAATGTTCCAATGGTGGCATGTACTTTACCGAAAAATAACCTCAGCTCTTGCCAACTGATGAGGGACATGAGTACATGGATGTGCAAGTTCAAATCCATGCAAAAGGTTTACTATAAACTCATTAGAGATTTTTTTGTTACATACATTATGATTACTTTCAAATATTAAATGATAGGGGTATTCAAGTGCACCTATCCCTCACCATGTGTAGTGAAGGACACCCTTTTTTGAAAAATTTTAAGTACAAAATGGGATCTTTCCAAAAAAAAAAAAAAAAACACAAAAGTTCTTTTGTACTTGAAACTTCTAAAAAAAAAAGGTGTCCCTCACCACATATAATGAGGGATAGATGCACTTGAATGTTTCGCTTAAATGAATAATACAAGAATTATAAAATTACACAAGTCTCTTTGATTTTAACATTAGATGGCTTCTACTACCATTAGATGACTCTACTTGATGGTTAATATCATATGGGTCAATCATTTCTACTTGTCTCTTCATTTTTATTTTTCTAGAAAATTGCATCTACTAATTTTTATAGATTGCTATACACTGCAGTTTATACTTTTCAAAAATTTGTAAAAAGGAAAAAAAAAAAAAAACATAATTTGCACAAAATTACAATATAACAATATCTTGTTATGCATGTGTAGATCAAATCTTACAATGCTCAAACCATTGATATTATGTAGCACATGCATTCAAATTCCAAACACCTCTTCCTATATCTCATTCATAAATATGTAAAATCGGTCATGAATTGCATAGTATTCAAAACCCAAAACTGGCCGAACACCATTATGGTCGAAATCAATCAATCCCCGAAGTTGAACCCACAAGTCCACCAGTTTATCCTGAGCCAATGCCAATTGTATTTCTACCTTCTACCTCAACATTGAGAGGCTCCAAGTAGCCAACTGTTCTTAGTAAAGTTGGGCTTAATGAAACACGTAATTGAAAAGCGTAACACTACACAAGGAAAATTAAAGTCCAATTAGAATGGATTATGTTTTAAATGCATGTTCCATTCAAAATCTGGTTGGTGATAAGAAACTCTGGTCAAAATGAAGTTGGGTCCAGTGACAATAATGGGAGAGAAGGATTCTGAATGAGTGGGCCCCATTCATTAATTTACGTGGTTGAACAACAGGATTCAGGTTCATGTTTGCAGGGTGTACTGGCCACTGCACATATCACTATGATCTGGGAATCATATCTATTGAAGATTTGAGTCTGCATCCTCTGATGCTCCAACTCATTTGATTTGCCTTTTTGGTGGAGCTTACTCATCGATTATATACACGAAAAAATTGAAGTACGTAAGTTAGCCAAATCTCACTTATATAAGAGATGGGCTCACCATCACATACATGAATAGGCTGCGTTTGATAACAAGTGAGGAATTTGTGAGCAATTTGCAGATTTTGAGAACTCCACGACAATGAGAATTTCCATTGACTAAAGTCCTTGTGGATTGAAAATTTCCAAATATATCAGGGATTTGATTGGAAAAAGGTGACCCTCATGTATTTTAAAGAACTTTTTGTACATAACCTTTTAGGCTTTTAGGATTTGTAAATAAGCCCATGTGATTTCAATATTGGTACATTACCCTGCATTTCCTTTTAACTACCCTAAGTTTTTAGAGTAAAATGACAACTTTGCCTATATCTTAATTCAAATACACATAATTTCAAAAGCTTGGATTTATTTTTCTTTATAGATTGTGACATTAACAATTATAATAGTACATTTAGTGGGAGAGAGTAACCCTACATGAATTCATTTTTACCAATACGGAGCTCATTTCTTTAAATTGATGACAATGACAATCAACACTTGTACTTATAATTAACTATAAATAATACAATCCATGCACAACCCCCTATTAGATTAATGAGAGTTTCAAACACATAATTAAGCTTCATGTGCATAGGAGAATTTGAGAGAGACTATTGGGACTTGGGATAAAATAATGGTAATTTTTAAAAATAATGACACACTTATCATTGTTCAATGAATTTAAGGGCAAAGCTGTCAATTTTTTATAAAGAATTTAACACAAATCTTTGGGTGGTCGCCTTTTCTTACTATTACTAGTGATATGAGGGATGTTGAAGGTATTAAAATGAAAAGACATGGGCGTATAAGAAAATATTGAAACCATAGGGCCTATTTACAAATTCTATAAACCCTCATGTTTGGTAACTTCGCCATTAAAATGAAATAAGGTGAAACCTTCATTTAAGATATATGAAAAGATGATGGATCATATCAAAAGTATTAAAAACTCCAACTTTGTTCTTATTTAAAAAAAGGTAAAAAAAGAAACATTCTCAAGCCACTAAAATGACAAAAAGTTATCTACTTATTACACAAATAATAAAAAATATTCTTTATCAAGCCACTAAAGACAAAAGGCTATTACTTTATAATTAGACCCCTTCATATTTTATTCTCTATTTATTTGAGGCTTACCTCATTTCACTGTATAAGTAAAGTTACCAAATAGGTAATGCAGTGGACCCAGCTATAGTTGCAGTAATTTTCTCAAAATTTTTTTTTTTTTTTTTTTTTGGTATCCTAGCCAACATGGCTGAGAGAGCCGAGACAAATGAGGAGAGTATGCCCAAACAAATGGAAAAGAGAGTCCAAACACAATGGAGGGCCTAAGCATTGCAACGCGGGTGTGCACCCGCGAGATTCGTTGTACTTCTTAAATAAGATCTTAAAATTTTATTTTATCATTTAACTTCTTAACAAGAGCATTGCCCCACACCACTCTAATGAAAAGCTTGGGTCCGCCGTTGCCCACACACATGGACAAGAGCTTTCCCACACACGTATACAGTAGCATATTCAAGAATTGATCCCTGCAACAGGGTGAGGAGCAGAGTATCTCACAAAAATCTAAGCTACCCTTTGTTCCCCTTTTGTTTCAAAGCGTATTAAAGTAACAAGACTCCCGAATTTCCCTCCAACTTGACACTAATAATTGAAGTCCTGACCCCAAATTTACTCCACGTGGATTCGTGTTGATTGTTAAACACAGTAAATCCCCAACAAGTCGTCGCTATTACTCATAATAGGCAACTTCACTACAACCACAACAGCAAAAGAAAAGACTTTCAACTCATGAACGGATCTCTTCACAAAAGAGAACACATCAACAGATCACCTTCTTACCTTTAATCATACAGTCGTATATAGCTTACTTTACAGAAAGGTTAAAAAAAAAAGTAATAGGAAAGAAAGAGACAGAGACATAGGAATCCAATTTCTAATGTCAGGTTTCCACCACTGTTGATTTCGTCGTGTGCTATGCAAGAAAAATGGATAAGGAGTGAGGGGGTGACTGGTGAGGACGGAGGAGAGGGATGAGAGTGGGAGTGATGGTAGGTGGGATTATTTTTGAAATTGGTGTTTTTGCATGTACACTCATCTTTCTTTTTTCAAATTGTAAGATGATTTTTAAGGTTTGGTTTGATTGCAAGCATTGGGCATTTTGCTGCGAAAATTTGAAGAATTGGAGTGGTGGTCTCGATAAGGTTGCATTTAGAAATTCAGAATTCTCATGATCTTGCTAGCTTGGGCTTGTTTGATTGCAAGTATTTCTAATAGAAATTCCCTTTTGTCGAAAATTATTAATAGCATTACAGGGCTGCCATATGGAGTTCACCATGTAAATTCTCTAAATTATGAAATTCAATATGCTCTTTTGCCATTAACATTTTGAGATTTTCTTCTTTTTTTTTAAAAAAAAAGTGGGTGGTTCTTCAAATTTTTCAATGGAATATTTTGAAACGCTTGCAACCACAAACGTTTCAAAAGTGACATGTCACATGGCCAGCTCAACTAATTCTCAGCCTTCAAAACCCAGTCAAACAGGGAATTCAACATTTCTAAGGACAGCAATTGCAATTGTGTCATTATGATATGTTTTTTTGTTTAGGCTAAGCCTGAGCTCAAGCTTGGTTTTTCTTTTGGAGCCTAGCCGAGGCTTGATTTGTAGCCTCGCATGCGGCTGAATGCCACCTACTTTTTGAGGCTTTACTGATAATCATCTGAGCTGTAGACCTCGTGATCGGGTTAAATGCTCTGATTCTTATCACATTGTTGTATTGACTTCCAATAAAATACCCCATTATGATGCCATTATGATATTGAGGCATGTTAAATCTTTAAATCTTATTTAAAATGTGGCATCCAACTCAGTCTTGTCATATATCTCCCCGTTGCGGGCAATATCTCTATTTTTTCTTTAATCTTGTTGGCATTTATCATTGGATGGATCACACATGAATTGTGAAATTAAGGAAAAGAACTTCTTTTTGGTAGGTGCCTTTAATTCAAGGTTTTCCACTTATGCATACCTATGAGATTAAAATATGTGCACATCACGTGAAATTATATAGCTAGAAGATTTTCTCCTATAGAAATCCTACATGGCAATGTAGTCTTACGGAATCTTCGGTAGATACCTTAGGGGATGCTACCCTAAGTACTCAGAGCGAGGAGCGGGAGGAGGGGTTGGAGCGGGAGCACTGAAATGCTAAATTTATGTCCGGAGCGCCCCGGAGCAATAATATAACATAGTGCTTGAGGGTTTATTGATAAGTCTATAAAATTGTAGCTTTCATTCATCATTTTATATGCATTTGTGGACTTAATTAAGTTAATTGCATAGAATTATACTTAATTATATGATTTCATGCATTTGAGTTGGAATCTAAGTCAAATTTGGTTAAAATTCATTACATTGGATGACTTTTGTTGAAATTATGGATTTTCATCTCATTCATCACCCAAAAATAAGATTTTTTTTGCTTCACAAATGCATACCTGCTAATTTTGACACCATGTATTATTTTGGAAAGTTGAGTATTTTTGGTGCTTTAAGTGGGTATGTAGGGTCCTATGCATAATCCATCTAGATTCCTCACACTTAATTATTATTGACATTATTTAATTTTATTTGTATAAAAGAAATCAAGAGTGAGACTTGCATTGGTGAAACTTGAGAGAGATCAAAGGCGAGACACCGTTCATGGTGGGCCCACATATCTTGACATCTTGGTGGAGTTGGAAAGATTGAAGATTCTCAAATTGGAAAGAAGAAACTCAAATTTGAAAAGTTGGGGTTGACTTGTTAAATTTGGAAACCAAAATCAAACAAGAGAGAGAAAATTAAAAACTTTGCAAGGGAAGTTGGCTACTCAAAGAAGCAAGTGAGAAAACGTGTAAAATATGGGAAGAGAATCAAATAAGAAAGCAAATAAAGAGTCCAAACATGCATTGGACGTTCAACATGGGTCCCACACACCCCATTGCAAGCCAAACATAGAAGTTCCCTTAATTGCATAATTATTCTCGGACTTTTCAGGAGCAACAAATTGAAATTGTCATAAATTTCAACCTGGGTGTTGGATTGGTGCAATCTATCCACTGTTAGAAAGCTCTTTTCGAGTAGATATTCGTGGAGCCAAAGATTGTATAAATCGGAGCTATATTGAGGGATATATAACCTCGGGAAGTTGGCTGTTATCTTTCTATGCGGGAATTGTAAAAAGTTTTCAAAATTGGTAACATGAAAGATGTTTGAGGAGTTCAATTTGGCAAGACTTGGAACCCCAGGAGACCACACTTAGTAACAAATCCTCTCAAATTCAAGTTCTTTCCAAGTGTGAAGCCTAACTTGAGGCCTAAGTAAGAAATCTTTACAAATAAAGTCCTAAAAGAAGGGAAATTCTTTGTTAAAAAAAAGACATTAACAACTATAAAACCAACCCAAAAGAGGATGGAGGGGCATCTTACGTGCAGCACTCTCTCTCTCATTCCCTTCTTTCTTTTCTTCCTTTCTTGTTTTCCATTAGTGATTTTTATTTATTTTATTTTGGTAGCCTTGGGCCATATCCAAGGATTTATTTTGATGGAGAATTTTTGTGAATGAGAAGTTGTAAAGATGCAATTTTTAATGACAAATCAAGAAGCTTTATTTGCAATGGCGGGCTAATTTTCTTTATTAAAGTTATGGATGAAGGTAAGTAAATCGCCATTTTACTTATTTAGTAGTTCTAATTTGTGTTCCAGGATTATGTGTTTAATGATTAATAGACTTGTCTTCATGCCCTAGGCAAATCTCTATTTTTATTTCTAAAAATAAAAATTGATTTTTGACTATTCATTCTTAGGTTTGATAAGCCATACTTAGGATTTAGATGTTTTGATGGTTTATGCTTACTTTTGATGGGTGGTGCTTAAATTATTTTTATTCTTTTATGAGATGAAGGAAGTCTTGAGTTTTGAATTTTTATGATTAAAAAGAGATTTTAAAAGTTAGATTTTCCAAATTAAAGACATTAATTTTATTGCTTTTATTTCTAAATACTAAAAACTTTCCTTAATTGTTAGTTAATTAGTTTTCTTAATTTAAAAGTTTCTTTAATTAGCTCCATGTGGGTTCGACCCGTTCTTGCCATTGTCTCATCTAAACACCCGTACACTTACGGTATTTTATGATTGATAAATATCACATCATTTATAAACAATTAAGTAATGGGCATAAATATGTTTTATCCAAATATTCATGTATAAAAAAATGGAGAAAAAAATCTAATTTTACACTTTGATCACATAAAATAGACAATAATTAATAAGCTAGCTAGAAGGAGTTTCTTCATTCAAAAGATAAATGTCAAGCTTAAAGAAAAAGAAAATGCACAAAAAACCAAAAATCATGTACAGTTCGCTTAATATACGGTCGAACTACAATCTGAGAACGGATCCGCTCCCAAAACATCGATCCGCGTTTTTAGAGCAGGATCAAGAAGGCCAAGAGAAGGTTCCGGGCACTAAGATCTTACCCAATGTTCTTTGTCACTCAATTCAAAGTGAAGATTACTCCGCTTGGTCTGAGTGACTTCATAATCAAATGTAGGGCCCTACGAATAGACTACATGCTTCTCACAAGTAGTCTAGCTCATTGAGCCCACTTAGATGCTCATTTTATCAGTGGAGTTGGGGTACATGAAAAGATGTACTTATAAATAATTATTTTAAAAAGAAAGTACAATTAGATCATCTTTGCCCTTGATCAAATAGCATTAAAATTTAATGGGCTTTTAACTCTAGATAAATAAAAGTTTGATGATAGTGAAATTGGACATGATGCCATTAGATCACGAGGAAATGATGAGAGTATGAAAGGGCATGCACTTTGAAAAAGTGGACCCAAGTAGGCCTTACAGAGCTAGACGACATGTACTGCTGCAGTTGGGGGAACCTTTCCCCTTCATCAGACATCCGTTTTACCCTTGGGTGTTACTATCTATACCCACTCTACCACAGCAGCCTACTCACCTAGAGTGCCAGACTACTAGATAAGAGATTCCAAAAGTACCATCTGCACCCACTCTACCACAGCAGGCTACCACCTAAAGTACAAACTACTAAATAAGAGATTCCAAAATCTGCACCCACGTGCGCTCACCACCGTTACGTGCTTGTGCTTCCCTAACAAGCCATGGGTTTTCACTTTTCAGACCCTTGTGGCAGAGCCAACCCACCTAATTCCAATTTTCCACTACTACAATACTACTATATTTGGGTCATCTCACCATACTACAGTCAAGAATATTAAACCTTTTCTTTCGAAAGAATTTTTTTTTTTTTCCTATTGGAGGGTTCCAACTCTTTTGATTGGACTAATGCCGTCGGGCCCAGAGGAAAGCCAGATAAACTTCCCAGTAGTCCTAATATGGTAGTGTAATTTCGAACTTATAACCTCTAGATGCAAACCGTGGTCCGAAAAACTTACTAGCAAAACTTAACAAGTTGCAATGGTTTGCAACTTTTCACATTAGTATGTGTAATTAAACCCCAACAATATTCACCTTATATTAGGTGATTGAAAATGCTAGATGTAAGTGGCTGTTCAAAGAAAGATAAAACCACAATTGCCTCTTCCATATGGCAGACCCACCACCATGCGACCTATGTTTTCTAATGTATGACTTAGGTATATAGTCCATTTTCTATATACACCCACCTTATGATATGCCTATCTAGCTATTGATGTGTTGTCTTATCATATAATCAATATCATATCTACAGCAGCATACACTTCTCACCTAGAGCATAGAGTATTAGACAAGAGTGAGTATTTAAATCCAAACAAAAGGGCAAAATCATGATTGCTTCTTTTAAGGGTACAGATAGCCAGCAGCTAGTCAATCAATATTTAAGCTAGTCAATGAAAACAGAGAATATATTATCTGTTTTCATGGAATATATTCTCTGAAAACAGAGAATATATTCCCTGTTAATGTAAGGACCCAGTCAAACTGGAATCCTATCAAACTGGAAAACAGAGCACTCTCTCCACCTTCACGATCTTTCCTCCCACTAGTACTCCATCTCTTCCTTATTTGGAGGGATTTTACTTGCACAACCCATTTGTTCCCATACTACCTTTCAACCTTTATTCCTCTCATACGATCTCTCTTCCCCTCTAGTTCTCTTCCCCAAGATTCTCGTGCAAAGAGTTCTCTTCCAGGTAACTCCTCACTAAACTAACACATATATATACCAGCAGAAGATATGAATTTGGATCAACTGAGGATTTGGGCCAATGATCTGCGATTGTCAAGTGGTTCAAGTGATCAGGTAAATATACAATTCTTAAATTATTTCGGAAAATATTTTTTATTAATTGCAGATGCTCAAGTGAATGTATATTGTTGTAAGGATGATATTCTCAGAAACGAAAAAAAACAAGAAGATGAAAATGTGGATGAAGATGTTACAAACGAATTATCTATCGACATGGTATGATATTAACTTAATTCCAATTATGTTTTATTTTGTCAATTTAAAAAAACATTTTTAATTTCTAACAGAATTAGTACATTTTCAGGTATTCAATTCGTGTCAATGAGCTTGAAGATTTATTTTTCACACATCCAAGATCATTAGAGCAATGGCGTGCATTCTCGCACGTATTATTGATGGACGCAACATATAAAACAAACAGATACAGGATGCCTCTCCTTGAGAATGTCGGCGTGATTGCAACTAATATGACATTTTGCATAGCATTTGTGTTCATGCACTCAGAAAAAGTGTTCAATTATACTTGGGCTTTAAGGTGTCTGCAGTCAACAATGCATGGATGCACCGGTCCACGAGTTATTGTCACGAACAAAGAGTTGGCTTTGATGAAAGCGTCTACTCAGGTATTTCCCGATGCTAAAAAATTACTCTGTAGGTGGCACATTTATAGGAGTATTTTGAGCAAATGTAGGCCATCAATAACCGACAATAAATCTAGGAATGCATTCTACAAAATGTGGAATATGTTGCTAGAATCTGAAACTGAGAATGCGTATGTGTGCAAATTGGCGGACCTTGAGGTAGTTTTACAAAACTTTCCAGGTATGATTAATTATCTTAAGGATGTATGTGATCTGTCGTGGAAATCAATCAAATTACCAAACTAAACTACTGGAATAGTAGTAGAGTAAGGGTCGAACCCACAGAGATTGCTAATTGTTTAAAAACCAAGGTTGAATATAATTTTAATTCCAAAAAGAGTGATTGATTGTTGAATTTTCTAAAATAACTGAGAACTAAAACTAAAGCAAAATTATAATTAAATCAAATGATGAACAAGTTGAAAAAGGAATTCCTAGGGCTGTCGAATTCACCACTAATCTTGCAACTATCTTCAATTGTATTAATTTCTGGTTATTATATTAGGATGTAAAGATGTATTTTAGCTACAAGCCAAAATACAATCACCAAGAAAATCACGCACCAAAACCCCAAGTACGAATTATCTTTGGATAATACGAACCGTCTACGCTACTTCTACTGTCATAGACACGACTCGTTTTCCTAAGTTATAACTCGTCCTACGGTTTTGGTGTATGTATAAGAATCACCATTGTATAACCACATATGCAAAATCATAGAAATTGAACATGTGAAAAGAAAATAAAATCATTGATTGCAATAAATCTCAATGTTATACAATCAACATCCCAATGTAATTACTCCAAAAATTAAATACAAGAAATAAAGTTACTTGACTAGGGTTTCATCTAAACCCTAGGAATATGAGAAGCTTAGCCCATGATGGTGGAAGAGGAGAACACCATAGCCATGGAGTTCTTCATCTTCTTCTTTTGAGTTGTCTTCCTCTTCTCCTCCATCCTCTTTCTCTTTCTCTCCTTTCTCTTTCAGAATAGAACCCCCCCAATGGTAGATCCCCCCTTTTACTCCTAATCTCCCTCCTCCCGTTAAAAACCCTCTCATCTTATCTCTTCAGAGAGAATCAATGAAAATCCCGTAATTAATAAAAAGGGGCCCAAGGAAGGGTGATAAAAGGTTCCAAATTGGGCTCTTTTATGCTAAAACAGGCCCTAATCCACTAACATATGGGCCAAGCCTTTCTTCTAACCCATAACCACTTGTTTTCCATTTCTTTTAGCACTTCAAAGCCCAATATTCTTCTTTTGCTCCAATTCCACCATTAAATCATCAACTTTGTCAAGCTTTCTCTGCAAAAAGATGAAACAAGAATTAACTAGCAAATGCATATAAATTGAAGAAAATAAAATAATAAAAGTGCAAGAATATCTCAGATTAACATAATAAATATGCACTTTTTAACCAGTTATCACACCCCCCAACTTACACTTTGCTAGTCCTCGAGCAAAGCCAAGGAAACAAGAGACTAAATCCTCTTTCGTGGAATACACGATTGCATTTACCATATGCAATAAGGCTTTAAACCCCTAGGTTACCCTAGTGGACGAGTTATAGTCTCGTGAGAGTTTGCAGTGAATCTACCCACAAAATTCTATCACCCCCCAACTTGAACACAATATACTCCACAATCAACAAAATGAAGCTTAGTGAATGTGTATCTGAACTACAATTGAAGCAATGTATCAATAATATCACTAAAAGCAACCCGTGAATCCCCAAGTGTTCATAACCAGATAGAATTACTGTGCACCAAAGTAACAACCACAACAAGATGTTTAGGCAATGAGACTCCTTTTTCAAACAAGCATTACTTTGACTTCAAATCTCACCAAAAGATATCACTCACAAATGAAGCTCACAGAGATGGGATGTATATGTATTCTCTCATACACGTGGATAGAATAAATGTTGAGTACAAACAAATAATCCACATGCAAATATGAATGAAAGCTCAACAAGAACATCATAGAGAGGGAAAAAAAAAACACTACGAGAAATCAACTCTCCAAGTCACAGGTTCACTACAGTCACATCCTCAATCATCAACTACTACACCTTTGGGGTCGGCTAGGTCTTTATTCCGGCTGTAACGTAGGTCAGGGTCAAGGATAAAGTAAGGGTAGACGAATCACCATCTCATGAAATAAGTGAAGAAGCTGAAGTGAACAAACTGCAGTTTTTTCAAACTCATCATCTCTTTTGATCATTTCAACACCACTCCCACACTCCAAATGAAGCAATTCCAAACTACTTACAATCTTCTACTTGAGCAAACAAAAAAAAAAGAAAAACAAATGAATCGAAACGGTTTTTTTTTTTTTTTTTTTTTTTTTGCTCTCACTTTTGCCTAGGTTATCTTTTGGATGTCCAACCTAGCGAGCACTTTTCATTCTGGTTTTTTTTTTTTTTTTATTATTATTATTATTTTTTGACCAGAAAATACAATGACAATAAAAACAAGAACAATTACCAAATAACATTACATCGTCACTTCTATACTTTCAAATCACCAAGTCCTCAAAAAGTTACCCAACCTCTTCACCCAATGCGAGGCGACGGGCTATGAAAAGAAGGATATGCAATGAAGGCTCAACTTGGTTTCTATCAGGTAAATAATGTGTGGATGCAAGAAACAAACGAACAGGCTCAAAGTAGAAAAGATGGCCTAGTTTCATTCCCCAAAAGTACGAAGTGTCATCTGACATCTAGATTGACCGACCTTGAACATGTGACAATGGCAGTTAATGGAATGAATATGCAACTGTATAATCCTCAGAATAAAGTTCAAGCTCAAATCTAACATAACATGGGTTATACGTCTCAGTTAATGCAATTATGATATGAGAATCTCAAAGCCTAACCATCAAATCACGGAGTCACAGGAGTAGCAACCCAATTTATCTCTAATGATGAAAACCGGGGAAAAACGAATCACTAACAGTGCACAACTATGATAATGATTCTCATGCAAGCTCAAAAATACACAAATTAGCTTAAACAAATGAGTGTTAATCATGAAGTATATTGAGCTCAAGTAGGCAAAATAATGGCAACTCCCCCCCCCCCCCCCCCAACTTATTTGTCACCTTGTCCGCGAGGGGACACAACATAAAAAAAACATGAAATAAAACAAAAGAAGTAAAAGGAAGGAGGGCACCTGAGTGGAGAGAATTAAGGGGGCAAAGAGCCCGGTGAATCAGAAGGCGGGTGCTGAGTAGCAAGAATAGCCTGAAGAAGGCGATGAGTCTCTGCGTTATCAAGCTGATACTGGGCCTCAAATGCATCAAACCTCTGCTCAAGACGACTATAGTCCGAATGTGGTCTATCCGCCGAGGTGGTACGAAGCGAAATTGGAGGTGAAATGGGAGGAGATGAAGGTCCAGTAGATGTGGAGGGAGGAATCTCAACAGGGGTACTAAGCCAAACAGGTGGGTGGGATAACCGAGGATGTTGCCCACTTTCCCGAACCAATCTACGCCAACCGACAGCCCAGAGATGCTGACCATAACGAACACAAGTAGAATCAGACGGTTCCGTAGGAGGAATGACATATCTATCAGATCGAAGCAGTATAGAGATCAAATTGGCAAAGGGCAGAGGCCATGCTTGAGCACGCTGGGTGGGCGTCTTGATGAACTGATACTAAACAAAAGGAATAAAATAAATACTAAACACTTTTAAAACACTAAAAACTCAATTAAAAAAATCACAAAAAAATTTGGATTTCGTCCCAAAAGAGCTAAGTTTAATGTCTTCAGCCAGACACAGCAAGAGGAGAAAAATCAATTAACATAAACCGGGTCTGCAAGATCAATCTCCTCAATCAAATTCCCTTCCTCCACACCTTCAACAAACAATTTCAACCTTTGGCCATTAACTTTGAAAGTTTGGCCACTCCGAGGGTTATGAATTTCTACCGCACCATGAGACCAAGATTGGACAACCACATACGGACCATCCCATCGAGACCGTAATTTCCCAGGAAACAACCGTAACTTAGAGTTGAACAACCACACCTTTTGACCGGGCTCAAAGGACTTGCGATTAATGTGAGAATCATGGAACGCCTTGGTCCGAGCCTTGTAAATACGAGAACTCTCATACGCATCATTCCTAAGCTCCTCTAACTCATTGAGGTGGAGCTTTCGGTTAGAGCCGGCAACAAGCATATCAAAGTTGAACATCTTAATGGCCCACATGGCCTTGTGCTCTAGCTCCACCGGGAGATGACAAGCTTTACCGAAAACCAATCGGTAAGGAGACATGCCAATAGGGGTCTTATATGCGGTACGATATGCCCACAAAGCATCATTCAAACGCAAGGACCAATCCTTTCTATCGGGCCGTACCGTTTTCTCAAGAATTGACTTGACCTCCCTATTTGACACTTCAACTTGCCCACTAGTCTGAGGATGGTAAGGGGTGGCGACCTTGTGAGTGATGGAATATTTTTGAAGCAAGATTGCAAAGGGTCTATTACAGAAATGGGACCCTCCATCACTAATAATCGCCCGTGGCATACCAAACCGAGAAAAGATATTCTCTTGAATGAATTTGACCACCACTTTGTGATCATTGGTTCGGGTTGCCACAGCCTCAATCCACTTGGACACGTAATCCACCGCTAACAAAATATATTCAAAACCAAACGACGATGGAAACGGTCCCATGAAATCAATACCCCATACATCAAAAATCTCCACAACTAAGATTGGGGTAAGAGGCATCATATCTCGACGAGACATTGTCCCCATTTGCTGACAACGAATGCAAGTCTTGCAAAAATTGTATGCATCCTTGAATAGAGTGGGCCAATAGAACCCACTCTGCAAGACTTTCGCTGCCGTCTTGCGACCACTAAAATGGCCACCACAAGCTGAAGAATGACAGAAAGTAAGAATGCTATGAAACTCACTCTCTGGAACACAACGACGGATAACTTGGTCAGAGCAATACTTGAAAAGCACAGGATCCTCCCAATAAAAGAACTTTACTTGCGAGAAAAATCGGTCTTTGTCCTGTTTGGACCATTGGGAAGGAATTTGCCCGACTGCAAGATAGTTCACAATATGAGAAAACCAAGGAGGTTTCATTAATGACACCGAAACGAGGTGCTCGTCAGGAAACGAGTCATGCAATGGTTGAGTGTCACTCGTGTGCTCAACAAGAATGCGGGACAGGTGGTCGGCTACGACATTTTCGGAACCTTTTGTGTCCCGAATTTCTAAATGAAACTCTTGAAGCAACAAAATCCACCTAATCAATCTCGGCTTGGTCTCTTTCTTGGTTAGCAAATGCCGCAAAGCAGCATGGTCGGTAAAGACAACAACCTTAGAACCAAGGAGGTAGGAACGAAACTTGTCCAAAGCAAAGACTACTGCGAGTAACTCTTTCTCTGTGGTGGTGTAATTCAACTGAGCATCATGAAGAGTTTTACTCGCATAGTAAATAGCATATGGAACTTTGTCTACTCTTTGTCCCAAGACAGCTCCAACTGCATAGTCAGAAGCGTCACACATAATTTCAAAAGGAAGGGACCACTTGGGTGGTTGCATGATTGGGGCGGAGGAAAGAGAGTCACGAAGCTTTTCAAAAGCCTCCACACATGCACTATCAAAGACAAATGGAGTATCCTTGGCAAGTAGATTGCACAAGGGCCTAGAGATCTTACTGAAGTCTTTGATAAACCGACGATAGAAACCCGCATGTCCTAAAAACAATCGAACTTGCTTGACCGTAGCAGGATGCGGAAGCTTAGCAATGAGATGGACTTTGGCCTTATCGACCTCAATCCCTCTCTTGGACACAATATGTCCCAACACAATCCCCTCTTGAACCATAAAATGGCTCTTTTCCCAACTAAGCACAAGATTTGTCTCCTTGCAACGCTTCAAAACTTTGGTCAAGTTGTGGAGACAATCATCAAACGAGGGGCCAAAAACAGAGAAGTCATCCATGAAGACTTCTAAAAATTTCTCTACCATATCGGAGAAGATAGACATCATGCACCTCTGAAAGGTTGCGGGTGCATTGCACAATCCAAAAGGCATGCGGCGATATGCATATGTGCCAAATGGACAAGTGAAAGTGGTCTTCTCCTGATCTTCCGGAAAGACCGCAATTTGGTTATATCCAGAATAACCATCAAGAAAGCAATAATAGCATTAACCCGCTAACCTCTCCAAGATTTGATCAATGAATGGGAGAGGAAAGTGGTCTTTCCGGGTCATAGAGTTGAGCTTGCGATAATCAATACAAACTCTCCACCCAGTGGTGGTACGCATAGGGACAATCTCATCCTTTTCACTCTCAACAACAGTGATACCAGACTTCTTTGGTACCACTTGGGTTGGACTCACCCACTTACTATCAGAAATGGGGTAAATAATACCCGCATCTAACAACTTCACAACCTCCTTCATAACAACCTCCTTCATGTTGGGATTAAGCCTTCTCTGCATTTCTCGAGATGGCTTTGCATCATCCTCTAAATGAATGCGGTGCATACAAATAGATGGATCAATCCCTTTCAAATCAGCTACGGACCAACCTATAGCACCCTTGTGCTCCCTAAGAACCTCAAGAAGACGACACTCTTGCTCACTTGGAAGATTGGAAGCAATGATAATAGGAAGAGTGTCATCGGGTCCCAAGAATGAATACTTAAGAGTATCCGGGAGCGGCTTCAACTCAAGCTTTGGAGGAATCTCTAATGATGGAGGAGCAGGAGTGCTCGCAAGATTAGGAAGGGGTTCCGGTCTAGACTTCCAAGGAGGATAGTCTATAGAAGGAGAACAGTCAAGCAATGAATTGACTTCCTCAATAGAACCATCAATATCAAAACCATCACTATCAAAGTAAGTCAAACATCTCTCCAAAGGATCCTCAATCAAGATTTGAGGGAGAGATTCCTCAACTATCCCTTCTAGCATATCCACCGAAAAACAATCCTCCTCATGCGGAGGTTGTTGTGACGCATTGAAAACATTGAGCCGCACTGTCATATTTCCAAAAGAAATATCCATCACTCCGGTTCGACAATTAATACAAGCATGAGCAGTAGCTAAGAAGGGTCAACCTAAGATGATGGGAATCTGACGCTTAGGGTCATGAATGGGCTCCATGTCTAAAACCAAAAAATCAACTGGAAAGTAGAATTTGTCTACTTTCACCAAAACATCCTCAATGATCCCACGAGGTATCTTGACGGATCTGTCAGCTAACTGTAAAGACACCGTCGTAGGCTTCAACTCACCTAACTCAAATTGCTTATAGACAGAGTAGGGCAATAAATTGACACTTGCCCCCAAGTCAAGGAGCGCCCTCTCAATGATGTGATTACCAATGACACAAGAAATTGTGGGGGCTCCAGGATCTTTGAACTTAGGTGCAGTTTGGTGCTGGAGAATCGAGCTCACTTGCTCTGTCAGAAAGACCTTCTTTGACACATGAGTTTTAGCTTTACGCTTTTGAGTGCAAAGGTCTTTCAAGAATTTGGCATATGAAGGGATTTGCTTGACTGCATCAAGAAGTGGCAAGTTAATCTTAACTTGCTTAAAAATCTCAAGCATCTCCTCCATATTTGTACTCTTTTTCCCAAAAGGAGAAGGGTCGGCCAAGCAAGAAGGGTAAGGGGCCTTGGGCACATAGGGTGCCACAGGAACACTCAAAGGATCACATGGGGATGAAGAATCCCCTTTCTGCAAATTTTCATTCACCGCTTTGCCTTTTCCAGAAGAACTTGTCAACTCACTCTCAGCCTTATACTCAACTTTGTTGTCTACCTCTCTCCCACTCCTAAGGGTAGTTATGGCCTTAGCTTGCTCATGAAATTGTTCATTGGAGTTAGAAAACTCTACCCCATATTGGCCTTTAGGGTTGTTCACCGCAGACTTGGTAAACGTCCCTCATCTCTTCTACCCACAGTTTGTGCTAGTTGTCCCATTTGGGATTCTAGCTTTGAGATGGACTGAGTGTGTGAGTGGAGCAGTTGAGTGTTGGACTGATGATTTGACTCTAAAGCTTGCAAAGCACTCAACACTTTATCTTCAAAAGCTGAGTTTCTAGGAGGAGGTGGTGGTTGTTGATATTGTTGAGGAGGAGGACGGTAGGATGATGAGGGAAAAGAGTTAGGCACATTTGGCCTAGAATTTTGTGCGAATGGAGGATTTGGGGCTTGAGGCCTCCAAGAAAAATTTGGATGGTTTTTCCATCCCGGGTTGTAATGGCTAGAGTGTGGATCATTACCCGGTTTGGAAAAACCTTGAAGAGCATTAACTTGCTCTTGCACAAACTCTGGATATTGCGGGGCTAAGGGACAGTCTGTCACATAATGGGTTGGGCATGAACATAAAGCACACACCTCTTGAGTGACAGGATCAGAAGTGGAAACTTGTCCCATAGCCAAGACTTGGTCTAGTTTCCTAGACAATGCCGCAACTTGCGCTTGGACATCCACAGATTGTCCAACTTCATAAATGCCACCTCTCTTAGGGATGCTAGAAGAGGCGGGTGGAGCTCTCCGACTTGCTGAGGCATGGTGTTGGGAATTCTCACTAAGGGTCTCAAAAAGATCCCATGCCTCATCCTGATTCTTGTTGAGGAAAGTCCATCCACAAGCAGAGTCAACCATTTGACGGTTTTGTTCAGTGATACCGTCATAGAAACTCTGTACCAACTGCCAACGCATGATATCATGATGGGGACACTTCCTATGAAGGTCCAAAAATCTCTCCCAAGCTTCATGAAAAGACTCGCCATCGAGTTGAGTGAAATTTGAGATGGCTCTTCTCATATCATTGGTTTTGCCTATGGGAAAGTATTTTTTTAAAAAACTCTTGTTGAAGTTGAGCCCAAGTTGTTATAGAATTTGTAGGCAAAGAACCGAGCCAATGTTTGGCTCTATCCTTTAATGAAAAAGGGAACAACCTTAACTTAAGAGCATTCTCACTCAGATTTTGCACATTGACAGTGGTGCATAGTTCCAAAAACTCATTCAGATGTTGATATGGGTCCTCATTTGATTTCCCATAAAAAGATGGTAACATTTGAATGGTTTGGGGTCTAATTTCATAATGCCCAGTTACAACAGGCATTTGAAGACATGAAGGATTGGTATATGTTGTAGGAACAAAATGAGTCTTGAGAGGCTGTGGTTGTTGTTGTCCACCATTATTAGCCATATCTACAGAAATAAGATCTCCTAAAACTGTAGGCTTAATGGACAAACCACGAAAAGCTCTCAATGTTCTTTCTAGCTCAAGGTCTAATTTTTCTAAGTCTGGGTTGCACGAACGGCGACCAAACATAAAACAAATAAACCTATCCTATCAAGTATACCAACTGTAGCAAAAATAAAATGCAAAGAGAAAGGAAAGATTTCACCGTGATCAGTTGCAAAGAAGGTAGAATTTTTCTTCTTTTTTTTTTTTTTTTTTACCAACGTTTGCTCCAATCGACTCTGCTTCTCTTTAACTTTTATAATTGCTGCATACCAAAAACAAAGAAAAAGAATAATGGCAGGAAAAAAAAAATCAACTAAAGGCTTCTTAACAATTAAACATTCCCCGGCAACGGCGCCAAAAATTGATCTGTCGTGGAAATCAATCAAATTACCAAACTAAACTACTGGTATAGTAGTAGAGTAAGGGTCGAACCCACAGAGATTGCTAATTGTTTAAAAACCAAGGTTGAATATAATTTTAATTCCAAAAAGAGTGATTGATTGTTGAATTTTCTAAAATAACTGAGAACTGAAACTAAAGCAAAATTATAATTAAATCAAATGATGAACAAGTTGAAAAAGGAATTCCTAGGGCTGTCGAATTCACCACTAATCTTGCAACTATCTTCAATTGTATTAATTTCTGGTTATTATATTAGGATGTAAAGATGTATTTTAGCTACAAGCCAAAATACAATCACCAAGAAAATCACGCACCAAAACCCCAAGTACGAATTATCTTTGGATAATACGAACCGTCTACGCTACTTCTACTGTCATAGACACGACTCGTTTTCCTAAGTTATAACTCGTCCTACGGTTTTGGTGTATGTATAAGAATCACCATTGTATAACCACATATGCAAAATCACAGAAATTGAACATGTGAAAAGAAAATAAAATCATTGATTGCAATAAATCTCAATGTTATACAATCAACATCCCAATGTAATTACTCCAAAAATTAAATACAAAAAATAAAGTTACTTGACTAGGGTTTCATCTAAACCCTAGGAATATGAGAAGCTTAGCCCATGATGGTGGAAGAGGAGAACACCATAGCCATGGAGTTCTTCATCTTCTTCTTTTGAGTTGTCTTCCTCTTCTCCTTCCTCCTCTTTCTCTTTCTCTCCTTTCTCTTTCAGAATAGAACCCCCCCAATGGTAGATCCCCCCTTTTACTCCTAATCTCCCTCCTCCCGTTAAAAACCCTCTCATCTTATCTCTTCAGAGAGAATCAATGAAAATCCCGTAATTAATAAAAAGGGGCCCAAGGAAGGGTGATAAAAGGCTCCAAATTGGGCTCTTTTATGCTAAAACAGGCCCTAATCCACTAACATATGGGCCAAGCCTTTCTTCTAACCCATAACCACTTGTTTTCCATTTCTTTTAGCACTTCAAAGCCCAATATTCTTCTTTTGCTCCAATTCCACCATTAAATCATCAACTTTGTCAAGCTTTCTCTGCAAAAAGATGAAACAAGAATTAACTAGCAAATGCATATAAATTGAAGAAAATAAAAATAATAAAAGTGCAAGAATATCTCGGATTAACATAATAAATATCACAAGACATAGCTATCAAAGCGGGTATTGAGCAAAGTAAAACTATCGTCCAACATCGATTCAATATACCACACTTGCACGAATTATGTGGTTTCGTTTCAAGCCACGCATTGCATCTGATTTTGAAGGAATTTGAGCGGTCTAAGGATGTCGGAGAAGTTTCCTACAAATGCGGATGTCGACTTCGTACGAGCTACAAATTGCCATGTGTACACGAGCAAGCAATATATTTGAACGATGGTCATCCCATACCAATTGATTCCATAGATAAATTTTGGAGAAAACTTGACTTATCACCATGTGTGTCTCTTCAAGACGAGGACATCGATTGTGACGTCGAGCTACAAGTGTTCACGGAACAGTTTAAGCAGCAAACAAGGCATGATAAATTCAGTCTCTTAAGGAAGTTGAGAGAGATAATCACACCATCAACAACTTCAATCCGTGAACCTGCTGTTAAGACGAACACTCGTGGACGCCCGTCCTTGAAAAGAAAAGTTGCAACAAATACTCGTGTTAATTCGTCTGCATTAGTGTTTGTTGAGTTTGATTCCCTTCATTCTCGGGAACCAAGCAGAAACAATTATTCGTTTGGAGGCCCCGACTCAAATGACAGGGAAGACATATCAACTCGTGCTAATACGGATACGTTTGAGTTTGTTGAGCCAGATATTTTTCAGTTTCAGGAACCAGCGAGACACAGTTGCTCTTCTATTTACAACTACTTTGTACATGCATATGTTCGTCAGTTTCCATATATACTGCATCCTTACATTATACATGTACAAGACGTAAAACCTGATGGAAATTGCGGATTTCGAGCGATAGTTGTCTGTCTTGGTCTTCATGAAGATGCATGGGCAACTATCTGGCATTGCTTAATAGAAGAGTTGCACGCATTCAGGACACAGTATGTTACAATATTTGGTAGTGAGGACCAATGTACTCGTGTTTACAACTCATTGAACTTTTTTGCATTAGATAGAGGAGCACCGATTGAGCATTGGATGACAATGCCAGATATGGGTCTCTTAATTGCTTCGAAGTTCAATGTGATATTACACGTTGTAAGTGCTGTACAAAGCTTTACGTATTTGCCACTTCGATCTATTCCACCACCGTCATATCAACATGCTGCTATCGCTATTGGGTACGTAAATAATAATCACTACGTCCAGGTTGCATTGACAGATGGTTGCCCGATGCCTCCCATTATGCCTCAATGGGTTCACTTCAGGCATGATTGTGCAACTGCATGGGCTACCCCATATGTGGAGCGAATTAATGCGTTCATGCAGTATATACGTTCTACGTTTCCTTCTGAGACCATTGTGTTGGAAGATTAGGAATGTAAGATGTGTTAATATGTTTGAATAAATTTGTTTTAAATATCCATGACTTTTGAGATTATGAAGATTTTGCGCACTTCTCTCTTCTTTTGTAATGGAGCACTTCCCTCTTTTGGTCAATTGAACTCTCAATCTTGCATCAATTTGTTTCCTTCTGAGCTTGCTCTATAAGCGATAGTAGGGGCAACATAAATACTTTTTCGATTCCCTTCATTCTCGGGAACCGAGCCAAGTCGAAGCGGGTGACGCAGCCAGAAATCCGAGTCGAGGATTGCGAGCTGGGGCTCGAGCTGACTCTCTGGTTCGAGCCAGTACTCTTCCATGCACGCCGAGTTCAGGCTGCTCAGCACGTGTTGATGCCAGATCAGGTGGGCTACAATGCTGACACATGTAAGGTGGAGCTGGGGCTTGATTTAATTGCATGAACATGCATTGGGTCAGGTGGGCCATGTTTTGCCATAAAAAGGAACGGTTGTGATGTAAGGAGAAAAAGAAGTTTTGGCGGTTTGTGCATTGTTTTGATGACGTCACGTTGATGTCATCCACCATACGGTGGTGCCACGTCATAACCTAGGGTGAGTGTAAACCATCCATTCACAACAATCACAGCCAATAGCCACGTCAATCAAGTCATAGCATTACTAGGGTGGGTGCATATATGAAATAGGGTGGGTGTATTTAAAAACATCCTTTACTCTTGGGTGCTGTTATTTACATGCACCCTATATATGTATATAGATATAGAGTACAATGTACCAAGGGTGTTATTATTTACAATCATCTCACCCACCACGTCATCATTATTTCTCTCTTTTATCCCCACACATGTCAACCTCATTCTCTTCCTCACACACGCTACCCCCATCCTCCCTTCTTTTCATCACAGAGCTCAGTTCTGTAATGGAGTCTAGCGTCCCGGCCTCTGTGCAATTTCGGATAGCTGCCCACTTATCAAAAGCCACGATTAGCCTTCATCAAGATGGTCGCCCATTTCCCCTTTACAAGATGTATGGTTCAGATTGCCATTGGTGACCCACCTGCACCCCCCACCCCCACCCCCCGTCTCCAAAACAGAATTATCCCCCTTTTCTTCTTCACTACCTTCATGCCCCATTTGGGTCTTTGGATGGTGGACCAAATAAAGCTCACTTCACACGGGTCTACATCCTTAACGTCGCCCCACCATGTCCGGTCCGATGGACGGACCAGATCTGCCATCAGATCAACCAGTGGGTCCCACAACCGCATGATGTCCAAAACTAATTATTTTCCCCTCAATCACACCTTCTCTTATCAACCTAATGGATGGTGTGCCAGGGGTGTCCACTTCCTATGAGACCAACTCCTCTACGGTCGTCCATGGGTCCTCCTTCAGATCCATGGATCAGATCTAACATCAGGGGCCAACCTGGGTTCCATAGTCCCAAAACACAGATACAATCCCTACGGTTCCAAGTCCGGAACCTATGAAGTTCGTCTTTCGCTGCCCTTGGGTGGATTTTATTACAAAAGGCATTCCCTGATCCCCTCACAGTGATATATATAGATTTTCATGGATTTCATGATTTCAAGGGTATTCGAGGGAGGGTTCCCAAATTGAAATAAGGGGTTGTCATGTCTACAAAACTTTAGAAATATTATCTATATTCAAGGAAAAATAGAGAAATCGAACATTAAAGGAAAAAAGAGGTTTCTACATGCATCCACACACGAATTAAAGGGGAACACAAGCATTAAATTTACAAATTATGATTAGGTACTTGCCTGCGATCCACGGTTGAGGGGGACCGTATAGAAATCCTATTGCCAAAACCCAAGGTGCTATCCCATGGAAGAGAAAAGTTGGAAGAGAAAGAGAGAGTTGTGTGTGAAAATAAAAGAGTGTAGTGGTTTACAAATAGGGAATAAGAATAAGAGTTGTAATCTAACTTAAATTCTAAAAAGAATAGAATTTGGGTTCTAAATAGATAGGAGTTTGGATTAGAGAAGAATTATACCCACTAAATTGGGCCTGGGTTAACTATGGGTAAGACACCTATCCAACAAGCCTAACTCCCCAAACCTAAGCCTAACGTGGTCCCCACTTAAACTAATTACGTATTTAACTAAAATACAATCAATTGCATAATAATAATAATAAAATAAATAATATATATAAATCAAAACGTCACATTCAAAAGATCAAATGGTTTCTATTTTTAAGGTGCTCCTTGGCCATACATAGACCTTTCCTTTTTCCTCTACACATAATCTGCATGCATGCAAGTGAATCAAATAAGCTTAGACTGCTATTTTAGATTAGTGGCTTGCCATTAGAAGAAATTAAAAAAAAAAATCCTTTTTAATAAATTCAAACTCATATACTAACGCACACCGCACAATGTCCTCAACCAGATCAGCTGATAAACGGCACGACAAATATTAACATTTCAAATACATATCTAAAACACCCTATGCAAACCATTTTGAAAATTACTTTTGATGAGAGAGTGACAAGTTGGGACTGTAATGTAAATGTAGTTTGTAACTCTCATGCATTGGCCAGTTCAAGCAGTAGTAGCCATTCTGACATGACTTTCCAAATACGATTTCACTGTCCATATTATTAGTCTTGTGCAGCGTGAGAAGTCTTAATTGTGATATAGAGTGGGTATATCAAGTAAATGGGATGAGTGTATTTTTTAATTCTTTTATTCTTCAGCATTTTCTCTGGCCAATGGGATAGCTATTTTCTGTCTCGTGCTTTAATTATGAGCTCAGGTGGGGGCCATTTGGATTATCTTGAAATGGATCAGATCAGCTATAGCTTTGTACCAATTTAACTGTGTAACTCCTCCTTCCTCCGGTAAATGTCGTTAAATAGGGTTTAGAAAGTCCCTTTACTATTTCCTGCATTCCATTACTTGCTGCAAGAGATATTTTCCATCAGTGACCCAACAACGTGCCCAACTTTTTCTGCTTTCTTCCGCACAAAACAACAAGTGATATAATGTCTCCTTGTATTTAAAGATCAGCTGACAAATGTTATTTTCTTTCGCTCATTGATATTTTCCATCAGTGACCCAACAACGTGCCCAACTTTTTCTGCTTTCTTCCACACCACACGACGAGTGATACAATGTCTCCTTGTATTTAAAGATCAGCCGACAAATGTTGTTTTATTTCGCTCATTGTTCACACATTTATACATAACTAGTAAAACTCCAAGGGATAGTTTAATTGATCTATGACCACAGTTTGTATTAAAAGATTGTAAGTTCAAAACTGCACTACCATATTAAAACTACATGAAAATTTACCCGACTTCCCTTTGGGCCCGCGTCCAAAAAATTGGAAACCCTCTGATAATAATAATAATAATAATAAAATATATATATATATATATATATAGAGGTAACTACTCACTCAGTTTTTTTGCCATAATGTAAGTAGTGACTTTTGACGGTTTGACCTACTAGCTCCTCATGTAAAAGAGGAATTAAGTTGTGCTTTGCCGGCTATTGCTCAATGAACCAGTGGTTTGTCCGGGAAGTGTAAGTTTATCCCTTGTAAAAGAAGAAAAAGGAAACCCGGGTGTAAACTTGATCACAATGTAATTTCTCACATTGTATGATTTTTTTAATTGTTGCAGAAAGTCAAAGTCAAAGTAATTAGTGGTTGTCACAATGGTTTTATCAATTCTAGTTATCTCTTCACTTCTTTGTTTCGTCAATGACATCTACTAAATTGTTTATAAAATTGCTAAACACTTTAGTTTATATTCTTCTGAAACTTGTAAAATTTGTTTAACATCACAATTAGCACAAAATTATGATATAATTATGCTTTGTTGTGTGTGGATGAAATCTAAGAATATCGGCATCTGTTCTAACACCTCTTAATATCTTTTGGTTCGGATCCTTCAAGTTTTCTCCTGCACACTTCCTATGAGTGGGATGTGAATATCTCCACGAGGGGCCCACTTATTGATAACTTGACCTGGTCAAAATGAGTATCATTCCCTCTAGTGGCATATCATTAAACGTTGAAGTTGGTCCAACCGTAGGATTGAGTATGCACATGGCTGATAATGTGATCAATCACGCACAGTCATGTGCTCACAACTGCTATCGAAGTAAATTTGATGATATTTCACTAGAGGGGATGACACTCATTTTCAGCTGTTCGAATTATCTATAAGTGGGCCCCATATGGATAGAAATTCACATATCCTACTCATGGGAAGAGTGTGGGAGAACACTGAGGGGGATCTGGACTCATGTAATACTTATGGGAAGAGTGTGGGAGAACACTGAGGGGGATCCGGACTCATGTAAATAGGTTAAATTGGGCAGTATTCAAGAGCCCAAAACTAAGGTTGCAAACGAGACAGTTCCGGATCGGAACCATAATGAATTCGGACATGTTTCTAAATAACAGTTTCGATTCCGAATCCTATTTTGTCTCGTAGCCTATTTTATTAGTTCCAGACCTAATTCCGATCGGAAAACCCGGATCCAATTTCGAAACCAGATCCACCTAGAGGACTCGAATTTAGTTTCAAAATCGTTCTAATTTCTCTTTATTCTTTATCTTTCTTAAAATAGGCATATCATTCAACTTAATTATAACTGTGTATCAATTCTACTACCTCCAATATTATATATAAAAATATCAAAAAAGTTGATTTTGAGGTACAATTTGCAATATCAAAGGCTCATATATTGGGTCTCAAGTCCACAGGTCGGAACCTATATGGACCCGGAACCGGACCCGTTTACCAATCGGAGCCTAAATTGGATTCCGGACGCAGACACATTTATGAATCGGAACCTAAAATAGGTTTCAGACCTGAATTTTTGCGGGTTGGAATTTTTGGAGAATAGAAAAATCTGATACCCGTTCGCAACGCTGCCCAAAACTGGTAAAATACCACTCTCGTGGAAACGGAAAAAACCTACATATCTTGAACCCACGCCTAGTTCACCAGTTTAGCACGAACCAATATGCCCATGGTATATCTTCCTTTTACCTCAACATTGAGAGGCTGTCTGCAACCAATTTACTTGGATGAATACTATTTTGGCCATAGAAAGCTCGTTACAATGCCCTCATCCTAGGTTCAATGGGACCCACACAAAACATCTGATGGGGGCCGCGCAATTGATCCAATGGGGTCCACCTCCAACCTCCATCCTAATTGATGATTGAACCGAAACATGCAACTCCACTAGACTGGATCGTGTTTCAATTGCTTGTTCCACACATGATCTGGCTGGTGACAAGCAATTCCGGTCAAAATGAAATTAGGTGCGGTAGCAACAGGGTGAAACATGATTTTGAGAGAATTGGTGGCCGGTAGTCCCCATTCATTGATTTTAGTGTGTAAACAGGACTCAATCATGTTTCAATTGCATGTTCCGTACATGATCTGGTTGGTGATAGGCAATTCTGGTCTAAATTCATGAAATTGACTAGGTCCAGTAACAAGAAGGTGAGACATGATTCTCAGTGAAATTGCGGGCCCCATTCATTGATTTAAGTGAGACATGATCCTCGTACATGTTCAGAGGGTCCACTGGCCACTTCACATTTAATTACGTCTGATTTGGAAAATCATATCTATCGTAATTTCACGTTAGGTTCTCTAACACTCACATCACGTGAAATTCAAGAGCCTCCTCAGTGGGAACCACTTATGATAATCTTAGCAGAGACGTATTAAGTTCATAACTACACCAAATCTCACTCTTCTATGAGTTAAGCTTAGCATCACGTGCATCCCATGCAACGCCTATGAATAAAGTATTTCAACAATATTATATGCATGTTTGTCTGTATTGTAATGCATAGGAATTGAATACATGGGTTGTTAAAATTTAAATTAAAGTTGAGTTTCCATGAATAAGGACTTTTAAAAAATGAATAACAAATAATTAATAACTTCGTTTAGGGAAGTAATCAAAAGAAGTTGCTATTTTTTTAAGTTCACATTTGATCTTCATTTTTAATAACCTTTTGTATTTAATTTCTATATATTTTAAGGCAAACAAATATTTTATATGTGATTAATCGATGGTGGATCCAACCATTATTGAAGTAAGATATAAAATATATAAGTATGATGATCAAGTGCATGGGGTTCTTATCAAGGGTGGCTCCAGGAATTCGAGTCAGTGGAGTCAACAAAAGACATATCTTTTGCAAATCAAATAAATTTATTTTCTCCTTTATCAACATATGTCTTCTACTTTCGATAATTCGACAAACATAATATAAAATCCTCAAATAATCTATTTTCGAGAATCCAACAAAGATAATATTGAATTCTCAAACAAAAATAAATAAAAATTTTAATACATTATTACTAATGGTTCTTAATCCAAAAAGAAAATTCAAATACATAAACTCCCTTGTAGCTGTAAATGGACAAATTAATCTAAGGGCAAAAGAAATATTAAATTTGGCATGTGTTAATGTATATGCACATACACTTAGTGCATAGTAGTTAGTACTTCGTAGAGGGGAAAAATCAATTAATTGCAAAAATCAATGGTTCAAATTTGTTTGAAATACTATACCTAGGAGGCTAAGACAAGATAAAGTTGTACTATAGTAGCCTAGTATCTTGACCGAATAGGGCACCACTGCAATCACGGCACAAAAGAAAGAAATGTAAAAATGTTAGATGATGAATGTTAAATATTGCATATTTTACCCATCACTAGTCCGAATTTTACCAGTATCTCATATGCATATCATTTGCTTTATACAAAGATTTTATCATTCTATCACATTAACGAATTATCGGATTATCATGCATAAATTCAATTATTTATAGCGCATTTTTATGTTATTTCTCTTGTGTAGGTGGACCCCGTGACTATCCCAACCTTCCGGCTAGTGTTTTAAGAGATTTCAATAAAAAAGTTACATAAAGAAACCTTGGTAAAGTGTTGAAGAATTCAAAAATAAGAGGGAGAAGACTTTATGGATAAAAGAAGTTATTTTTTAACACAAAAGATTGGTTGGTGTATTGGTTAGAGCTTGAGTTAGTATAAAATAGGTTATGGGTTTAAATCTCAACAATTGCATATTATTATTTTTATCTTACCTATAAAATATTGCATCCACCAATCAAAGCTTATATAGCCAATCAAATGTTTATGTAGAGAGAAAGAGGAGATCTTTTGGCAAGTTAGTCTTTTTACAATTTTATTTTTACTTTTAGATTGTAAGTAGGAGCTTCTTTGTAACTAATCTAGAGAGAGAGAGTGTGTAATTGAAGATCATTAATGAAGATTTGAAACTCTTTCTTGATGTTTAGTGGCTAAAGCTCTTCGATTATGCTCTCATTTTGAAGCTAAGTAATGTAATTAGTTCAATTCCATGCATGTTTTAATTTAAATTCTCTACTTGTGCATTGATTGATTAGTAGATTTTAGATCTAATTGTGTCAATCCCTCTCATTTCTCATGCTCTATCTCTACACTTAATGCTTTGATAATCTCAATTGATGTTTTGTAGTTGGATTAAGTTCTCACATAGCATGCTCTAAGAGCCCTTATCTTTGATATTTTGTAACTTGATTTTGATGATTTATTGTTAGGATAGCTAGACGATGATCTAGGATCTTGTCCCTTGATTTTCTTTATTTTGATCTTTATTGCTATATCATCCAATCCAATTAGGCAAGAGATTGCTAATTGGATTATAGATTTTGAGAATTGAATTAAAACATGCATTATTTGAATTAATTACATACTTAGTGGATTTTGGATTGCCTAATCTCTTCTTTTTATTATTGTTAATTTAAATCGTTGTTTGATTTAATGTTTTTACTTCTAAATTGCTTAATCTACATTTCAAATCACTTGTTTTAAATTCCTACACATTTCATACCACATCTTCACCTCAAATCTTCCATTTCCACCACCATTCATTCATCCACTAATTTAGTGTAGATATTTTAGATTGTTAATTAGTTCTTTACATTGCATAGTTTACTAGTTTTAGTTTTTTCACTTTAATTCTCTATATTAGCTATATCTCAGTTCAACTCTAATTTTAATTGGATTCGTTGCTTGTTCCATCCTCTCTTCGTGGGATTGATAATCCGGACTTTTTAGTCCTTTACTACTTGGCGACACCGTAGTCTTGCGGTTAAATGTGCACATATAAGTATTGATCATTAGATGCAAGTACTTACTAAAAGGACAAAAAGATAATAAAAAATTGAAAAAAAAAGTTGGGAGACAACTTTTGCAAGAGAGAACATGTCAACAACAACAAGTGGCTGTTGAAGGACTTGGAAAGGGTTAAACTTTTAAATTGAGTGGGATAAAAAAAAATTTAATATTGTTTCATAATTGACCCCACTGTGGACCAAGTAGCGCCGCCCCTGGTTCTTATTCCGTGAAATTGTAAGTTGATATGGAGGTCAGATTCTTATTTCCTTTCTTGTCCAACAAAAATATCCAAAAAAAAAATAAGAATTTTCAACGGAAAGGAGAGTGTGGTTGCACGAGGGCAGACCCATGAAATTTTCCTTCAATATAAAAAGAATTCTTGGTAGAGGGAAAAAAATGTGAAAAGGATATAAATTTTCAAAACTCATAGAGGGGGTTTTTCAAAGAATTTTTGACATTTATGAGGTCCGAGTTGGCCTGAAGCACCCAGATTAGCATAAAAAAAGATATATATATATATATATATATGGAGAATATTCATGTGCATCTATCTCTCACCATAGGGTGAGGGACACTTCCATAAATGGAAATTTTCAAGTACAAAAGTGAATTTTCTAGTATATAGGGTGAGGTATACTTCCTTGTCTTCATGTGCAAAAAGGAAAAATGCCCTCACTCTATGGTGAGTGATAGATGCACATAAATATTCCCCTATATATATATATATATATATATATATAAAACAAGAGAGGTCATAAATATGAACAGGCCATACCTTACCGACGGTAACAAGCCTCCACAATATAGTGATTAATTTCGTTTCGTTTAGGTCGAAATGGCCGAAATTTTTCGTTTCGGTTAAATGGCCGAAACAAAATTTCGGCTCAAACTTTTCGGTTTGAATTTCGGTCAATATCGGCCGAAATTCAAGATTTCAACCAAAATATGACTTTTCAGCCGAAATGAAATTTTACATAATTATTTTTTTTTTACTTTTTTTACACATATATTTTGTATTTCTTATATTTTCACAAAATATAATTCCAAAAAAATTACTATAATGGATTAAATCTATATTTATTAATTTTTCTATTTTTTTTACTTATATACGTATATATATTATATTATATTTTCCCCGAAATGTAATTCTGAAAAGTTTCACCGAAATTTCAAATCAATCAAAACTTTTCATTTTGTAGACGAGAACGAAATAAGATCCGCAACGATATTAGCAACTATGCTCCACAAACTGCCTAAAACTAGACCACCTTGTTTCATTGTCCAAATTCATTGAAGTCTTGAGTGGGCCAATTGACAAAAGACATGAGAGGTCCCCCACATATCGTCCAAAGATTCCCCACATATCGTCCAAAGGTCCGTGCGTCAACAACCCACGGTTAGTTACTTGTGGGAACCTAAAGTTCCGGGCGCCGCCAGATTGTGGGTTGGCGACGCACGGACCTTACCCACACTTACACCCTATATAGCACCGTCAACCTAATGATCAAAATCCGATTTAAATTAAAACAGATTTGAGAATTTCATTCTAATCAGATTTGGCACCACCGCCGCATAATTAATAATGTGATTAACACAATTCTAATCATATTTATTAATCAAGTTATCCATCTCATGAACAGTCTAATGTGAATGTGGCTTCTATTCTTATTATTGGAGGAGTAACCCATATAATCCTATTCTTTTTGAGCGGCTCCAATTTTAATTGAGGGTCCACTGTGGCCGTCCTAGGCGACTTAGCCACGCCAGTCAAACAATACCCATCTGACCTTCTTAGCAAATCATTCAGTCCTATTTTGCTTGCTCAAGTATGAAAGGAGAAAAACAGATGAAGCTACTACCAAGTTACAAACTTTGAAAAAGATACAAGCTACAAAAACAAGCTCTACATTCTGAAATCGAGAGCAACAAGAAGAAGAAAAAAAATGGAGAAGAAGAGCCAGAAGCAGCACTTTATTCTAGTCCACGGTGCATGCCATGGAGCATGGTCTTGGTATAAGCTCACCACTCTCTTAACATCCGCGGGCCACCGAGTCACTGCGCTCGATCTCTCTGCTTCTGGTGTCGACCCAATTAGATTCCAAGACGTTCACACCTTTGCCAAGTACTCGCAGCCGTTGATGGATTTGATGGCCTCTCTCCCTCCAGAAGAGAAGGTGATTCTGGTGGGCCACAGCTTAGGAGGAATCAATCTGGCTCTAGCCATGGATGCTTTTCCTGAAAAGGTGTTGGTTGCTGTTTTCCTCACAGCATTCATGCCTGATTCCTCTTCCCCACCCTCTCATATCTTGAATATGGTATGTTGTGATGTGAAACTTGGAATAGCTGGAGAAAGAGGAGAGATGAATGGCTTTTCAGACAAATTCTAACTGGTTTGTGTTTGCATGTCTGTATGGCAGTACTTAAAGAGGGTCCCTTCGGAAAACTTCGTGGATACCCAATTCAGCTGTGATCCAGCAGCAGAAAATCCGGTAACTTCAATGTTCTTTGGCCCCAAGTTCTTGTCGGAGAAGCTGTATCAACTGTCCCCTCTAGAGGTATGAAATGAGTAGATTTTTTTTTTTTTCTTTCCTTCACCACTTCCTCTTGAGTGGCTTTAGGATCTTTGAGAAATCCATATGTCGTTCTCAATTGAATTCACGGATGCTCAAAGACACCTTCCTTTTACCCCCTGTTTGGGAAGGGGGAGGGAAAAAAAGGAGGGAAAGTGGAGGGAAAATAATTTTGGAGGGTGTTTGGGAAAGGGAGGGGAGGGAAAATGGAGGGGAGGGGGAGGGGAAAAGGGGTTGAAAAATTTTCCCCCCAAAATTGGGGGGAAAATGGGGGAGAGGAGGGGAAAATGAGAGAAAAGACCAAAATGCCCTTTTATTTGTAAAGAAAGTTTTAAAGTTTTTATAAAAGTAAGGGCAAAACGGTAATTTTCTCTCTATCTCACAAACAAATAAAACCCTACTTTTTCACTTTTCTTCCCCCTACTTTTTCACTTCCCAAACAAGAGAAGGTAAAATAAATTTTCCCTCCCCTCCCTTCCCCTTCATTTTCCTTCCCCCTCAAATTTTCCCTCCCCTCCCCTCCCCTCCCCTCTCCCAAACGGACCCTTAGAATCTCAAAAGCTGGATATCAAAGAGTTTTAGAGAATTTGAAAGTTAAGTAAAAATATTCTGAGACAGAGCTTAATTTTTGGAAGCTCATAGATCAAGAAGGGATCTCAAATGGTGAGTAAATAGCCGTCTAGTGGCTATTGCTATCATAAATTTTCACAGCCCATCACGAATTCTTGCAAAGAGAGGACTCCTTGGGCCTTTTCAGTTAGTTTCAAGCTACTGGTTTAATGGTGGTAACCTTCATCCTTTGATAAAAGATTAAAAAGCATAATACCGGCCCCAGTCTCCAATAAAAGGACAAGAAGATCTCACAGTTACCCCGCGGATCTCGTAAGGTCAATTTTTTATATTATTTCACGACATAACAGGCTGGGGACATCACACCAAATTTAGATTTTTTTTTTTCAGTCTCTTCCTTTCTACCAATGAGAAGAAACGACCGTTGATTTCAACCAAAGAGAGATAAAGAACATAGTAAAAATCACTTTACTGAGGCTGAGGTGAATCTTGTAAGGGCGCAAACTCAGGAGCCTCCACAAGCAGCAATGACGAAGAGAAAACAAAATCCTAATTATGGTTGGCTATGTGCCTTTTTTTACATGATGTGATATCTCAATTTTTTTTTTGATAAAGTCACATCTAAGGAAAGTGGATGTACCCTTAAATACGTATTCTCCAATCAGCTCGGCTCCAGCCCGGGTCCACTAAAATCATTTCAGATAGTTTTTTAATTTCAAAATCAAAATCGTTAATAAGAGGATTCAACCAAAATTTAAATCAGAACATATATGCAACGGATCTGAATCTAAATAGAAAATAATATGAAAAAAAACCCTTAGTTTTTAGAAAAAATTCTCATAAATTAAAAAAATATGTATGATTATAAACCAGCGTAGAACAAGATCAGAATCCAATTAGCCCAATAGTTTTTTAAAATAAAAGACAGAACCTGGATTTATTGGAGCACTCAAACATGGGGAACCATTTGCATCCGTAGTATATGTCATGATCCACCATATTGGTACATGGTGGGTCAAATCCCTCAGATGATTCCGATTCCCAATAGTGGTGTCATTTGTCCGTCCTGTCTGGTATGATGCCAGGGAGATAAGTCTTCAGGGGGTCATGTTCACCTTCCACTTACTGCCATATGTACTGGACCAGTGCCAGGTACGTGCAGAGTATCGGAGACGATACGGATGAATTGACCCAATACTGCTGAAACAGTTGGACAGTGGATTCCTCCTTGTGTTATTTTCAGAACTATGTTGTAAAGATTAACAGTGACAGAAAATTATAATTAGGACGAAAATGAAAAAAATAAAAATAAAAATAACTCACAGGTTTTGCACTCACGTTATTAGTTACAGTCTTACAGTGCATATATAGAAGTTTTCTATGTTAAAAGTTATTCTAATAAGGAATATTAAACAGGCCAAGGGGACTCAATGTTTGGTAGATTTGATTTACTGAGGTGAGGCTGGGGTATCATATTCCACTTATTTGAAGGCAATTTGTGGAACTTCACTTTTGGTTTGCATATCTTGGCCACTTTTTAAAATTTTAGCCACTTTGATAAGGAATATATTTATTAAGACTCCTAGAATTCAATTCCAAGTAAACAACCAAACAAGCCCATTATGATCAGCTTAGTAAGCCCTTTTAGAGAATCCAACTTAGAACATCAAACACACGCCAAATTATGATGGCAATTTCATATAAACCCCCTTCCTATAAGTTATGAATCCCTTTGGATTCACACCAGTCTAAATGAGCTAGACCGTTAGACTTGAGGGGCCACAAATCGATGGGTTGGGATGATTGGATGTGAAATTTCATATATGGACTTGTCCCATTGATCTTCTTTTTTTTTCCATCCCAATCTCATCCTAGATACCTGAGCCCCACAGGTTTTCTTGCATGGCCCAATTATTGGTGAGAAACATTATATCCACTATCTGTTTTTGATCTTTTTCCTTTTTTTTACTCTTGACATTACCAATCCATCGGTGGGCTCCACTCTATTGGTTTGAGATTTGCAGCAGTACCATCGCAGGGGCCACGTTGATTTGATCCATGTGGATTTCAGACATAACCCCTAGTGATGGATTTCAGAGAATTCTTCTGATACCCAGTTCAGAGAATCCAGACTTGTGCTTCAAGTGGGTTGCGCTTCAAGTGGGTTGCGCTATCTAACTTAAACTCACCTTAATCCTTTCTAGTTTGTTGAAATGGGCTTGATGAGTCCATATTATTACTCCCCCATCCGATAAGACTACCACACCATTACAGTGATTGTGTTTGTTTAATATATATATATATATATATATATATATTATATTTTGAGGATTTTAACTTGTAGCTCATCTGCACCGGTGCTGTGAACTGGGCCTAAAATTAGCCCACTTTAGCTGCCAGACTAAAAAGATGGCCAAGTCCAGGTGAGAATGGGCCAGACTTTGATCTTTTTAGGACCAGCCCAGCCCATGAACATCCCTACTCATTGCTGACTACTGCATGATTCTTCTCAAATATACAAAATTTAGCAAGTATAGAGGTTCAAAACAATTTGACATCTTTGTCATTTTTATGTGAAGGACCTCACGTTGGCAAAGACACTGATAAGGACCAGTTCGCTGTTTTTGGAAGATCTGTCAAAGGCACCAAACTTTTCCGCAGAGCGATATGGATCAGTTAGTCGAGTGTTCATTGTATGCGCTGAAGATCAAGGAATTCCTGAGCACTTCCAGCGTTGGATGATTGATAATTATCCGGTGAATGAAGTAAAAGTGATCAAGGGTTCTGACCATATGCCCATGTTATCAAAGCAACATGAATTATGCCAGTGTCTCTTGGACGTTGCTGGAACCTACTCTTAATTATTCAATTACAAATGCTGCTACTTGAGTTGCTGTTGTTAGTATACTACTTACTGCTACTGTGATCGTGCTGCTGCTGCTACTGCTACTATTTAATAAAAGATACCTGAGTGCCGAATGTAATTCAGATGTCATATTGTAGCCGTTGGACAACACCTGTACTTGGGAAGGTATTGTAAATTTAGTGAGGCTCCAGAGATTGTATGTTTTTGTGGCCAAGCATTCTGTACAAGCGGACCTCATATTTCAAATATCCAGATTATTCATCTTTAAGTGCAAACATCCCAATTTGTCATTTGTTAACTTCTAACATCATAATCAGAGGGAGTCCAGGTCCCCTGTTTCGTCCAAACAGAGGATCTCTGTTTGGACGAATGAAGTGGCAACACCTGGATGATGACGCCAACTCAGCGCTGGCGTGTTGTTGAAATGAATAAAACCAATGCATGGCGTGCTTCTTACAAATTGGAAAAAAATGAGTTCACAAGAGGAACCAAGCCCTAGATCGATCTTCCCTTCCTTCTTACAAATGGAGCAAAACTCACTTCGTCTCCTCCAAGCATTAATCTCACCTCTCATTTCTTCTCTAACAAACTGGTCTTCCCTTCGTTCTCTTCCAATCTCTAAGTTCCCTCTTCTCCTTCTTCTTCGTTTTCTTCTATGTGGTTCGCTTGATTCTTTGCAAAAGCGAAAGTTATTTGTGACTAGAGAGCCTCACAGAACGGGAAGCCAGTGAATTTTGAAGTTATATGTTGGGTTTTGAGAACTTCAGTCGCTCAACCTTTTGGTGGTCTTTATTTTTTATTTTTGGTTGTATATGCTTCTTTTGCTAATGTCGTTCAAATATCAGTGTTAAAAGAATTCTATATATCAACTTGCCACACCCCAGGGCTCACTTGAGATGGAGATATTGTAATTTTAATAAATTATATTAATTGAATGTGATGGGAAACTGACTTCTTTGTGAGTATCAACATTAAATTAAAAAAAAAAAAAAAAAAAGGTGTTGGTACTGGGTGTTGATTGATCGTGATTGATTAATTGTTAATGCCCGTATGTTGATCAATTTGATAATGGAAATGTAAAAGTACGATTCTTGGCTAACAAAACATTAAAACCTTAGTATATAATGAAGATAACATTCTCAAACTGGGCTTCAATCTCGGTATATAATGATTCAAACCATAGTGTACAATGCCATAATATGAGATTGTAACCCTTTAGAACTTCTTTCTACTGATCTTGAACTTTTTTGTTAAGACCAGAGCATTGCGATCTAATAGCAATATTTTTTTTTTATTGCATACAGGAAGTCTCTTCGCTAACAAAACAATGAAATCTTAGTATATAATAAAGACAACCTCCTCAGACAGGGTTTTAACCTTGGTATCTATTGATTCAAACCATAGTATACGATGCCATAAGATGAGACTGAAACCTCAGCATTTCTTGCATTCAACCTTAGTACACAGAATTACAACCTGTGAATATTTCTTGTTAGACCTTCACATTGCCATCCAATATCCAAGATTTTATATCGAATAAGGGAGGTCACTTGGCACTCGAAACAAAAGCCTCACTATTTGATTAAGACAACCTTCTTAAAGAGGATGCCAACTTCAGTACATTGTGATTCAAACCATAGTATACGATGCCAAAAAGATGAGACTGAAACCTCGGTTTCTTTCATCCAACCTTAGTATACAGAATTGCAACTTGTGAATTTTCCTTGTCAGATCTTCGCACATGCATTCTAATAAATAGATTTTAAATCAAATACAGGGGGGCTCTTGGCTAATGAAGCACTGAAACCTTGGTATTTCTTTTATCCAACCTTAGTACACAAAATTGAAACCTATGGATTTTCCTTGTCAGACCTTCGCATGTGCATTCTAATAAATAGATTTTATATCGAATACAGAGGGGTCTCTTGGCTAATGAAACACTGAAATCTCGGTATTTCTTTCATCCAACTTTAGTACACAGAATTGAAACCTGTGGATTTTCCTTGTCAGACCTTCGCATGTGCATTCTAATGAATAGATTTTATATCAAGTACAAGGGGTCTCTTGGCTAATGAAGCACTCTCTTGGCTAATGGTGCACTGAAACATCGGTATTTCTTTTATCCAACCTTAGTACATAGAATTGAAAGCTTTGGATTTTTCTTGTCAGACCTGTGCATGTGCATTCTAATAAATATATTTTATATCGAATACAGGGGGGGTTCTCTTGGCTAATGAAGCACTAAAACCTTGGTATTTCTTCATCCAACCTTAGTATACAGAATTGAAATTTGTGAATTTTTCTTGTCAGACATTTGCATTTTCCATTACCAATATCCATTTTCAATCTCTTGATGAACTGATATTAACATACAATCAATGAAATCCAACTTGAATATTAGTGTCTAAATAGTTCCACATCTGTTACCGAAATCCATTTTCTTCTTTAATTTGATGCTAACACTCACATTCAACATGAAGTTTCTTTTTCATATTCAACTAATATAGTTCAACAGAATGAAAATATTTTCATTTCAAGTAAGTTAGCATGGGGTGTAGTCATCTGACTAGGTGAGGAGAGGGTTGGAGGATACGATTGGGTGAGATTGTTTTTGCTTTAGGGTTTCGATTCGTTTTCAATGAAACAGGGGATCCCCTGGAATTGGTCGGAGGAGAAGAGGAAGGTCGGACAGCTAATGGGGGTCGGACAGCTGGCCGGAGGAGAAGAGGAAGGCTGGATAGTTTATGGATCCTTTTGCTGTAGGGTTCTTGTAGAGATGAAGAAGCCGGAGGAGGTGTTGGTTGGAGGAGAAGAGGAAACTGACGCTGGCCGGAGGAGAAGAGGTAGGCTTGGGAGCCGGTGAGGACTTTTTGCCAGAGGAGATGACAGGTTAGGAGAACTTCTTGCTGTAGGGTTTCTGTCATGAAGTAGTTTTTCCCCATTTGCAAGAAAGACCCAATCTTTTATTTTATTCATTCCAGAAAAGAATAAACAACCTGAGTTGGCAAGTTGCCAACGTGGCTCATGTGGATTGGTCCAAACAGGGATCCCCTGTTTGGACGAAACAGGGGATCTGGACTTAGTGGGGCAGGCGGAACTTAATTTAGCATGGTAGGGATCTCGAGGTAGGCCCCACCTTCCGTGGTTTGTTTGTCTCAGGTTGCAAGGCGGTCTCTCTCGGTGTGGCCCATTAAGATGCAAGGTGCTCTCTATACATTTACATGATGGAACCCACTTAAAAAAATACGAGGCATTTCTTCCAGCTCCAGCTCTCATGATTATCTTTGTTGAGTTAGAAGCTTGTGTCTAACCAACTTTGTTGCTGCCGGTACTTCTTCTATCACTGCTTTTGTTTTGCTCATATTAACATGTTACTCTGTTTTTACAGTAAATACATGATGTGATTAGCATGTTGAAGATTGGGTTTTGGCATATTCAAGCATTACTCTGTTTTTACTCTATATCTCTCATGAGATTTTCAGTCATACACGATGTGATTAGCATGTTGAAGATTGGGTTTTTGTGTCCCTTGAAGAATTATTCCTAATACTTGACTTGAGGCAAGCAAGTTAGAAACTCTCGTGGTGCTTCTAAGAGGTCCTACAGTTTCTTTTGAAGATTGGGTTTTGGTGTCCCTACTAAGAGGACCTGTAAGAGGTCCTAAGTTTGTTTTGAACTCAATTACAAATTTACAGTGTTTGATCAAGTTTAATTAGCTGGGATTGATTTTCCTTTTTCCTGCTGTTCATTTTACTGCTGTTGTATTTAGGACTGGGTTAGGAATTTAATCATTGTAAAAATACTCTCAATAGCCAATATAGTTGTAGTGGGTTGGGGTCAGGTCAAGATTTTATATTTATAAAGCTGAGTCTATATATATTTTAGGTTTTCTCCCACACCTGTCGCATAGCCTATTTGCAATCTATTCCACTTCAACAGATATCATATAGGATGACTGGATGAGGCTTTTACATTGATATTAAGTTGGGCTCAGATAACCCTTTATTGGGTCTACAATATAGGCCCATCCCAGGCCCATGATTAGTATGCATTACACGTGAGTGAAGTGGACCCCACACTGTGGCCCACATTTGGTTCTATATTTAAATCTATATCCAGCAAATTCTGTTCATTTACTGTCCAGTCATTTGTGGCTATAATCATGTGATTTGGTCAAAGTTTAAAATAAAAGTTCAAATATTGAAATGTGCAATTTTTTTTTTTTTTTTTTTTGAGGAAAATAAAAAAAAGAATGTCTATGGAGAATTAGGGCGATGAAGTAAAGATAAGTGACTATGGCCCACCTTGTGTAAGATTATGTATGTTAATAGGCTTCCATTGTATATTAGTTAACCACATGAATTTAATGATTGGGTTTGGGTACAAGGATGGCTTAGATTGGGCATTTGAGAGGTGTTATTTGCAGTTGAAAGATGTTATGTTATTGTAGCTTTCCATCTTTCTGATTTTCACATTGGGTTTCTCTTGGTATTTGAAACTATATATAAAAAAGCATTAAAATATATCATATTTGATTTGGTACCCTATCTTCATCCCTTCGCTGAAATCATGTTGCAGTAGAAAACGAAAGGGGAAAAGCTTCTCTGTTTTGAGACTAGACAAGTAGAAATAAAGAGAAAACAAAACAAAATAAAATCCGTATTCCACTGGCATAAATGTAAAAATGTATTTTAACTGTTATAAGATATGGATCTTGGGTGGATGCCCACTTGAGATGAGTTAGGATTAGATTTAGGGTCCTTCTCTTATGAGATTACTTTGCCTATAAATAGGCCTCTCTCTATTATATTTGCACATAAAGATAATGAGATAACAGAAAAGCTCTCTCTTCTCTCTCTAATTTTTTCTCTTAGTCTCTCTCTTTTTTAATACGTTATTAGCACGAAACACTAAAGAAGGAAGAAACCTAGTCTTCTTACCCAAAGAGAAGAGAAATCCTTCTCTGCACAGATTTTCATGGCAAAATCCTTCCCTACGTGGATTCCCATCGCGAAATCCTTCACAGCGCTGATTCCCTACACAGATTCCTTCCCAGCAGAGATTTTCATCGCAGATTCCTTCCTAGCACGGATTTTCATTGAGGATTTCCTGCACGGATTCCTTCTCAGCGCGGATTTCAGAAAAAGGGTAATATTTTTCTTCAAATATAGTAAGTAGTATCTGAGCCATTCTCCAAAATCAATTTATTAGAATGCATGCAGCTAGTTTATAATGTTTGGTCACCATTCATCTTCTTGCATGATTTTTCTTTTAATTTAACTTTATCAATATTATGAATGGATCATAAAATAGAACCAGAAGTTCTAAATCTGAACTTGAAGTTCACCGATCTATAGACCAGCAGTCCTAGAAGTTGGAATACTGATATGAACTTGTAGATTTATATCCATAAATCAAAACCTGAAGTTTTTTATTCAATCCAAATAAATTATAAGGCCATGAAATTAAACCTGAAGATTTGATAGAACCAGAAGTTCTGATCAATTATTAGAACCAGAAGTTCTATTTCAAATATGAAGATTTCACAGAACTAGAAGTTCTAATCAATTGTTAGAACCAGAAGTTCTACTTCAAACGTGAAGATTTGATAGAACCAGAAGTTCTATTTCAAACATGAAGATTTAATAGAACCAGAAGTTCTGATCAATTGTTAGAACCAAAGTTCTACTTCAAGCCTGAAGATTTGATAGAACCAGAAGTTTTGATAAATTGTTAGAACCAGAAGTTCTACTTCAAACCTGAAGATTTGATAAAACCAGAAGTTCTACCTTAAACCTGAAGATTGACAGAATCAGAAGTTCCGCTTTATATTGAAAGCTTCAACAGAACCTGTAGTTCTAATTTATGTGTTATGAACTTAAAGTTCTAAATCAAGCCTGAAGTCTTAAAAGAACCAGCAGTTCTGATTCTTAAAGTTGAGAATCTGATGTTCTAACTTTTCATTGGCTACTATTGTTTTTTTTGTCATGTTTAAAGTACTTCCTTAATTACTTATGATGTTAAGGTTTCATTAATTTTTCCTTTTACTTCATTGATTATCTGCATACGGTTGACTTAATATATATTTTCTATTACAGTTCTTGCATGATGTCAAATCTAGTTAAAATTGACAAAAAACCACTTCACATAAATGGGGACAATTATATATCTTGGCAATTGGATGCTAAAATCCACTTGCAATTCAAGAAATTAGAAGAGACCATAAAGGAAGGTAACAAGATGTTCCCAGAGGAAAAGGCGTTAGCCTTCATCTTCTTGCTCTATCACATACATAAAAGACCTAAATAATGAATACCTTACTGAGGAAGACCCAATAGACCTAGAGGAAGACCCAGCAGGCCTATGGAAATCCCCGAAGAATAAGTATGATCACCAGAAGATAGTCATACTACCAGCTGCCCAGAATGATGGGGATCTTTATTTTTTATTAATGTCCTAATTTATGGTGAATGTTTTAATTATTTTAGTTTTAATCATGTGATTGCATAGTTATATTGATTTATTATTTTTGTTTAAGGTATAGATCATGGAACTGAGGATAATATATGTTTGGTAGATAGTGCCACAACATACACCATTATCAAAAAATCAGAAATTTTTCTCAAAATTGATGTTCATTCCATGAAAGGTGTCCACCATAGCCTGTGCAAATAATTGAAGGCTCCGGAAGAGCTCATATGATGTTACCTAATGGTACCCATCTATTCATTAAAGATGCTTTGTTTTCAAAAAGTTTTTGAAGAAACTTGATTAGTTTCAAAGACATCAGAATGAATGGGTACCACATTGAGACTGTAAGTGAAGGTAACAAGGAATATTTATGCATCGTTACTAGTATTGGAAGTTAGAAACAAATACTAGAAAAACTAAGTGCAATCTTCTCAGGGTTATATTATACGACAATCTCCAATGTTGAATCACATTCTGTTATGAGCAACACAACAAAGTCGAGCCTGAAGCTTAGTGATCCTAAGACTTTACAGCTTTGGCATGATAGGTTAGGTTATCCTAGGGCTACTATTTGAGAAAAATCATATATAACTCTTTTGGGCATTCCTTTGAGAATCATCAATTGACAATACCTAGTAGGCACTTATGTACCGCATGTTTATAAGGGAAATTGATCACCCGACCCTCTCTTACTAAAGTTGCATCCGAATCCCCATCCTTTCTACAAAAGATACAAGGTGATATTTGTGGACCTATCAATTCTCCTAGTGGACATTTTAAGTATTTTATGGTTTTGATCGATGCCTCCACCCGTTGGTCGGATGTTTGCCTACTTTCAACTAGGAACATAGCATTTGCCCACCTATTAACTCAAATAATTAAAATGAGGGCTCACTTCCCTGATTATCCCATTAAGCCTATAAGACTTGATAATGCAGGCGAGTTTACATAACAGGTTTTTGATGATTTTTGTTCATCTGTAAGAATTGTAGTGGAACATCCTGTCCCCCATGTCTACACCCAGAATGGCTTAGCTGAATTCATGATCAAGCACATCCAACTTATTTCTAGGACTCTGCTGATGCACTCCAAATTATCAATTAGTGCTTGGGGACATGCTGTGTTGCATGCAGCAATATTAATTAGACTTCGGCCCATGGCCAATTATCAATATTCTCCTACACAACTTACATCGGGACATCAACCAAATATTTCTCACTTGCGCAAGTTTGGTTGTGCAGTTTAAGTCTCAATACCACCTCCTAAGCGTACTAAGATGAGACCACAATATAGATTGAGAATATATGTAGGTTATGACTCTCTTTCGATTATTCGATATCTAGAACCAAGGATAGGAGATGTCTTCACTGCTCGTTTTCCCGATTGTCAATTCGATGAGACAATATTCATGCCGTCAGGGGGAGATAAGATAGTTCCTAAAGCACATATTGTTCTTATAGAACAACTCGTTCTTGAACAACGACGAGAATTAACATGGAATACTTCTACTCTGTCTCATCTGGATCCACGAACTTCGCAATGTGAGAATGAAGTACAGAGAATTGTGCACTTGCAAGAAATTGCAAACAGATTATCTGATGCATTTAACGATGCCGCAAAAGTGACGAAGTCACATGTGCCAGGTATGAATGCACTTGCCAGGATTAATGTCTATATAGAACGAAGTCAAAATACAGCAGCAAAAGAATCTGTGATATGCCAGAAACGTGGCAGACCTATAGGTTCAAAGCACTCATCTCCGCGGAAAAGGAGAAATGAGCAATCATCATCATATCCTCTTGAAGAGGCATGTAACGCTCCTGAAGAAGTTCCTCTCGAAGAGGCACATAATGCTCTTGAAGAGGTTATGGCAAAGTCCATTCTCTTTAGAATAATGGAAGTCCCTGGTGAGACTTTGGAAGCCCCTGAAGAGGCACCAGTACCAGAATATGAAGAAATCTCTATACTTTACAATTACTCAAGAGAGAGATGGAATAGAAATGAGATTATCATCGATGATGCATTTGCATATGCGGTAGCTACACAAATATCAAAGGAAAATGATGAGGATGATTGGGACAGAGAACCACATTCTATAAATGAATGCCGACAAAAAAAGGATTGGCCACAATAGGAAAGTTCCATCAAAATAGAGTTAGAGTCTCTCAACAAATGTGGTGTGTTCGGACCTATAGTACAAACCCCAAAAGTTGTTAATCATGTAGGTTACAAGTGGGTGTTTGTAAGAAAAATGAATGAGCTGAATGAAATTACCAAATATAAGGCACGATTAGTGGCACAAGGTTTCATGCAGAAATTTGAGATTGATTATGAGGAAACATACTCTCTTGTTATGGATATAGCGACATTCAGATATTTGATAAGTTTAGCAGTTTCTCAAAATCTAGAAATGAGACTTATGGATGTTGTAACTGCTTTCTTTTATGGGGGACACAGAAATTCACATGAAAATCACGGTAGGATTTCCTTTGCCTGAAGCAAAGCCAAAGAGTACGTATTCAATCTAATTAAGACGATCATTGTACGGCCTGAAGCAATCTGGAAGAGTGTGGTACAATCGTCTTAGTGAATACTTGTCTAAAAGTGGGTATGAAAACGATCCCATTTGCCCGTGTCTATTTATAAAGAAGTTCTTGAAGGGATTTGCAATATTAGCAGTTTATGTGGATGATATAAATTTAATAGGGACTCCAGAAGAACTCGAAGAAACTGCTGATTATTTAAAGAAATAATTTGAAATGAAAGACCTTGGAAAAATGAGATTCTGTCTCGCATTACAAATCAAGAGAAATTCTAATGAGATGCTGGTCTATCAATCTAATTATACCGCGAAGGTTTTAAAAAGATTTTGTATGGACAATGCACACCCATTAAGTACCCCCATAGTTGTCCGGTCTGTTGATATAAAGAAAGATCCATACCGTCCCATTGAGGAAAATGAAAAGGTTTCGGGTCCCGAAGTACCATATTTAAGTGCTATTGGAGTCTTGATGCACTTGACACAATGCACTAGACCAGGTATTGCATTTTCTGTGAATCTACTTGCCAAGTATAGCTCCGCACCAACTCAGACACTGGATTGGTATTAAACACATCCTACGATATCTGCGTGGAACAACTGATTTAGGAATATTTTATTCTTATGATCGTAGAGATTCCAGTTTTGTAAGATATGCAGATTCAGGTTATCTATTTGATCTTCATAAAGGTCGATCAGAGACATGTTATATGTTTCTAAATTGTAATGCCGTCATTTCTTGGCGTTCTACTAAACAGACTTTGGTAGCTACTTCCTCCAACCTTGCTGAGATTTTGGTTCTTTATGAAGCCAGTAAGGAATGTCTATGGCTAAGATCTTTGATTCAGCATGTTCGTAGTTCTTGTTAATTACCATCTATTACAGGTATCCTGAATATTATCTATGAAGATAATGAAGCATGCATAAGACAAATTCGAGAATGTTTCATTAAAGGATACAAGACTAAGCATATAGTATTGAAGTTCTTTTTCACTCATGAACTTCAGAAGAACAATAAAATTGAAGTCAAGCAAGTTCGTTCGAGTACCAATCTGGTTGAACTTTTTACCCTTTGCCAAAATCAGTATTCCAGAAATTTGCATATGAGATTGGCATGCGTAAAGTTCATAATCAAACTATGTAAATGGTTGTTATCATCAGGGGGAGTTGTTTATCAGAAAGCATTCTGAAGTATGCAACCCGTGGACATTTATGCGCTGTACTCTTTTTCCTTCTTTAGGTTTTATCCCACTGGGTTTTCCTAGTTAAGGTTTTAACGAGACAGCATTATGTACGTCCAACACCAATTCAATGATCCTAAAGAATGTTGTACTTTTTTTCCCTTCGCTTTGGTTTTTTTCCCACTGGGTTTTCCTTAACAAGGTTTTTAATGAGACAACTGTTTTTGAATAATGGTCATCCAAGGGGGAGTGTTATAAGATATGGATCTCGGGTGGACGATCACTTGAGATGAGTTAGGGTTAGATTTAGGATTCCTCTCTTATGAGATTACTTTGCCTATAAAAAGGCCTCTCCTAATTGTATTTGTATACATAGATAATGAGATAACAGAAAAGCTTTCTTTTCTCCATCTAATCATCTTTCTCTTAGTCTCTCTCTTTTTTAACACTATAATATCTTGCAATGGAAGAGGGGAGGGTGTTTCTTTTTCCGCATTGGAAGGAGTGTGTTTATTTTGGCGTAAAAATTGTGAAAAGGGGTGGGGCAATATTTATTTCCAATCGGTGCATGTGTTTGATGAGGCCTATTCATTTTGGGCTTTTTGTACAAAACAGATGGGATGACCGCCCTAGGTTGTGAATTTCAAGGTTCGCAAGGCTTCTGGACAAGCTTTCATTACCGTCTTCCAGTACAAGCCACCCGATGGCGCCACCTACTAGTCGAGCGAACCATCCAATCCCACCCCCCCTATTTACATAGGTCCCACTAGATTTTGATAGATTTAAAAGGAATGTGGAATGTACCGTCGAATTGAGGGTCAATTTGGTTGTTTTATATAAAGCCGTTCAAATAGTGGAATATGGATGAATGGGTCAAAAGTATTAGAATGACTTCAAACTTGATATCTAAGTTGAACTCACTTGGATCTTTCAGTCCCCCTCTATTTCATCATTTGTTGGGTATCAATTGGCCCAACGAGATTGTTTGTACCATGAGACGATAAGGAAAGCTGGTATATTAGCGTTACTCTGGGATTAGGGTAAGTTGCAACGCGCTTATTTTCAATCTGGACGCTAGTCTGTCTTTGAATTCTTTATATATTGATATTTGCGAATTGTGGTGGGGCCTTTCTTTTGATATCTTGAAGGTGTCTTGACTCTGATTTGAAACCGGAGGTGGAGTCAGGGCCGGATCTAGATTAGGCAGTCCAGCTGGATTATCCATGCGTGGGGAACTCTAGGGACGGCACACGGTTTCTCTCCAATCCGGACTGTTGCGTTTGCTTGAGGCTACTCGTCTGCGATGAAGTGCTATATATATACTTAGATTTCTTTTCTAGGTCTCTGCCACAGCTTGCTTGTTACAAGTTCTCAATTCTTCTGCATTGCTTCTGACAAGTCCGGTTTCTTTCGAATGGGGATAGAGGACTATCTTTTCCAGCAGTTAAGCTTTCTTGAAGGATACGGAGGACAACCAATGGTATCATATTTTTTCCTTCCTCTCTAGGGATTTCTTTGATTCATGTGTCGTAGGTGAAAAAGTTGAGAGTGGGTGGCATGATCCTCGTTTCTTTGGGTCGTATATTCAGATGGTTTGTGACTGTGACTGTGATGATAGATTACTAAGAAGTAGTGGGCTGATGTTGGATTGTAAGATAGAATGGCAGGAACTGATCGATCTTGTTATTGATGAATGAGGATGAAGGGCATTGTAGCGTTAGTGCATTAGGTGATAGTTTTGTCACTATTATAATGGGAATGGGTTGTGTATGTAGTAGTTGTCTAAGCTAGTAATAGATGATAGTAGTTGAGTTGACAACGGTGCCATGGTCTCTTTGTTCTGATAATAGATGATAGTAGTCGGGCTTGTTTTGACAGTGGTGGTAGTCAAAAAAGGATGAAGCATGTTCGTTTATTGAGAATAATCCTTTTACTTTTATTTTGGTGGATTTAAAGAATTTTGTTCTAATTGTTTATTTCACTTCAACCCTGAATGTTTAAAATTTTTTTTTTTTTTAGAATAAAAGTGGATTCTACTCCAAATCTTAACTTCATATCAATAAAATTGTAAACGGATCCATTCCGGTCCGAGTTCACAATGGACCTGAAACCGGAAAGGTTAAGAGAAACCGGATCCGGACCCGAAACCGTTTCGGAACCGGTTTCTTAGCTTCAGAACTAGAACCATATATAGTACAGGTCTGAATCCGAGTTCGGATCTAGGTAGAGAATGATATTTGAAAAATATGGTTTTTTGGAGAAATTTTCGAAAATTGAGGTAATATGTCGGGTTTCGGATTCACGGGTCCTAACCAAAGTGGAACCGGATCCGGACCCATTTACTTTTTGGGGTCAGACTCGATTTTTTACGGGTCGGAACCTTTGGGTAATCGAAGAATCGGGGACCCATTTACACTGCATATCAAGCATCCAAACTGCTCACTTTACTCCACTTCTTATTTATCCAAACTGGGAACGAAAATAACTAGATGTGGTGGATGATTCTTAAAGCAATTTCGCAGGAAACTTAATATTATATGCATAGTACATTTTAATAATGTTTAGTGTGACAACTAATTGCCCTTTTTTGTATTTTAATTTGTGCAAGAGTTTCTTGAACTATTGATGCATTGTATACAATCCTCATCTATGATTTATCTTGCAATTTTATACAACATATATAATAAAAGAAAACAAAAATTATGTCCAGAATCGCGCGCTGTTGTATCTTTCGGTTTAAGTCTAAATTCCATAAAATCCTGAGTCCAATTACTTTGGACCATCCCCTTGGATTTGGCCGCTGATAACCATTATTAGTCAGGCATTTTTTAGTACACAAAATCTATAAAAATGGATGCATAGGAATAATTACATTTAACATCTGATATTTAATTTTACCATCCAAATGAGGTGATGTTAATTACACAATTTGTATGGACAAACAGGATTGAGATCGACAACCATCAAATTGTGTTTCCTAGTTAATTTCTACCCAAATCTTTCCTTCGAATTTTGATGTTGAGTGCTTTTACTTAGAGCCCAGAACTCTAAATCTTCTACACATCCTTTCCACCATCCACCCCATGTATTTATTTTGATGATATGTAGAAAAAGGCTTAATAAAATCAATATATAGACAATGAGAAGATTCTTTTTATTACATGAAACAGAAGTTTTTTATCTTAGAAATTGATAGAATTTTACATTATTGTTGCACATTGTAGGAAGATATGACTCTGCTTATCTCGGACATAGTGCTAGTATAATATTAGTAGATTGAAGAGTGCTCTCTAACCATTCATCCTCATCTCAATTAGAATTTTAATTCAGATACTCCTAATTCCTTCAAACTACACTGATATATAATTCTTCTCCTTGTGATGCAGCAAAATCAGAAGCAGCCCACAAAGAGTCTTTTGAATACGGCATTTTACATGCAATTCATAAAGAATGTTGGATTAAAGGTGTCCCAGAATGGTTCCAATTTCTTATTTTCTCCACTATCCATCCATGTCATCTTGGGCATGATTGCTGCGGGTTCAAGTGGGCGTACCTTAGAACAGATCCTTTCTTTCTTAAAACTCGAAGACGCCCATGTTCTCAACTCGGTCACCTCTGAGCTCATTCATTTAATTTCTGTTGATGGAACACAGAACGGAGGGCCTTGTTTAGCTTTCATCAATGGTATGTGGGTCGAGAATTCTTTTTCTTTGAAACCTTCATTCAAAGAGACTATGAATGCAATTTACAAAGCAGAAGCGAAAGCAGCAGATTTTCAAACGAAGGTCAGTCTCTTTTTAAATTTTTACATATATCAACCTATATATTTGAAGGGAGATGCTCCCTACCATAAGAGATAAGTATGGGGGCCCTCACATTTAAATTGTTGGCATTGGATATGGATGTGAGGGCCCCCACCTTATCTTTAATAATAAGGTGAGAGATGTTTTCATATGAGCATCTCCCATATTTAAAAGCAATAAATTTTCATCACTTTTTTTTTTTTTTTTTTTAAAGTTTTTCACAAATAAACTGCCTTCATTAGTTTGGAAATACCTTGACTACTAGTCACGGGCTAGTGTCACAAGGTTAATGGAATGTTTATATCTAATCTGACTTGGACTAAAATAATCTCTAATTTAAGTTTAATTGACTTTGGTTATCACCTCAAATTTCATTTTGAAGTAGGATAGATCCAAAGAAAAAAAAATCAATACAAAAAATATTGGATCTTTTCAATTGGCCAGTGGCCTTTTACCGATGTTCAAGGTAGTTTATATATATATATATATATATATATATATATATATATATAAAGAATTCCAGATTAATAGAGGCAGTTTTTTTTTTTAAGTTTTTTTTTTTCTTTTTGCAATTTTTTTTTCCTACAAGGTAAAGAGGCAGATATGTAAATGTGAAAAGAACTGCAGGTGATTACAGTACATTTACCTTCTGTTATTAATGCTTTCATCCAAAAGATTTTTTTTGATTCATGTTTGATTAATGAAGGCTGACGAAGTGAGAAAGGAAGTGAATTTATGGGTCGTAAGTGCAACAAATGGTCTCATCCAAGAGTTACTTCCATATGGATCCCTTGACAGTAGTACTATGTTTGTCTTGGCAAATGCTCTCCATTTCAAAGGGGCATGGAATAAGAAGTTTTATCCAACCAAAACCCAAAACAGAAAATTCTATCTCCTCGATGGAGGCACTGTTCATGTTCCCTTCATGACCAACAGTGAAGATCAATGTGTCGGCTCTTTCGATGGATTCAAAGTCCTCAAACTCCCTTACTTGCAAGGCCAAGACCAGAGGCAGTTCTCCATGTACTTCTTCCTTCCTGACGAGAGAGACGGATTGCCTAGTCTATTAGAGTATCTGAGTTCTGATTCTAAGTTGTTGAATGAACCTGTCTATCTTCACGAAGTTAAGGTTGGTGAGTTTTGGCTCCCCAAGTTCAAGATCTCATTTGCGATGGAAACTTCTCCAATCCTGAAGGAAATGGGTTTAGTTCTGCCTTTTTCAGATGTGGGTGACTTCACGGAGATGGTGGATTCTAGAGAGAACCTTCACCTCCATGTATCAGAGATATTCCACAAGTCATTTGTTGAAGTGAACGAAGATGGAACCGACGCTGCTGCTGCTACTGCCTTCGTGGGTGTTGGATGTTGTCCTGATCCGCCTGAGCCCATAGACTTTGTGGCTGACCACCCGTTCATGTTCATGATCAGAGAAGATGTGAAAGGGGTTGTGTTGTTTATGGGGAATGTGATTGACCCTTCGAAAAGCAATTGAACTTAGACATGCATTTTACTTTTGCTAGTATATCTTCAATAGAGACTTGAAGTGAATAAAGTATTCTTCCTCTAAATTATTCTTGATTTAGATTGTGTTCATTACTTTTATGTTTTCAAAATTCTACTGTTACATCGTTCTTTTGGCTGCTAATTTGATGGATGCCTTGTAGCAATCTTGTGTTTAAGGTGGCTAATGAATATCCGATTATCCGATATAAATAATCAAATTCGAATCTGGAACTACACTGAGATCAGGTAATTAAGAAACTGGCTATAATATCAAATCCATTCGTGTTCTAACTCGAGAACCGAAAACTTTGACCCATTTGCAATTTTAATTTTGAGCTTTTTGTATAGACCACCCTAAGGTTTGTAGAATTTGTAAATAGGCCCATAAGGTTTTGGTATTTGTAAATTGATCTTTACTTTTTCTTTTTAATACCTTTCATGTCTTCAAAATCAATATTCCTAAAAAAAATGAGCATCCACCATGAGATTTGTGTTGGATTTTTATATAAATAACAGCTTTGCCCATACATCCATTAAACAAAAGTGAGTATACTTTTATTTTCAAAAACACCATTATTATATGTCAAGTCTCAATGATTTTTCTTAATGATAACTCTCTTATACACATGACCGGGGGTGGACTCAGGTACAAGGGCCTGGGGACTTAAGTCATACCTATATTTGAGAAAAGTTTAAAATTCCCACCTCCCCTCACACATTCTAAAAATTAATATTTTTTTAACATTTGTCCATCTCACAATATTTCTTTTACATAGAGCCAAACACCACCCCCTCACGAATTCTAAAATTTAATCTATATTTTTTGCATTTGCCCATTCCCCCACAATATATTTATACACCCCCTGCACATGAAGCTTAATTATGTATTTTGAAACTTTCATCAATTCAAAGGTGGGTCATGTATGGATTGAAAAATCATAACTAGTTATAACTACATGTGTTATTGTCGTTATGATCAATGTGGATTTAATGAAATGAGCCCCGTATTCTCTTCCACTAAGTAAATTGTTAATGTTATATGCTTTATGAGAAAAGTTGAGTCCAAGCTTTTAAAATTATCCATATAAGGATAAAAGATATGGGCAAAAATGTCATTTCACTCTAAAAATCTATGGTGGTTTGAAGACTATTGATTTTGGGGATACATAAGGTATTAAAATGAAAATGCAAGGGCCTATTTATAAATACTAAAACCTCAGAGATCTATTTACGAATCCTACTAACCTCATGAGGGTATATGCAAAATGCTCAGTAATCTTATCCATCCAACCTAGGAAGCTCATTCTCTCTCTATCCCTATGTAGACCCAGGCCAAAAAATTATTCTCATAAAATCTCCATTGCTATTTTTGGGAGATCCACTTGATTAGCAGGTGAGAAGCTTAATATACAAAACAGAGTGGAAAGAATCGTCCCTTCGAACTTCTTCGATCTGAAGTAAAATTTCAAATTGGAAAGGATTGCTTTTGTCTCTGGTCGGAAGAAATGCCTCAATACAATCCATGTGCCACATTACCAAACTATTGGCCACCTCACCAAAAACAAATTTTTTGCTAAAAAAAACACCAAATGAGTAGATTTCTCCGGAATGGGTCTCAGAAAGTAAAGGCTTTATGCCAATATCTTGAACATAGTCACTCTCCCTAAGAACACTGTTAAGTTCCAACCTCCCCCAACAGGAATTTATTTTCTACGGGATCATGAAAAATTCATATAATTTTTCTTCTAGTACTGAATTTAATTTCCGCAATTCTCACTTTTTTACGTAGAGAACCGGCTATACAAGCGTGCCCTAAGATTTTTGGAGAATTGAGAATATGTAACTTAGATTCCAAACCAAAGCTTTTAATATGGAGATTCCAGAAACTTCAGACCAACAATACCTTTAAAAAAAATTCTTCCCAGATTCTCCTCTCTGGAAGGCTCTGATGTGCAGCAAAGTATGCTTTTGGATAACTTATTATGGGTCATGGAAAATGGTTAAAAAACAAACGTGCTCAATTATGGATGGATCCCAGCCTAGAGAACATGAGAAAGATTCCTTTGAATGAGGGAGTTATTGTTCACAAAATTTTAGAAATTCCTCTGGGTGGTTTGCAAATCCCTTGTTAGAAGCAATGCTAAACCACAACCTGCTTGATCAAGGATATTTATAAAACCATGCAATGCAACCCACTCCCTTGTCCCGCACCTATTGGAAAAAAACAACTTTGGTCCCTTTGTATCCCCTCTAAAATCAGGTTTTTATTTTTATATGGAGAATGCTTAGCGGTCGGATCATGACTAGTGGCTACCGATTAAGTTGAACTTGTCTTCAACAAATATTTGTGCCTGTCGTTATTTGTCTGAAGAATCAGTGGACCATTTGTTTCTCTCATGCCCACATTTTGTCAATGGTTTTGGAAAGCTCCTAAACAAACTGTAGGAGCAGTTGTTGTTTGGTATACATGGAAGGCTAGAAATGCTTACTTGTTCAACATGCAACCTCTTCATCCTAAGTCTGTTGCCCCCACCACTGTTAAATTAAACTTTGATGGCTCCTGCAATCAGGATTCAGGAGGCTTCATTCGGAACCACAATCGAAGAATAACTGTAGCCTACTTTGGATCTAAAGTAGCTTCAAGTGAAAGTGCAGTAGTTATGGCCCTATTGCAGGGTTTCATCCTCTGCAAAGAGAAGAAAAGGAGACTCTTATTATAACTCAGGCTCTAGAAAATATATATGTAGAATTTATCATGAAAATTTTTGCGCCTATGGAAGAATACAACCGAGTCACTTGACATATTGAAGTCCAACATCTGTTGGCAAGTCTCCTTTTACAAAAGAGAATGCAATCAAGTTGCATTTCAATTGTCCAAACTTAAGTATGTTGAAAGTAGGTGGGCCTCGTGGGTAGAGGTAATCAAGACTTTTGACCCACTTGAAGCATGAATGAAATTACCTTTAGGTGCTACTAGAATGGATTACTAGTCTTAATTTAACCAAATAATGTAATGGAAATAAACCAATTAGGTAATATAGAACTAGCTATCTACCAATCATACACCACAAGAATGCAGACACAATATTTAACGTGGAAACCTTATACAGGAAGAAAAACCACGAACTAGAAATCAAGAGTTCACGAACAGTTACAAGATATACTCACAAGCTCATTTACCCTCTGTACCTTGACCTACGGACTGTAATCATTCTTGCAAAAAATTTACTGACACGACATCCACCGTGCCCCGTTCTCCTTACTTGATCTCCTACCACCTTGACAATCAAGATGATTAATCTTCTACAAGAAAGGTAGAAGAAGCAATGACCTTCTAGAGCCGCCCTTCAGAACAGTCTCTCAATAGTTATAGAGAATAAACTCTCTCTAAGATATCTCTTACTCATATTAATGAGAGTAGTGGTGGTCTCTATATTCCTTACCTCTAAGGTTAAGAGAAATACCCTATATATAGCCCCAAATTTGTGCCTAAGACTGTGTGCACAAGTAGAACTCAAATTGGGAAGCATAGTCTCAAAGGGAAATTAATTCGGATCAAAATAAAGACTTTCTCGTTTTTTGCGCACCTGTTTGCTAGAGCGAACCTATCATTCGCTCGAGCGAATGAGGTTCTGTCTCAGTAAAAAAGGTTCTGTCAGTGCGTCTGAGTATTCTGTTATGCCTTCGCTAGAGCGAATATCTGGTCGCTCGAGCGAACCAATCTGGACTTGATCTGGAAATTCATCACAGCATGTTTTCTCCAGCTTTCTTTTTCTGAGTCCTTCCAATCTACTATCTTCATAGTTCTATTATAAAAAAAAAAAAAAAAAAAAAAAATTACAACTCAAGAGACCCAGAGTTTTGTCCAACTAATGAATTTAGTCAACACTAAAAAACCTAACAATGGATCAAGTATTAAGGCAAGAAATCCAATCTCAAGATCTAAAACCCTCTTCTTATAAATTAAGATCAGAGATAAACTATATATTTAGAAGATAGAAAACCAGCAACAACATGCGTCCATAATAATCTACAAAAGGGATGATGTAGATCTATACCTTAAAAGCGCGGTTGTGCTCAAATTAAGGACTTGATCATTTTGGCTATTGTGAAACACTTTCGCAAGAACAAACAAGAGCTCCTGCACCTTGTGCTCTTTCACGCTATGACCCTCTTGATGAGATATTCTCAAAGAGAATTGTAGGATCTCTAAGGAGAAGAAAACCCTAGGCACTCTTGAGAAAACCAGAGGAGAGAATAGAGGAAAACGGGGAGAGAGAGACGGACGCCCAACCTTAGGAGTGCAAGTCCTTGTACGTCCCATCTCCCCTCTTATTTATAGGTTTTACAAACCTCTTCTAATCTTATAATTAGAAGTCCGACTTCCATTATAAATATGTGTTCTACTCTTCATTCCTTTAAGAGTTCTAATTGGATTAACAATTATATATTCTTAGGGCTAGTGTGGGGACCACTAGGGATTCCTTAGAATCTGACTCCAACTGGGAATTTGAACCATACATCTCATATAAACTCCGAATCCATAATTAATTGTAAATAAATCTACTATATAAATGCAATTGCACTCCAGTATTAGGAATATTTACAAAAGGACCCTAAACTTCCCAATTACTACAAGTAGGCCCCTACATCAATTATATCCATGGATTTTATTGGATTAAATCTGTCCAACCAGATAAGATCATTATCTTATTATCCTTGTGATCTAATTATCTGTAGTGATAATCAGTACCATTAAATTAACTTTTAATTGAGATAGGTGCGCACCTACCAATGATAAATCCATTAATTGGCACAAGGAGATATTTCTCTTGGATGATATATTCCATCTTGAGAATTATACGTTCCCACGGTCCTCCTCCGAGTTGTTGACCTACAATTGGCCTTACTCATTGATGACTCACTGTAAATATTTAGAGTCCACTAATCTCTCAGGATCAAGAGCTTATTGCTTGAAAATTATGAGAGCAATTATTAATTCAAAAACAATAATTGAGTGTTGTAAATAAGGAGAAGATAATAGCAAGATAACAGTGGATAAGGATAAGCAGGTTAGAAGAGGTCAGCTCTTATCCTTGACAATCAGGAGGCTAGAGAAAGGCTAAGACAATTCCATCTCTTGTAACGAAGTGAGCTGCTTTCCTATGATATTCATTGTTCTGTTCCTGTACCTCGTTATTGTGATGGTATTCAAATAATCTCTGTTTTTTAACCAACCAACAGATAATCTCTGTTTGTTTTAACCTGTCTCAGTGGTTTCCAAATATATCCCCTTCAGCGCCCAGTTCTCTTACACCATCTAATTCCAGCCCACCTGACTTGTTTGGTAAGAATACTTATAGGGTGAAGTGAAATAAAGGCCTAGATGAAGATAGAATAAAATACTATGAGGTCTAATAATAGGCATAATGAATTTTTATTTTTAGTAGCTTGAGAAAGAATTTTTTTACTTTTTAGATAAAAAGTAGATGGGCCATTTTTATATTTTAATGGCTTGAGGATAGTGCTTTTTGGCCTTTTTTTTTTTTTTTTTTTCTTAAATGAAGGGGATAATTTTTAAATTTTACATTTTTGATAATACACCTAATCTTTTCTTTTCACTCCACCCTACTTAGTGAAGTGGCCAAACCAAAAGTCAGTCAACACACCTAATTAACCTCCACACCTACTTCAGTACCCTTGTCTCAACGTAATAATTTACATCAGCCAACAGCACTGCCTATCATTTAAAAATGAAAAAATACTGCCTACTAGTCCTTTACATCAGTCCTTACAAGCTATACCGACATAGCCAGTACCTACCACTACAAACTACCAATGGCAAGGAGTACTGGCTTTTTCAAGAATATGGAAACCTTTTCTTAAATAGTAGCAGTAGCAGCAGCAGCACGATCACAGCCAGTAGCAGTAGCAGTAGCATACTATTAAATAGTATGCAGCAGCACTCCTGAACATGCAAGGATTACATAGTAGCAGTAGCAGCAGCAGCACGATCACAGTAGCAGTAAGTAGTATACTAACAACAGCAACTCAAGTAGCAGCATTTGTAATTGAATAATTAAGAGTAGGTTCCAGCAATTAATAAGAGACACTGGCATAATTCAAGTGGCTTTGATAACATGGTCATATGATCAGAACCCTTGATCACTTTTACTTCATTCACCGGATAATTATCAATCATCCAAAGCTGGAAGTGCTCAGGAATTCCTTGATCTTCAGTGCATACAATGAACACTCGACTAACTGATCCATATCGCTTTGCGGAAAAGTTTGGTGCCTTTGACAGATCTTCCACAAACATCGAACTGATCCTTATCAGTGTCTTTGCCAATGTGAGGTCCTTCACATAAAAATGACAAATATGTCAAATTGTTTTGAACCTCTGTACTTGCTAAATTTTGTATATTTGAAAAGAATCATGCAGTAGTAAGCAATGAGTAGGGATGTTCATCGGCTGGGCCAGTCCTAAAAAGATCAAAGTCTGGCCCATTCTCACCTGGACTTGGCCATCTTTTTAGTCTGGCAGCTAAAGTGGGCTAATTTTAGGCCCAGTCCATAGCACCGGTGCAGAAGAGCTAAAGTGGATTTAATGTTTCTCACCTATAATTAGGCCATGCAAGAAAACCTGTGGGCCGGGGCCCAGGTATCTAGGATGAGATTGGGGATGAAAAAAAGAAGATCAATGGGACCAGTCAATATATGAAATTTCACATCCAATCATCCCAACCCGTTGATTTGTGGCCCTCAAGTCTAACAGTCTAAATCATTTAGACTGGTGTGAATCCAAAGGAATTCATAACTCATAGGAAGGGGGTTTATATGAAATTGCCATCATAATTTGGCGTGTGTTAGATGTTCAAAGTTGGATTCTCTAAAAGGGCTTACTAAGCTGATTATAATGGGCTTATTTGGTTGTTTACAAGGAATTGAATTCTACGAGTCTTAATAAATATATCCCTTATCAAAGTAGCTAAAATTTAAAAAAAAAAAAAAGTAGCCAAGATATGCAAACCAAAAGTGAAGTTCCACAAAGTGACTTCAAATAAGTATAATATGATCCCCCGATCTCACCTTAGTAAATCAAATCTAACAAACATTAAGTTCCCTTGCCCTGTTTAATATTCCTTATTAGAATAACTTTTAATATAGAAAACTTCAATATATGCACTGTAAGTCTGCAACTAATAACGTGAGTGCAAAACCTGTGAATTAAATTTTTTTTGTTTTTCATTTTCATCCTAATCACAATTTTCTCTCTTTGTGAATTTTACAACATAATTCTGAAAATAGGACAGGAGGAATCCACTGTCGAACTGTTTCAGCACCTAATGTTTTTAGGTCGTGGGTCAATTCATCCTTATCTCTTCTCCTATACTCTGCACGCGCCTGGCACTGGTCTAGTACATATGGTAGTGAGTGGAAGGTAAACATGAACCACTGAAAACTTATCTCCCTGGCATCATACCAGACAGGACAGACAAATGACACCACTAATGGGAATCGAAATCATGTGAGGGATTTGACCGACCGTGAGTGTGATGTGCCAACATGGTCGATCATAATTAGGTCCACCAAACCATGCTCACCGTTGGTACGGAAGTAAATGGTTCCCCATGTTCGGTCCCTTCCTTTTAAAAACTATTGTCTTAAATGAATTCCAGTCTGATTTCACCTTAGTCCCTATCCATAGATTTGATATGTTTTTTAAATTTATTAGGATCTTTCCTAAAAGATAGATTTTTTTTCTATATTATTCTCTATCTAGGTCCTAACCCATCGCATATATGGTTCCGATTCAGATTTTAGTTCCATCTTCTCACTAACGATTTTGATTCCGGAATCAAGAAACTAGTCCAAAACGATTTTGGTGGACTCAGACGAAAGGTGACCCGTTTACATCTCTAATCCTGAGGTAAAGCCTTATCCAGACTCCACTAATTGGAGGACGCGTATTTAAGGGTGCATCTGCTTTCGTATAGATGTGATTTTGTGAAAAATATGTAACATCATGTAAAAAAAAAAAAATCACAATGTGGGAAATTCTTGTCAGAAGTTCTAAGTAAATAAATAGATCCTAAAGCTGTAGAAATTAAGGTCATTTGAGATCTTTGGTGAGGAGACGTATTATTTGTAAATGCCATGGGATAGCCATTACAGTATGCCATTTCTTGTCAAAATTCTAATGAAGAAATAAATCTTTTGCAAAATGCCACGAACAAGATGTCACAATATGTCCAAAAAAACCCCAATAATGTAATTGAAATTTTCGTTAATTTGAGATGTTAGAGTTTCTTAGACATGATGTGAGGACTTCTTCATGACATTTGTAGATACCAATCTTCTTTACAAGAATTTTAAATCTCAACCACCTAAAATAGGTTCAGACGTTCTGTTAAAATTTTAGAATTTCAATCCCTTTGCTTTTTTGTGGAATTTTTAGATGATCAAATATAAAAATAGGGTTCAGAAAATTCTACTATATTAAGGGATTTACAAATTCTAGAGTTAAGAATTCCATAAATTCCAGGAAAGAAACAAGCCATTATGTCAATTCTATTTGGTAACATAAAATGATTCACTTATTATTAGAAAGTCAAATGAGATCAAATCCAATTCTATCCGGTGCTTTCAAAATGCAGTCAAAATAAAAGAAGAGTTCTTTGGACTTTTTGGATAATTTCCCATATTTATCTTTTGTAAAGAAAAACACATTGTATTCTAATTATATCTCAATATTATAAACCTACAATAGTCTCAAAGTATTTTATCTTTGCTCGAGATAATTTCCAACACAAACGTTTTCTCACAATGAGATCCAATCCTATTTCTCTATGGTAATACAATCACGACGAAGGAAACAATGAAATCATGTGGTGTCATAAAAGAGGTTCAGTTTCTATGGAGAATGACAAACTAAAGGGAAGTTCAAACATCATGGAATTGGAGGGCGTCATTTGCTAAAAGAAGCTCATTTTAACTACCTGAGGATATTTTTGTCTGCCGACCGAGTTTGGTTTAGTGAAATCCTACTAGTAAATTTTAATGGTAAGATACAACTGCATAAGTCACTGAATATTAAAATATCTACATCACCATCATCTTAGACTACCTCCATCAAGTTGGGGGTTATAAATATATTTGTTAAGTCAAAAAGGAGTATTAGGGGGTGGCATAAGTCATGGATTTGTTTCCCACTCATGTTTGGTGTTTGAAACTTATATCAGATTTGCACGGTATGCACTTGTGTGGGTTAATCATATGCCACTAGGGAATTAGTCTCATTGTGTCAAAGACCTTAAGATACCCATCTCATCAAGATTTAAAAATAAAAATAAAGTTAAAAGGGACTGCCCTTATCCTTGACAGTTGTCCCAAAACAGCCAAGATTTAAATAAATTTTGCAGAGTCGTTCGTATGGAAATGAGCACTCTGAAAGCAACGGTTTCACCCTTAAACCTTGTAATATCCTATGGCTATAGGATATCGCACCGTGCAACATCGCGCGACCATAGGATATTACACAATTTCCCCTTCTTTCCCAATCCCAAAACACACATATTCAACTTGAATTTAAGATTTTTGTTTTCTCTTCATCATTTCTGCTGGTGCAGGTTCCTGAGTTGGAGCCTTTACAATATTTACCTCGACCTCAATGAAATGATTTTTACTACTGTTCTTTATCTCTCTTTGGTTAGAAGAGAGAGTCATTTCATTTCTCTTTAGTAGAAAGGAAGAGGCTGAAAAAAATCTAGATTTTGTGTGATATCCTATAGCCTTGGGATACAACAATTTAAGAGTAAATCATTAATTTTAAATCATCCTTTCAAATAACTATACATTTTGTGGTAATTATCAAATATAAGTACAGCCGTACGGCCAATGTTCCAAGTTAAAACGAGTTCCGAAATTACATGTAACTAGAGATATCAAATGGGTCGGGCCAGCCCGTTTTGGCACGGTCCAGCCCACCAGTCAACAGCCCACGGCATGGCCCGTGCCATGGGCCGAGGAAACTAGCACGGCCCGCCAGGCGGGGCCCACCTGGCCCACCTTGGGTCCTATTTTCTAGCCTGATAACTAAGTTGACTATGGGCCTTTAAATGTTTAAGGCCTTAATATTAGGCCCAATATTAGATGGCTGGGCTTACACAACCTTCAACCTGGCCTATCCTTTCTCATTAACACCTCTATTTCAACTTGGCTTGGGCTTGGGCTTACACATCCTTCAACCATACTTACCCCGTTTCAACTTTTGGAGACTCTTTCATCATTTTATTTCACATTAAAATACAGAATGAGAAAGTCCACGTGCCACAGAAATAGCTGAGGTGAATATGATATAGATAAATGGATAGATAGGTCGTCATGAATTGATTAAAAAGGACAGAGGATCAAAGAGACGAATAAAAACCTCTCTGTCCGTTTACCCTCTTTCTTTTCTTCTTCTTTTTCCTGTTTTTTTTCCCCTTCCCACAAAGCCCATTACGTTCTTTACCTTAAATAAATAAATAAAGTCAGAGAGGGAGAGTGTCGCTTTTGTTTATGTTGTGTTGCCTATGTATATCTCTTATCTTTCATTACTCTTTCTCTTCACATTTACGGATTTCAAGGCCGAATCCCTCCTCTCTCTCCGTTTTTCTCTCTTTGTGTATATATACACACATCACAAAGAAACATAAAGAGAGAAAAGTAGAGAAGAAGAGAGAGGAAAAATAATTTATAAAAAAAGAAAAGAAAAGCTGACATTAACAACAAATATGGGGTCACCTAATAATGATAACCATTTTATTTAACAGCAATATTTGTGTTTTAATTTTAAATTTTAAATTTAATACTAAAATTTTAAAAATTAATTGAAAAAAAATAATTAAAGAGGTACGCGGAGCACAACTGGCATGGAGGCACGGCACGGCCAGCCCTGTGACCCGTTCGGGCCGGGATCTAAGTGGGCCCTACACGTAATGCTACTGATAAATTGGCAGTCATATCTAATAAGACATAGCTTTACTTGCCAAAAAAAAAAAAAGTTGGCATAGCCAATAGAGAGCCAACACATTTATGTGTGAGATAATATAAAAAATTGACCTCACCAGATCCGTGGGGGAACTGAGAGATATTCTTGTCCTTTTATTGGAGAATGAGGTATTTTGCTTTTTAATCTTTATCAAATGATGAAGATTGCCACCATTAAACCAGTTGCTCGAAACTAACAAAAAAACGCCCAAGGAGTCCTCTCTTTCCAAGAATATTCGTGATCGGCAGCAACAGCCACCGGACTGATCAGGATCCCCAGTTTGGAATAATCAGAGGGTGCCATATCGGGGAGAGAGGTTTTTTTTTCTTTTTAAATTTTATAGAGGAGTTGGGATATAACGTCTCTCCCATGTGGCACCCCAACCTGTATGGACCAAACAAGGGATCTAGATTAAAAAAAAAAAAAAAATTTCCTCTCCCCCATGTGGCACCCCTTGATTGGTCCAAACAGGAGATCTGTTTCCCCACTAGACTGCTAATCACTCACCATTTGAAATCCCTTTTTGATCTATGAGCTTCCAAAAATTAAGCTGTGTCTCATAATATTTTTACTTTACTTTCAATTTCTCTGAACTCTATGATATCCAGCTTTTGAGATACTAAAAAAGAAACTTGTCCTTGAGCATCCGTGAATTCAATTGAGAACGACATTTGGACCGCTCAAGAGGAAGAGGAAGTGGTAAAGGAAAGATAAAAAAACATCCATTCATTTCATACCTCTAGAGGGGACAGTCGATAGAGCTTCTCCGACAAGAACTTGGGGCCAAAGAACATTGAAGTTACCGGATTTTCTGATGCTGGATCACAGCTGAATTGGGTATCCACGAAGTTTTCCGAAGGGACCCTCTTTAAGTACTGCCATACAGACATACAAACACAAACCAGTTAGAATTTGTTTGAAAAGCCATTCCTCTCTCCTCTTTCTCCAGCTATATATTCCAAGTTTCACCTCACAACATACCATATTCAAGACATGAGAGGGTGGGAAAGAGGAATCAGGCATGAATGCTGTGAGGAAAACAGCAACCAACACCTTTTCAGGAAAAGAATCCATGGCTAGAGCCAGATTGACTCCTCCTAAGCTGTGGCCCACCAGAATCACCTTCTCTTCTGGAGGGAGAGAGGCCATCACGTCCATCAACGGCTGCGAGTACTTGGCAAAGGTGTCAACGTCTTGGAATCTAATTGGGTCGACACCAGAAGCAGAGAGATCGAGCGCAGTGACTCGGTGGCCCGCGGATGTTAAGAGAGTGGTGAGCTTATACCAAGACCATGCTCCATGGCATGCACCGTGGACTAGAATAAAATGCTGCTTCCGGCTCTTCTTCTCCATTTTTTTCTTCTTCTGGTTGCACTCGATTTCAGAATGCAGGGCTGGCTCTAGTATAACTCCAACAAATCCTTTGCTTTAGGCCCAAAAAAACTAAGACCCAAAAAAGGTCCCCATAATAGCACTTTTTTGAAATCTCAAAAAAATCACCCCATAATAACTCTCTATTAAGAAGGTAGATTTTTATGGGGCTTTAAAATATCATTTATGGCCTATTATATTTTCAAATCTACCTTCTATATTATTATTGTTAGGAATCCAATTGATTTTAGTACACTATTATATTTCTAGCAGTCTATGCGTATCAAATCTCAACTATACATTTAATCATGAATTTGCTTTACAAGCCTTTCTCATTATTTTTGTGTATCATATTTCAATAGAAGCTAGCCCATTCATATTTAATCCATGATGTGGTTATAATAGATCCATAGCTTGAGGTTTCAACCCTAATAATAGATTTTAAAATTTAAGATAAACAATGGGCTCTTGTCGAAATTTATTCACTTGCTTACGGTGCATATGAGCATCGTGCATCTGGAACATCCAATACGCGGGGCATAACTCTGAAGTCCATCTTGGATGGTCCTAACTCATGATGCATGTGCGCACCGTGCGCAGGTAAAAATGCATCGAGCCCCACCAATGGTAGATTCAAGATTTTTTTTTTTTTTTTTTTTTTCGGCGTTCTGGGTGCGGGGGGCGGGGGGGGGGGGGGGGGGGTTGGTTTTGGGAATGGACTTAAGATAGATTAGCAAAATTTATATATAAAAACTTAATTAGTAATTTTGCATCACAAAAAAACAAAAAAAAATAAATTTTAAGTAAAATATTTATAATAATATTAAAATATAGAAAATATTTTATTTAGGATTTGTCTCTTTAGGCCTCAAATTGTCTCGAGCCAACCCTATCAAAATGTAGAGCTTGTTTTGTAGCTTGTATCTTTTTCAAAGTTTGTAACTTGGTATTAGCTTCATCTGTTTTTCTCCTTTCATACTTGAGCAAGCAAAATAGGACTGAATGATTTGCTAAGAAGGTCAGAGGGGTATTGTTTGGCTGGCGTGGCTAAGTCGCCTAATACGGCCACAGTGGACCCTCAATTAAAATTGGAGCCGCTAAAAAAGATTAGGATTATATGGGTTACTCCTCCAATAATAAGAATGGGACCCACATTCACATTAGATTGCTCATGAGATGGATAGCTTGATTAATAAATATGATTAGAGTTGTGTTAATCACATTATTAATTATGTGGCGGTGGTGCCAAATTTGATTAGATTGAAATTCTCAAATCTGTTTTAATTTAAATCGGATTTTGATCATTAGGTGGACGTTGCTACATAGAGTGTAACTGGAAGGTAAACATGAACCACTGAAAACTTATCTCCCTGGCATCATACCAGACAGGACAGACAAATGACACCACTGATGGGAATCGAAATCATGTGAGGGATTTGACCGACCGTGAGTGTGATGTGCCAACATGGTGGATCATAATTAGGTCCACCAAGCCATGCACACCGTTGGTACGGAAGTAAATGGTTCCCCATGTTCGGTCCCTTTCTTTTAAAAACTATTGTCTTAAATGGATTCTAGTCTGACTTCACCTTAGTTCCTATCCATAGATTTGATATGTTTTTTAAATTTATTAGAATCTTCCATAAAAGATAGATTTTTTTTTTCTATATTATTCTCTATCTAGGTCCTGACCCATCGCATATATGATTCCGATTCAGATTTCGGTTCTATCTTCTCACTAACGGTTTTGATTCCGGAATCTAGAAACTAGTCCAAAACGATTTCGGTGGACCCAGACCAAAGCTGACCCGTTTACATCCTTAATCATGGGATAAAGCCTTATCCAGACTCCACTGATTGGAGGACGCGTATTTAAGGGTGCATCTGCTTTCGTATAGATGTGATTTTGTCAAAGAAAAAGATGTCACATGGAAAAAAAAAAATAAAAAATTCACAATGTGGAAAATTCTTGTCAGAAGTTCTAAGTAAAGAAATAGATCTTAAAGCTGTAGAAATTAAGGTCATTTGAGATCTTTGGTGAAGAGACGTATCATTTGTAAATGTCATTGGATAGCCATTGCAGCATGCCATTTCTTGTCAAAATTCTAATGAAGAAATAGATCTTTTGCAAAATGCCATGAACAAGATGTCACAATATGTCCAAAAAAACCTCAATAATATAATTGAAATTTTCGTTAATTTGAGATGTTAGAGTTTCTTAGACATGATGTGAGGACTTCTTGGTGACATTTGTAGATACCAATCTTCTTTACAAGAATTTTAAATCTCATCCACCTAAAATAGGCTCAGTTGTTCTGCTAAAATTTTAGAATTTCAATCCCTTTGCTTTTTCGTGGAATTTTTAGATGATCAAATATAAAAATAGGGTTCAGAAAATTCTACTATATTAAGGGATTTACAAATTCTAGAGTTAAGAATTCCATAAATTCCAGGAAAGAAACAAGCCATTATGTCAATTCTATTTGGTAACATAAAATGACTCACTTATTATTAGAAAGTCAAATGAGATCAAATCCAATTCTATCCGGTGCTTTCAAAATGCAGTCAAAATCAAAGAAGAGTTCTTTGGACTTTTTGGATAATTTCCCATATTTATCTTTTGTAAAGAAAAACACATTGTATTCTAATTATATCTCAATATTATAAACCTACAATAGTCTCAAAGTATTTTATCTTTGCTCGAGATAATTTCCAATACAAACGTTTTCTCACAATGAGATCCAATCCTATTTCTCTATGGTAATACAATCACGACGAACGAAACAATGAAATCATGTGGTGTCATAAAAGAGGTTCAGTTTCTATGGAGAATGACAAACTAAAGGGAAGTTCAAACATCATGGAATTGGAGGGCGTCATTTGCTAAAAGAAGCTCATTTTAACTACCTGTGGATATTTTGGCCCATATTTTTGTCTGCCGACCGAGTTTAGTTTAGTGAATCCTACTAGTAAATTTTAATGGTAAGATACAACTGCATAAGTCACTGAAAATTAAAATATATACATCACCATCATCTTAGACTACCACCATCAAGTTGGGTTTATAAATATATTTGTTAAGTTAAAAAGGAGTATAAGGGGGTGGCATGAGGCATGGATTTGTTTTCCACTCATGTCTTGTGTTTGAAACCTCCATCAGATTTGCACGGTATGCACTTGTGTGAATTAACCATGTGCCACTGGGGAATTAGTCTCATTGTGTCAAAGACCTTAAGATACCCATCTCATCAAGATTTAAAAATAAAAATAAAGTTAAAAGGGACTGCCCTTATCCTTGACAATTGTCCCAAAACGGCGAAGATTTAGATAAATTTTGCAAGTTGTTAGTATGGAAATGGGCACTCTGAAAGCAATGGTTTCACCCTTAAACCTTATAATATCCTATGGTTATAGGATATCGCACCGTGCAACATCGCACGACCATAGGATATTACACAATTTCTCCTTCTTACCCAATCCCAAAACACACATATTCAACTCGAATTCAAGATTTTGTTTCCTCTTCATCATTTCTGCTGGTGCAGGTTCCTGAGTTGGAGCCTAAAATATTTACCTCAACCTCAATGAAATGATTTTTATTACTGTTCTTTATCTCTCTTTGTTTAGAAGAGATAGTTAATTCATTTCTCTTTAGTAGAAAGGAAGAGGCTGAAAAAATTCTAGATTTTGTGTGATATCCTGTAGCCTTGGGATATCACAATTTAAGAGTAAATCGTTAATTTTAAATCATCCTTTCAAATAACTATACATTTTGTGGTAATGATCAAATATAAGTACAGCCGTACGGCCAATGTTCCAAGTTAAAACGAGTTCTGTAATTACACGTAACTAAAGATATCAAATGGGTTGGGCCAGCCCGTTTCGGCACGGTCCGGCCCACCAGTCAACAGCCCATGGCAAGGCCGTGCCATAGGTCGTACTGGATCGATGAAACTAGCACGGCCCGCTAGGTGGGGCTCACCTGGCCCACCTTGGGTCCTATTTTCTAGCCTGATAACTAAGTTGACTATGGGCCTTTAAATATTAGGCCTAAATATTAGGCCCAATATGAGATGACTAGGCTTACACAACCTTAAACCTGGCCTATCCTTTCTCATTAACAACCTCTATTTCAACTTGGCTTGGGCTTGGGCTTGGGCTTATACAACCTTCAGCCATACTCGCCCCGTTTCAACTTTCGGAGACTCTTTCATCATTTTATTTCACATTGAAATACAGAATGAGAAAGTCCACGTGCCAAAGAATAGCTAGGGTGAATATAGATATAGATAAATGGATAGATAGGTCGTCATAAATTGATTAAAAAAGACTGAGGATCAAGGAGACGAATAAAAACTTCTCTGTCCCTTTGCCCTCTTTCTTTTCTTCTTCTTTTTCCTATTTTTTCCCTTCCTGCAAGGCCCATTACCTTCTTAACCTTAAATAAATAAATAAAGTTAGAGGGAGAGTGTCGCTTTTATTTGTGTTGTGTTGCCTATGTATTATTGAGGAGTGGGCTCTATCCAAGGGGGAATATTGAAAAGTATTTCCGCTGCCTCTACTGACGCCTTGATCAGGTTTTTGTATGAATGGCTAGTTAAAGAAATTTAATATGGTATCAGAGCCAACCGGTCGTGAGTTCGAATTCCAGAAGGAACGACTTGGCGCAAAAAAAAAAAAAAAAAAAATGTGTGTCACCAAAAAGTGGGCCGGCCGGATTCTACCTGAGGGGGAGTATTGAGGAGTGGGCTCCACCCAAGGAGGAATATTGAAAAGTATTTCCGCTGCCTCTACTGACACCTTGAGGTTTTGGTGTGAATGGCTAGCTAAAGAAATTTAATATGTATATCTCTCTTATTTTATTACTCTTTCTCTTCACATTTACGGATTTCACAGCCGAATCCCTCCTCACTCTCAGTCTCTCTTTTTCTCTCTTTGTGTATATATATACACATCACAGAGAGCAGAAACATAAAGAGAGAAAAGAAGAGAAGAAGAGAAAGGAAAAATAATTATAAAAAAAAAAAAGAAAAGCAAAGCTTTGACATTAACAACAAAAATGGGGCCACCTAATATTGATAACCATTTTATTTAATGTCAGTGTATGTGTTTTAATTTTAAATTTTAAATTTAATACTGAAAATTTAAAAATTAATGGAAATTTTTTTTTAAAGAGGCACGCATAGCACAACTGGCATGGAGGGACGGCACCGCCAGCCCATGGCCCGTTAGGGCAGGGATCCAGGTGGTCCGTACAGGTAACGCTACTGATAAGATAAATTGGCAGATATCTAATAAGACATAGCTTTACTTGAAAAAAAAAAAAAATAGTTGGCATAGCCAATAGAGAGTCAACACATTTATGTGTGAGATAATATAAAAAATTGACCTCACCAGATCCGTGGGGGAACTGACAGATCTTCTTGTCCTTTTATTGGAGAATGGGTATTCTGCTTTTTAATCTTCTATCAAATGATGAAGATTGCCACCATTAAAGTAGTTGCTTGAAACTACTTAAACAAAAAGTCTATTTGGACAAATTTTTTAGACAGAATTTTGGATAAATTCTATGGTATTGCTTGAATATCCCTTATATATTCAAGTCATACCGTATGGTTTGTCCAAAATTCTGTCCAATAAGTTTGTCCAAATAGCATTACTCTTACCTAAAAAGGCCCAAGGAATCCTCTCTTTCCAAGAATATGCGTGATGGGCAGCAACTGCCACTAGATTGATCAGGATCCACGCTTTAGATCAATCAGAGAGTGTCATATTGGGGAGAGGATTTTATTTAATTTTATTTTATAGAGGAGTTGGAATATGACATCTCTCCGATGCGGCACTCCAACCTATTTGGACCAAACCGGGGATCCGGATAAAAAATATATATATATATATATATATCCTCTCCACCATATGGCACCCCTTGATTAGTCCAACAAGGGGATCCGTTTCCCCACTTAGACGGCTAATCACTCACCATTTGAAATCCATTTTTGACCTATGAGCTTCCAAAAATTAAGCTGTGTCTCATAATATTTTAACTTTACTTTCAATTTCTCTGAACTCTATGATATCCAGCTTTTGAGATACTAAAAAAGAAACTTGTCCTTGAGCATCCGTGAATTCAATTGAGAACGACATTTGGACCGCTCAAGAGGAAGAGGAAGTGGTAAAGGAAAGATAAAAAACATCCATTCATTTCATACCTCTAGAGGGGACAGTTGATAGAGCTTCTCCGACAAGAACTTGGGGCCAAAGAACATTGAAGTTACCGGATTTTCTGCTGCTGGATCACAGCTGAATTGGGTATCCACGAAGTTTTCCGAAGGGACCCTCTTTAAGTACTGCCATACAGACATACAAACACAAACCAGTTAGAATTTGTTTGAAAAGCCATGCCTCTCTCCTCTTTCTCCAGTTATATATTCCAAGTTTCACCTCACAACATACCATATTCAAGACATGAGAGGGTGGGGAAGAGGAATCAGGCATGAATGCTGTGAGGAAAACAGCAACCAACACCTTTTCAGGAAAAGAATCCATGGCTAGAGCCAGATTGACTCCTCCTAAGCTGTGGCCCACCAGAATCACCTTCTCTTCTGGAGGGAGAGAGGCCATCACATCCATCAACGGCTGCGAGTACTTGACAAAGGTGTGAACGTCTTGGAATCTAATTGGGTCGACACCAGAAGCAGAGAGATCGAGCGCAGTGACTCGGTGGCCCGCGGATGTTAAGAGAGTGGTGAGCTTATACCAAGACCATGCTCCATGGCATGCACCGTGGACTAGAATAAAATGCTGCTTCCGGCTCTTCTTCTCCATTTTTTTCTTCTTCTGGTTGCACTCGATTTCAGAATGCAGGGCTGGCTCTAGTATAACTCCAACAAATCCTTTGCTTTAGGCCCAAAAAAACTAAGACCCAAAAAAGGTCCCCATAATAGCACTTTTTTGAAATCTCAAAAAAATCACCCCATAATAACTCTCTATTAAGAAGGTAGATTTTTATGGGGCTTTAAAATATCATTTATGGCCTATTATATTTTCAAATCTACCTTTTATATTATTATTGTTAGGAATCCAATTGATTTTAGTACACTATTATATTTCTAGCAGTCTATGTGTATCAAATCTCAACTATACATTTAATCATGAATTTGCTTTACAAGCCTTTCTCATTATTTTTGTGTATCATATTTCAATAGAAGCTAGCCCATTCATATTTAATCCATGATGTGGTTATAATAGATCCATAGCTTGAGGTTTCAACCCTAATAATAGATTTTAAAATTTAAGATAAACAATGGGCTCTTGTCGAAATTTATTCACTTGCCTACGGTGCATATGAGCATCGTGCATCTGGAACATCCAATACGCGGGGCACAACTCTGAAGTCCATCTTGGATGGTCCTGACTCATGATGCATGTGCGCACCGTGCGCAGGTAAAAATGCATCGAGCCCCACCAATGGTAGATTCAAGATTTCTTTTTTTTTTTTTTTTTTTTCGGCGTTCGGGTGGGGGGGGTTGGTTTTGGGAATGGACTTAAGATAGATTAGCAAAATTTATATATAAAAACTTAATTAGTAATTTTGCATCACAAAAAAACAAGAAAAATAAATTTTAAGTAAAATATATTATAATAATATTAAAATATAGAAAATATTTTATTTAGGATTTGTCGCTTTAGGCCTCAAATTGTCTCGAGCCAGCCCTGTCAAAATGTAGAGCTTGTTTTTGTAGCTTGTATCTTTTTCAAAGCTTGTAACTTGGTATTAGCTTCACAAAATAGGATTGAATGATTTGCTAAGAAGGTCAGATGGGCATTGTTTGGCTGGCGTGGCTAAGTCGCCTAAGACGGCCACAGTGGACCCTCAATTAAAATTGGAGCGGCTCAAAAAGAATGGGATTATATGGGTTACTCCTCCAATAATAAGAATGGGACCCACATTCACATGAGATTGTTCATGAGATGGATAGCTTGATTAATAAATATGATTAGAATTGTGTTAATCACATTATTAATTATGTGGCGGTGGTGCCAAATCTGATTAGAATGAAATTCTCAAGTCTGTTTTAATTTAAATCGGATTTTGATCATTAGGTTGACGTTGCTATATAGAGTGTAAGTGTGGGTGAGGTCCGTGCGTCGCCAACCCACAATCTGCGACGCCCGGAACTTTAGGTACCCACAAGTAACTAACTGTGGGTTGGTGACGCACGGACCTTTGGACGATATGTGGGGGGGCCTCTCATGTCTTTTGTCAATTGGCCCACTCGAGAATTCAATGAATTTGGACACTGAAACAACGTGGTACAATTTCTTTTTTGGTCCTAATCTGGGTGCTTCCGGCCAACTCGGACCTCATAAATGTCAAAAAAAAAATCTTTGAAAAAACCCCTCTATGAGTTTTGAAAAGTTATATCCTTTTCACATGTTTTTTCCCTCTACCAAGAATTCTTTTTACATCAAAGAAAAATTACATGGTCCGCCCTAGTGCAACCACACTCTCCTCTCCGCTGAAGATTCATATTTTTTTGGACAATAAAGGAAACAAGAATCTGACCTTCATATCAACTTGCAATTTCACGGAATAAGAATAAGGGGCGGCGCTACTTGGTCCATAGTGGGGTCAATTATGAAATAATATTAAAAAAAAATTTATCCCACTCAATTTTAAAGTTTAACCCTTTCCAAGTCCTTCAACAGCCACTTCTTGTTGTTGATATGTTCTCTCTTGCAAAAGTTGTCTCCCAACTTTTTTTTTCAAATTTTTATTATCTTTTTGTCTTTTTAGTAAGCACTTGCATCTAACATTTTTACATTTCTTTCTTTTGTGTCGTGATTGCAATGGTGCTTTGTTGGGTAAAGATACTAGACTATTATAGTACAATTTTATCTTGTCCTAGCCTTCTAGGTATAGTATTTCAAACAGATTTGAACCATTGATTTTTGCAATTAATTGATTTGTCCCCTCTACAAAGTACTGACTACTATGCATTAAGTGTATGTGCATATACATTAACACATGCCAAATTTAATATTTCTTTTGCCCTGGGCCCGTTTGGATACATGCAGAATATAATATTTTTAGATTTAAATAGTAGCAGAAACAAATGTTGTAGAATATAATAGTGCAATATTATAATATTGCAATATTGTCGCTGTTTGGCATTTTTTCAAGAATGTAATAGATTTTAATCTGAGCTGTTTGGCAATTGCTGAAGATTATAATATATGCTAAAATAAAGACATCACAGATTTTAGTGTCAAACAAATAATCATATGCAAATTTATAGTTTGCCGTCAAAGTTCATAACAAAAGAAATCAAGACGATAACTACAATCCATGATAAGCTTTTTATTAATGCCCATGCCGATCTCTTAGCCTTCTAGTGTGAATGCTGTATTCATCCCACATAGCATTTGCAATTGCTTCCCGCATTCTATTGCCCTCTCGACGTCGCCCATCCGTGTTATAATCATCATCTGGTTCATTGAGAAAACTGATTCTCATATTGAAGGTCATATTCTTCATATATCCAATCTTCACCGTTAGAGTGACTGTGGATGAAGTTGTGTAAGGTGCAACATGCAATAATTACATCTGTAACCGTGTCAAATGAATGAGAAGAAGTGTTCTTCAATATTGGAAAACGATTTTTTATTACGCCAAAAACACGCTCAATTGCATTCCGTAAGGAAGAATGGCGAAGGTTGAATAGTTCTTTGGCATCTTGTGGGCCTATACTTCCACGAGCAAACTCTCTTAAATGATATCGCACTCCTCGATATGGGGCAATGTAATTAGGAGTGTTTCCATATCCCGCATCAACTAGATAATATTTACCTAATAAAATACAAGTAACATTGTGATTAATAAATAAATGGGATTATTTGATCGAAGCAAAATAAAATTACATACCTCGTGGTACTTTAAAGCCATCTTTTTCTGCAGCCCTTAAAACAATAGCATCCGATGCTGAACCCTCCCATCCTGCTTGAATATGAATGAACTTCAAATCAAAAGTACAAGCGGCCATAACATTTTGTGATAATAATCCGTGTCGATTTCGATATGGTGCTTGCTTATGAGACTCGACGAACACAGGAATATGTGTGCCATCAATTGCTCCGATACAATCCTATATTACGTAAAATGAGTCATTAAACTAATCATAAGTACAATGTCTAAATTAAAAGGATATTATTTACCTTGAAAAAAGGGTAAAAACGCGTATCATTTGCAATTTCTATGGGAACATTGATTGATGGATCACGTATGTATTGTGTTGAAAGAGAAAGTATAGCTTGAAGAACTCCATTGAAATGACGACTGATTGTTTCACCTGAATGTTGAAAACGTTCTTGAACTTGACGATTGACAGCATTATGACCGATCGTGAATAGGAACATTATAAGTTGTTCTTCAAGAGTTATATCTCGTGTATCACATAAAAGATTCTTGCTACGAATAACATTGCACAACTTCATAAATATGGGCCTTTCCATACGACAAACTTGTCGAAAACGCTCCAAATGACCAATTAATAATTCATTTACATAAGCAGCACCAGAAAGTGCTGAATCACGACATGGCCTTTTGTCCAAATAAGTGTCTATGTACCAACCAGCAACAGCTGCTACAGTAAGCATATTAAGTTTAACCTGCTCCCTTCGACGAGCATTAATGTCATCATTAGACATTATATTTTTCTTTATAATTTCTGCAATAAAATAAATATTTAGTTTTAAGAAATAAAATCCATCATGGTAAAATCAAATATATATCTGCAAAAAAATAAATACAATATTAAAGACATTCTATCAAGAACCACTAAAAATAATTCAAGCATTGATAAAATTTCATTTGAAATCACACAATGAATTATTATTAAAAGAGTAATGAATAATGTTTTAAATATCCTCAAACCCAACTTAAATGACGCAATTAAGCATTATTAAAAGAGTAACGAACAAAGTTCTTAACATTATCAAACTCATAATAAACCATGCAAAAAAGTTTATTAAAACAATTATAAAATTATAGTGATTTATGCATCAGGCCGCCCCCCACAGTTTTGACGAAGCCAACGTAATCGCAATGGTCCTTTAAGGGTCATAAATGCGATTGCATTTTGTCGATCTCGAAGAAATTTTACTGCTTCTATGATAGTGTCTTCCTCTAGTTCTTCTATTTTTTGAAGTTCTTCTAGGCATATTTCATACGAATCTTTCGTTGATGTAGGTGGAGTTACAACACATAAGCGATCGGATGATGTCACCATTCTTGAGATTTCATCAGCTATTCTCTCACCAACACTTGCTCGACCTCTTTTTTGACGATTTAGTTATTTTGGTACTGCAGAACAACGTTTGCTTCGATTATCTTTTTGTGTCATTATCACTACATTCTCTGAGCTTGAACCAGACTCTTCCACTCGCTCATTAGAAGGGGGTTGAGATATAGCAGGAGTAGCGCAATTCTGAACGGGAATTTGCTCTTCCACACATGGTTGTGTAATTGGGATGCGACTTGACTTTTGTCGCTTGCCCTCTGCTGTACAACCTATAACAATAAGTCAAAATTATTTCTCATCATCATAATATATATGATTTTTATTAATTAATAAATAAAATATTATACCGTCATATATGATGCTAAGATTATCATATAGCGGAAAAGAAGTTCTTCTATAAGCTTTTGCTTCTGGGTGTGCCTGTGAAAAAAAAATAGTATTAATTATTAATAAACTTAGTTCAAATGGAAAGTTTTTATTAATGAAATTTATGTTTCCATACAAATATACCTGAATATAACGATTCCACACATCTTCATCTGCAATGCAAATCTGCATAAGGTCATCCCATCCAAATCCACTTTGCTCTCTCAACGCCTTCACAATCCGATATCGGGCTTTCAAATCCGCCATATGACTTTTTAATTGTTGTACGGTTATCAAAACATTAAATTTCTTATTAAGTTCTTCTGTTACTTTTCTCCATATTTCTTTCTTAAATCCATTGTCAGAGAAGCGCCCTAAATTGCATTGTTCTGCTAAAAAATCGACTACAAACGCATCTTGTGCAGGTGTCCATGAAGCTCTGTTTCCACCTTTGGAATCGGAAAGGCAATGAAGACATCTTTCAAGTGACACCTGATCAATTAAAGTTTTGATTTTTAATACCTAAAGTAAAGCAATTCACATAGTAAACACAATGCATTTACATACATATGGTCTAACCATCTTTCTTGAACGTCTAATTCCATTGATTTTTGCATGATGTGCTTCCATTGTATATGAGGATTTTTCATCTCCTAAAAGTTGTTTCAAGTGGTACCTAATCAACTGGAGAGAATTTGGTCCATCATCAATTGAAACTAGGATAGTGATTTTGGCTGGCTTGGATTCACAGATGGGCCACAACGATGGATTATTGGGTTGACCTAACTCAATTCATTGACAATATTAATCACAAAAATGAGAAATTATCATAATAATAACATAATAAATTTATAATAGAGTGTAGGGTGTGAACTATGGAGGTTTGACCAGATCATGACTCTTCGAATATATGTGAGAAAGTAGTCTGCAGATCTAAAATTCTTTTGTATTACATTTTCATATAAAAACTCCACATGCAACTATAATTCTTCACATAAACAACTATCATACTACTTGATGTTGCTCAGCTGGCTAATGGACATGTGCAACATGCATGGAGTGCATTCAAGACCCCTGTAAAGCAAAAGAAAATTTAAAGGAGAATCCATATGTAATCGCCCACCTTTTTTAAAATTACAATTAATGAACCTCCATTTTTTTGTCTATTTACAACCATTCATATGCTACTGACAATATCAGTCAATCACCTGATCAATCATCCGGTGAACCATGGGGTCCCACAATTAATGTAACTATTTCTTGACGGGAGGACTGAAAATCAATTTCTGCAAAGCATCTACAGTTGATTGATCATCTTGGCAGGGTCTGGGAATTATCTGGACAATAAGAGACCCAAATCCTCCTATTTAACAATAGAGTTTGAATCATAACAGTCATCAACTACAACTGGATTGATCGGTAGTGTCTCATAACCATGTAATCCATCATGAAAACAGGTAATCATCAAGAAAACATGCAATTTATTACTGTCTAATGGTTCCAGCAGTACGAGGAAAGCAAAACGATACAGATTCACAATCTACTACACATAGGAAAACACAGCACATGTATACAAAACCATCTACTCACCTGTTATGGGCACTGATTCTGGTTCTTCCTCCTCCTTCTAGTTGCTGGACTAGAGGTTTTGGGTTATGCAGAGTGGTATGCAATACAGGAAAGAAAGAGATAGAAAAGATGCCTAGTGTTGGCTTCAAGGGAGGGAAAATGTTGACTTTCCTTTTCTTGTCCAAGTCAACTTCCTATTAGTGTGAGAACTCTCTTTCTTATCCTATTACTGTTGCAAATGTAGTGTTTGACATTTAGAATAACTTTAATTAACCAAAACATCTTACAAGCTTCTCCTTGATCTAAATATAGTTCTTTTTTTTTTTGGTAAAAGGATCTAACCATGCATAATCACAATTTACAACACAAGCTGAAGTGTTGAAAGGAATATATATATAAATATATATATATATATATATTTGGCAAATATAGTTAGCAGGGTATTTTCACCAGAGTTTACTTTCAAGGTTAAAGTTTAGAGGTTGAAATGTTGAAAAGAGTTTTTGTCCTAACAAAACTGCAATATGAGTTGGGATTGGTTGGGTTAAGTCCAAATGAGCTTGACCCAACCATACATAATCACAATTCACAACACGAGCTGAAACCAAACTTGACTTTTAACCCTCTCTTGTTAAAATATTAAATTGATTCAAATGTCATGCTGTTTTGTCAAATGTATGGTTTTTTAATAAGTCATTTGTTAAATGGGTCCTTTGAAGAAGTCAATATACGTTGTGTGTAAGTGTTTGGTAGTAGGTTGTATTAATTCTAGAGTCAAGGTGTATATGGGACACTTGGTTGTGTTAGTCCAGAGCCAAGGTGTACATGGGACACCTGTTGTGGTTGTTAGCAGAATAAAAGTCAACAGCCCTAACCTTCTTGCCAACATATCTCTCCCTATCCCCTAACCCAATTGGGTGATTGCTAGTTCCTGTCTCTTTGATCCAATCCCCTACAAACCCAGAGAAGATCCTTGGAAATATGGTGGGTTCTTTCTCTTAAGGCTACTACAATATGGTGGGTTCTTCATTTCCATTCTAGCCCAGTAGATAGCAATTTCCCTGCATGAGCCTTCAAGGCTACTGCAAGCATCATAACTAAGCAAAGTAGCAATTGTGGTGTCAGTTGCTTTTTGGCCATGGTGAGCTACTTGTGCTTCTATGCTAAATACTAGCCTTAGAACCACAAGGATGTCTCTGCCTAAGAAGTTTTACAAAGGATGTCTCTGCTCAAGAATGGAGGTTGAGGAACCATCTTATAGTGAGAGGGATGACCCACTGTGAGAGGGATGACGATGACCCACTCCATCAAAGATAAGAACACCGGAAGAGAAGAAGGCTATGGATTTGTAACTTCTCTATTATTCTATGAATACATATTTATCTGTTTAATATTTATGTGTATTATCTTTTCTCTTCCTTCCTGGGTTATGTAATTTGGATGTTGATACTCTGTTTTCAATCAGGCTCAGTTCCCTTTTAACAGATAAGAAATGTGGTGGGAACATTGTATAATCCCAAACATCTCCAGATGATTTGAGATCGTGTTTTACAATAAACCCCAAATCTTACTGCTGAAAACGTGCCCTACTTCCATAACCTGTAGAGCAGAGAGCTGCTTGAATGAAAAAAGCACCCAAAAGGCATCACGTCAAAGAAAATAAAGTGAAAACAAAGGCCCTATTGGAGATGAGCACCCAGAATGCATCAAATATGGGAAGATCAAAACATATCTTATAGATTTATGAAATTTCTGTAAAGAGATATGGAAAAATGGAAGAGAGAGACAAGGGAAAAAAATAGGAATTACATACCTTTTTCTTCCGTGAGAAATGATCCAAAGAGATCCAAAGAGGGGAGGAGAGGAGAGGAGAGGAAGAGGAAATGATATCCAAAGAGGTCCAAAGAGGAGATGATAGGAGAGGAAAGAGCAGACGATGTGGGAGAAGGAAAGAGAAGGAGAGGAAAAAAAAAAGGAGAGAGGAAGCGGGAGGGGAAAAAAAAGGCTAGGAAGAGGATGTGCGCGGGAGGGAGTTCGTGAAATCATATAATACAATCTTCCAAGATTCTTTCCTACACCATAGGGCTGATGGAAAAAATCTTTCAATATTTGACAAGGTTATGAGATAATAGTTTAAATTCTAAAGTTATCCAAACAGCCCATTTTTAAAAGACAAGAAAACTTTCTTAAAAATAAAAAAATCTTGCACTTTCTTGTGCAGCCAAACACACCCTAGATTTGTCCATTCACAGCTATAAAGGAGTTTATGTATTTGAATTTTCTTTTTGAATTAAGAACCATTAGTAATAATGTATTAAAATTTTTATTTATTTTTGTTTGAGGATTCAATATTATCTTTGTCGGATTCTTGAAAATAGATTATTTGAGAATTTTATATTATGTTTGTCGAATTATCGAAAGTAGATGACAGATGTTGATAAAGGAGAAAATAATATTTATTCGATTTGCAGAAGATATGTCTTTTGTTGACCACACTGACTCGAATTCCTGGAGCCACCCTTGATAAGAACCTCATGTTTCTTTTTCCCCGGTGTTATAGAAACAAGCTCTTGATCATCATACTTATTCTTTATCTTACTTCAATAATGGTTGGATCCACCATCGATTAATCACATATAAAATACTTTTTTGCCTTAAAATATATAAAAATTAAATACAAAAAGTTATAAAAAATGAAGATCAGATGTGAACTTAAAAAAATAGCAATTTCTTTTAATTACTTCCCTAAAAGAAGTTGTTAATTATTTGTTATTCATTTTTGAAAAGTCCTTATTCATGGAAACTCAACTTTAGTTTAAATTTTAACAACCTATGTATTCAATTCCGATGTATTAGGATACAGACAAACATACATATAATATTTTTGAAATACTTTATTGATAGGCGTTGCATGGGATGCATGTGATGCTAAGCTTAACTCATAGAGGAGTGAGATTTTGTGTAGTCATGAACTTAATAAGTTTCTGCTGAGATTATCATAAGTGGGTCCCACTGAGGAGGCTCATGAATTTCACGTGATTTGAGTGTTAGGAAACCTAACCTGAAATTAGGATAGATATGATTTTCCAAATCAGACGTAATTAAATGCGAAGTGGCCAGTGGACCCTCTGAACATGTACGAGAATCCTTTTGTTTAAGCACTTAAATCAATGAATGGGGCCCGCAATTTCACTCTCAATCATGTCTCACCTTCTTGCTACTGGACCATGGTTTAAAATCTCGGCCTCGGTCGCGATATCGGTCTGGCCGAAAAACCGATATAATATCGATATCGGTCGCGGATATCGGTCGCGAATATCGGTCCGTCGCAGTGTGAATTTTTTTTTAATTCAAAAAAATTCACAAAAATACCCAAAAAATCCATAATATTAGAAAATATTGGAAAACAATATTTTTTTTCATTAGTAACAACAATAAATCAAAATCTCGGTCACCTTAAGTTATAAGTCTTGTCTGTGTCGCAGTTCGTTGTCTTCTCTGGTATTTCATATAATGCAATCATTATTGATGCTCATTATCAATTTATTAGTGTAAAATATAAAAAAACAAATATAACACATCAATCATCATTTAATACTAACTCAATCATCAAATAAGTTGTGAAATTCAAGACCATAAAGATGACATATTAAAATCAGAAACATGATAGTGAGATCGATAAATCATAAAGCACTTGGGCATCAAAAGATTCATGATTTACCTGAAATTAGAGGGGACTAGTAGTCTAGTAGAGAGTAGAGACTAGAGAGAGATTGGTGAGTATCAGTGTATTACAGATTGACAGCCTAATTCCAAGTGGAGTGTCGCCCTAACTCAATATCATCATCATCATCATTTCTTCGGTACTGGCTAAAAAGATATGCTCCATACTGTTGCGCAGCACTACCATATCCATGACCATATTCAGATTGTTCTTGATAAGATGATAAACTATCTTGATGAAATCCTAAAAAAATGATATATTATAATTCAAATATTAAAAAATCCGAAAATAAAAAAATTGAAAAAAAAAAGTCCAAAATCATGTGTATGAGTAGATCTAGCATGAAAGTATGTAGATATAACTTCTAAATGAAGAACATAACACAAGTGACAAACCCAATTATTTCTATGCTTCATCTAAAAATTAAAAAAAAAAAAAACACATAATAAAATACTTTAAGTTGATATTCTCTTACCTTAGATGATATTTTCTTCAAAAAAATAGATATAGAATTTGAAAATATGAAGAGGGAGTATGGCTACTGCTATGGGTAGTAAGGAGATGAGAAGAGTGGAGAAGAAGAAGAAGATGGGGAAAAAGTTGCAAAAATTAGTATTTTTACCCTTTTTTAAAAATATCGGCCGATATTTTGAAAATATCGGCCGATATCTCGGTTAGACCGAGATGAATTCCATCTCGGCTGAGATATGTCGAGATTTTGAGGATTTTTAACTAAGACAGATATCTCAACAAGATATCGGCTCGGTATCGACCGATACCGATTCATATGGCCGATATGAATCGGTATCGGCCGAGATTTTGATCCATATACCGGACGTAGACAATTTCATTAATTTAAACTAGAATTGCCTATCTCCATCCAGATTATGTACGGAACATGCAATTGAAACATGATTGAGTCCTGTTTACACACTAAAATCAATGAATAGGGCCCACCGGCCATCAATTCGCTCAAAATCATGTTTCACCCAGTTGCTACCGCACCAAATTTCATTGGGAAATTCTACACGCAAACCTATTTTTGATGAGCACACCCACCTTTAAAAGAAAAAAAAATTGCACATGGAGAAGGAATGTGGGTGTGCTCAGCAAAAAAGGTGGGTGCATATAGAATTTCCCAATTTCATTTTGACCGGATTTGCTTGTCACCAGCCAGATCATGTGTGGAACACGCAATTGAAACACGATCCAATCTAGTGGAGTTGCATGTGTCGGTTCAATCATCAATCAGGATGGAGGTTGGAGGTGGGCCCCATTGGATCAATTGCACGAGATAGGAAACAAGAATCTGACCCCCCCTATCAACTTGCAATATTTATGGAATAAGAATCTCATGTATTTCTTCCTAGCGTTACACAAACAAGCTCTTGAACACCATACTTATTCTGAATCTTACTTCAATAATGGATGGATCCACCATTGATTGATCACATATAAAATATTTGTTTGCCTTAAAATATATAGAATTAAAGAGAAATTCTCAAAAACTCCCCTATCTCAAAAGGGGAGTTTCTGCCCCTATTTATGAGCCAATCATTCAAAAGAATCTACAAAAGAACCATAATTTTAGGAGAATATTTAGGAGAGGGAATGGATAAGTATACCATTGATGACATGTGTTACACTTTCATTAGCTAAAAGAGGGGATTTTTCCTTTTTTTTTTTTTTTCTTTTTTTTTTTTGTGTGAAAAATGCCTGAGAAGTTTCATAGCGTAACTCAAAATTAAATACAAGAGGTTATTAAAAATGAAGATAAAACGTGAACCTAAAAAAAATAGCAACTTCTTTTGATTGCTTCCCTAAAAGAAGTTGTTAATTATTTGTTGTTCATTTTTTAAAAGTCCTTATTCATGGAAACTCAACTTTAATCTAATTTTTAACAACCCATGTACTCAATTCCTATGCATGACAAACATGCATATAATATTGTTGAAATACTTTATTCATAGGCGTTGCATGGGATGCATGTGATGCTAAGCTTAACTCATAGAAGAGTGAGATTTTGTGTAGTTATGAACTTAAAAAGTTTCTGCTAAGATTATCATAAGTGGGTCCCACTGAGGAGGCTCATGAATTTCACGTGATTTGAGTGTTAGAGAACCTAACCTGAAATTAGGATAGCTATGATTTTCCTAATCAGACGTAATGAAACGTGAAGTGACCGATGGACCTTTGGAACACGTACGAGAATCCTTTTGTTTAAACACTTAAATCAATGAATGGGGCCCGCAATTTCACTCGGAACCAAGGAAACTGATCCCCTTTTTTGTCCAAATAGGAAAACTCAGGGGGTGCCATATGGGGGCCAAATGTCAAATCAATGACATCTTATCTCCTAAAAAGTAAAAATTCTTTCCCATGGCACTCCCAGAGTAGTCCAAACAGGTTTCCCTATTTGGACGAGCCAAAGAGGGGATCCTTTTTTCCGTGTTTCACCGGCCTAGTCAATTTCATTAATTTTGATAGACAAGAATTGCCTGTCACCAACCAGATTTTGTTCGGAACATGCAATTGAAACATGATCGAGTCCTTTTGTTTACACACTTAAAATCAATGAATGGGGCCCACCGGCCACCAATTCGCTCAAAATCATGTTTCACCTGATTTCATTTTGACCCGAATTGCTTGTCACCAGCCAGATCATGCGTGGAACACGCAATTGAAACAGG